>OZ038485.1:48849015-49009015 GCA_964036315.1 Acanthosepion esculentum
GAATTCCTCTATTTATTTTTATTTAATTTTACTTTGAAATTCTTCATCTGATCAGCCGTATCAAGTAGTAACTCCTCACATTACAAACTAATGGCCAACAGCAACCTTTGTCTAACCACTTTCGCCCCAGCCCCTCAACCTCCAACGTCTTACTCTCTGGGGTGAAGTGTCTACGGAACTTAAGGGAGTGACCATAGGTCCCCTGAGCATATGTGGATCATTCGACCGGTCCACTGGTTTAATCCTGCTTCCTGCCCACGTTGTGTTTGGTTTGATCCAGAAAGCCCAAGTGGTGTTCATCCATTCACGGTCGATTGAAGATGTAGACACGGCTGGATAGTCTGTGCTAAGAAATTTAGAATGCACCCCAAAAAATATATATATCTGCAGTAAGCCGAACAAACAACTATTCAATGGTTGAATTGTTAATGTCTTTTATATAGCAGAAAAGAATAGTATAGAAAAGAAACAGGTTACAGAAATTAAAATAATTGACGTAAAAACTCATACACTGGATACTAGACAGAGAGTGGATTGTGATTAGCTTGTTGTGAAATCATCTCAGAACGATATGCGACTCTTGATTATTGTAGCTTGTTCGACGTTTCCAGTGGTAGTAATAATAGTAGTAGTCTTAGACGTTAGAGGTGTAATTCGCTTCTTCGTGCGTATAGTAACAAAATATATAAGCGGGCGCCTGGCTCCAATCTCTGACGTCACTCCCAATCTCCGACCTCTCTCTCTCTCAAGCTCGACTGCACTTGACGGCAGACCAGCCAACCACTCTCTCAGCAGATTTCTGTGCACGTTTATATAGATAAGCCTGGCTGATCACAAATTGACCCTTGGTCTGCACCGATTATCATGAGTGTCGATGTCAACCCAAAACCATGTGAGTTTCAAAGTTCTCATAGCCTGAGTAAGCTCTATTACAAATTTTATCCAATAAAAGTTATTTCGGTCATCTCTCATTGTCTTTGTAATGACCCAATTCCAAATGGGTGAGATCAGATTTCCATCAGTAAACAAAATTGTTCTGATCTAATTTCGCTGTTCAAATCTACCCCAATTTCAATAAAACATTAAAAAATATGTGTGTGTTTGTGTGCTTCCCAAACTCTCTCTGTCACATTTCCTCCCCTACCCGTCTCTCATTTACTAGTAAGCTTTCCTATCAACAAAATGAGAAAACCCAGTCCAACATGCTTCTGACTAGGGTCTACTTATACGTCTCTTCCAGCATGCAAAGGTAGAGTCCTCAGTTCTTCTTAGGGCTCATTATGCCATTTACATTTTCATTGTCCTTACGATACATATGTACATGCAACTTCCGGTTAAATTTCGCTGTTGTGGTGATCTCGTGCAGTAGAACCTTTTCACATAGTTCACTAGTTCGAATGTTCTTTCCTTTTTTCTTTTTTCTTTTTTTTTTCAATTATTGGAGTTTGCAACACTCCTTACCCATTATTTCAGTCTCATTACAAAAAAAGAATTAAAAAAAAATGATTTATTTCATAAATCTGTCCCTCTGATTTTGTCTCGCCTTCACAACAGGCTTTGTCGAATCTTTTGTTGGTTCAGGTCCTTCCAACGACAATCGTGGACTCTTCTTCAATATCCGTTAAGGGTCCCAATACACTCGGGTCGGACCTACCTTGGTAAAGTGCACTAACTGGAATACCTCCTTCACTCATGCACTCCAATGCCAGTTTATTCTGCCCGGTCGACAACACCCCACACCTCTTCAACCACCACCAAACTAGCAAGGCCACGACTATCATTAGTATAATTCCCACAACAGTCGGCCAGGTTATTATAGCAACCAAATTCTCTTTCAAGCCCGAATTCGGCGTACCTATCTTATCTAACTCCGACTTCAACCGTCCAAGATCAATCTTATCAATTTTCCTTAACAACGCCGACATCTTTTCTAGCGACATGTTAGGAATCTCCCTTACAACGGGTTCCCACAACCCCGTTCATCCACTGACATTCGTTCCTACCAGCTCTAACAAAGCCTCATTCTCTTCAAACTTCTCTTAATCGTTCTGGAGTTATTATACTCGGACACAGGTGTCCTGGCGACAGCATGTCTAATTGTGCTCTCACATACTCAATCAACACCGTTAAAGAGTGACTTGTTTGACGTACCTTACTCATTATAGCTAATGATTGAAAATACCTTTGCAAAAACCCTTCTAATTTCTGTAATTCGGTTGTTACAGACGTGGTTACATTTATCACTTCTTTTCTAAAAACCTGTAGGTGAGAAATCAACCAATTGATACTCCCTCTATTCTTAGCCAATTCCAGCCTAGTAACATTGAGTATAGATACGCTCTCTTTAACCGGCTGAGCCATTGATTGTTGTCTCTGTTCTACCGCCTCTAATTTCCTCTTAATTACTCTCACTTCGCCTTCGGAAACTGTACCAAACAACACGCTTAATGCCTTTCCCATTATAGGTAATACTGCCCTCTTTTGCTTGGTCTGTAACAACTTTATTCCTTTCAAATAGTAACTCATATCCTTCCATTGTCTCTCAAGTATTAGGAATTCCTGAGCTAAGGGATATAATATACGGTGGTATTCCGGAGTCTGTAAATAATCTCCGGCGACTTGGGTCCTGGCTGTATCTAGTTTATCCACTTCGGTCTTCAACTGACCCAGTAACTTCTCATATGGCTACAGGTCTATCACCAAAGTTATCAACCACTTTGATCTCAATTCGCTAGTTTTCTTAAATATAGTATTCTCACTGTGTTCCCAGGTATTAGCTACCACAACTAGCATCATCAATACCATGAGCCTCCTCTCGTCCATGTCTGCAAAGAGATGGAGAGAATAATTCGTCTTACTCAATCATTCTCTTATTGTTTTTAGCGGGTCGTTACATCTTAGAGCGATACCTCAAGCACCAACCCATACCACCACCAGTGCCGTGTATGCATGGGGCCCGTCCACACAGTTCATCAGCACTGATGATAAATGCACAGTTAGTTCCAGACCGTCACTCGTTCACCACAGCCACTGTACTGGTTTCACTTAATCCTTGGGCTCAGGCTGCACTGCTCCCCTCAATTGCCGTTTTAGTGGTAATTCCTCATTAACACTAGGTGCTTTTTCAGTCCGCAATTTACTCTGCAATTGAGCTAACGGAATTTCATCCCCTTCGTCCCATTCACTCAGTTCTTCTTCTTCCCTAAGGTTAGGCTCAATCCTTGCTTCCTCAGAATGTCCCACTGGGGTCCGACTTACCTACCTCAGCCTTCGAAGGGTAGTTGGGCTAATTTCAATCACCTCACTCCCTTCACTTTCACTCTCAGTCTCTAACCCTTCCGGTTCTACCAACGTAGTTTTCCTCAGCCTTTTCTGTTGTGTTTTTGTTTCGGCTCCTTTCTATTCTCCTATTTCAGCTAGCTTTATATCATTCACATGCACTCTCTTTACCTGTCCAGCCTTCACATGCACTCTCTTTACCTGTCCAGCCAATTGGTCCCAGATCACAAAGGAAACCGGAGCCGTCTGCTCCACAATCCTATAGTATGGACTCCATCTCTGGTCCAATTTACCTTCTCTCTGGTGTATTTTATAATACACTGGATCACCTATCTGGAAGGAAACTTCTCTATTTTTTATTTACCCTATCGTTTGGCCTTTTCTGGGCTCTTTGAATCCTCCTCCTCAGCTGCGTAAAAAGTTGTTCTAAAACTATTTGGTAATGATCCTCTCCTAAATACTGCCTCCTAGGTCGTAACAGATTGTCTATAGGTAAGACTACATCCTTGCCATATATCAAGTAATAAGGGGAAAATTTTGTCATCTCGTTCATCGAGAATCTCACAGCTGCTAACGCTTGGGTCACGAATAAATCCCAATTTTCCCTATTATCCTCTGTTAGTTTAGCTAATACATCAGCGAGGGTCTTATGAAATCTCTCTACCTTAGCGTTACTTTGGAGGTGATATGGAGAGGTGGTTATGTGCTGTATGTTTAATTCTCCCAACGTCTCTCTCATAATCTGATTCACATTCTCCGATCCATTATCAGTAACCAACTGTTCGGGGGCCCCATACCTAGGGAATATTTCATTCAGTATTATATCTGACACCGTTTGTGCCTTCTTATCCGGTATGGCAAATGCCTCAGGCCAATTCGTCAGCCAGTCCACAAAACTCACTATGTAAAGATTACCTCTGTGTTTCTCCGTAGGGCCAGGAAATATCCATGCTTACTTTCTGAAATGGATAATTCAGAACATCCGTTTCTAATACTGGGGTAACCATACTCCTTCGACTCTGTATTTGGCATGTTACGCATTTTTTTACATGGTTCACAACATCATTAAACTTACTCAGATCTGGGTAGGCCAACAGGGGTACAGCTATCAGCTGGTCTTTTAGGGCCTCGAATGTACGCTGACAATCCTCGGTCCACTTAAACCTAGCATGCTTCTTAGAGCTATTAGAAGGCCTGCTAGCCGACTAAATGCTGGTATGAACTCCGGTAATATTCGATGGCTCCAATAAATCCCTTAATATCTCTTACGGTCTTCGGTGCGGGCATGGCCCTTATAACCTCAACTTTGTCTAAATCCATTTTTATTCCTTCTTTGTTTATGATAAACCCTAAGTACTTTGTCTCTTCTTTCATAAACTGACACTTTGATAATTTTAACTTTAATCCATGTTCTCTTAACCTATCGAACACCTTCTGCAGATGTTCAAAATGCTCCTCTGGTGATTTCATCTCGATACTCCATGGCAAATGCCTCAGTGCCATTCAATACGATGGACATTAACTGACTAAATACACCCGGGGCGTTTGCCAGCCCAAACGACATAACTCTAAAATTGAAGAGGCCCATGTGGCAGATAAAAGTGGTCTTCTCCTGATCCTTTTTGCTAAGTGCTACCTGCCAATATCCCGACCTCAAATCCAAGGTGGAAAAACATTTAGACTTTCCTAAAAGAGCTAGAATATCATCAATTAAGGGGAGGGGTACTGTCAGCGGTTTCGTAATGTCATTTAACTGACGAAAATCCACACAAAACCTATGCCCTCCATCTTTCTTTTCAACAATTACTATTGGAAAAATCCATGGAGATTTGGATCTTTCAATCATCTCTGATTCCATCATTTCATTCACTGCGTCCTCTACTAATTTTCTTTTGTGGATTGGGGTCCTATACGGTCTTAACTTAATAGGTGGGTGATTACCCATGTCTATCTTCATTTCAACTGTCTCTGTCTGTCCCAGTTCCTTATCGGTAATGGCTATTACCTCCCGATTACCGCTCAGCAACCCCCTCAATTTCCTCCTATAATGCTCAGGGGCTGTTATAACTTCATCCCTTATTTCATCGCTACCTGTCTTATTCCCAGGCCTATTCTCATCCCATACTCTCACCTGTTCGACTTCTCTCACTGAGCACGCCTGTGCCAGCTCCTCTCCCTGCTTTATTTTAATAGTTTTATTGGTAGTATTAGTTAACAGTAAGGGAACGGTCCCCGACCTCTTCACCAACTTATCATACCTATCAGTAGTGACCACTTGGTCAGGTCACTGTTCAGCACTCCTTCTGTTATAATCTTGCCCTTCCCAGATACAGTAGTCCTAGGAGGAAGCTTTATATCTGCCTAGGCTATCACTGGCAATTGTTCATAATTATCCTCTCCCAACAGTATCCCTACCCCGTTCAATGTTAGGGTGGCGGGGTCAAAATGGATCTGTGCCTTATTCTGCCTAAGCCAGTCACTCCCCAAAATTAGCTCACCACACTAGTCAGGTGCCACATAAACCTTAAGTTTACCTCTGGTTCTTGCCAACTGGGAAGGTAGCCATGTCATACCCTCTATCCTCATCCTGCTACTATCAGCCTGACTTATTAGTAGATCAATGGGACTAAGCTTCGTTTTCAGTCCCAACTGTCTACAAACCTTGGAGCTAACAAATGACACTGAAGCTCCAGTATCGACAAGGGCCTTCACCTTCTTGTCTCCCAGCAACACATTACAGGTGAAGTCTGGCCCTTCCTTCAGCAAACGGTATACCTGTGCCTTTCTCCTTCCCGTAAGTTCTCTCCTTTCCTCTCGCTTTCTTGACAACCGAGACATAGGAGTCGGTGACAGGAGTTCAACTTTTTCTAGTGGCTCCCATTTCTGTCTAGGGGCCCTCCTGGGTGGGGTAGAGCTCGGATGACTCTCTTTTCTCAGACTAGCAACCCACTTCTCCCCTCTATTTGAGTTAGGGTTGTTCCATTCGGTGTGGTCCATCTTTCTCATGCAAGGACAGGTTCATCTCAGGTGACCCACTCCTCCACAGCATCAACACCTTCGCTCCTTACAACTGGCCAAAAAGTGTCCAACCACACCACATGTCCAGCATCTCAGAGGTCTTACTTTCACTGGGGCTACCCTGTCTCTTAGTTTTTCACAGGTGACCCATCGGCGTTTCCTTCTTGGTAGAGGGCACCAGCGTATTAACTCACTTTATCCCCAGTTTACGGTCTCCCTCTGCCGTACACCACTGAGTCTTGTGCCCGAACTCACCAGAAGTTGTGCAGTTCGGCCCCAAAGACCTTGGGTCGCCTCCATAGTTTGTCAGACAGTCGCAAGCCCGATGCCCACCATACTTGCAAGTCCGGCACACCAGCCCATATAGGCCTGGCGTGGGCTTGTGAAACCCCTAATGTAGATCCCAGGCTCTCCTATTGGGAACTACCTCAGCCTCCCAGTCCTCTTCCACCTCTTCTTTCGGGTCCCGTATCTGGATCCACTCCTGATCCTTCTTTTTCATCATTACTTTGGCCCCCTGTGGGTTCCTACCTACACCCTCTCTTATTCTATCCCAGAGTCGTTCGCTGGTCTGAGCCGCCTCTATGGCTGTGGCCAGGCTGACCGATCCTCCCTTTAGAACTTCGCCCCTCAGGTCCCAGTCACTCAGTGCGTCCACATACACATCAGCCAAAAAGGCCTGAATAGGACTACTGTCCTGAGTCGCCAACTCCGGTAAAGCTAACGCTGCTAGCCCCGCGATTCTTTCTCCCAATTCTTCATTAGTCTCTCCTTGTTGCTGCAGCCGAAATAATTTCCTGACCGCATCAATGGTCATACGCTCACTTGCGTATTGCTGCACCAGAGCGGATTTAAGCTTGGTCCACGTCAGGGCTGGGTTTTCTCTGTACCACCACCCCCTATAAACTTGGACACCTACCCCTAGGCAGCATCATAAGCTAGGAGCACCAGATCTTGGTCCGAGAGACCATAGATCACCTGCTTCTTCTGAATGGGCAGAATCCATTCGGCCAGCTCCACAGGGTTTCCTTTATAAGTAAGTAGCTTCATGCTACCTATCAGCCTCCTGAAACCCATCGATATTTCGGGGACTCCCACATCACCAAGGTCATCTGTGGCATCTGATCCTGCTACGCTCATCCTAGCATCTTCTCAACTACCACTTTCAATGACAGAACGAAAGGAAAAAATACACGGTGGTGGTGCTTCAACTGCGTACAATGTCGACAAAAACAAGATCAACAATATTACTGGCAGATCTAAGTGCAATGAGCGAACAAAGGAAACCAAAAAATGACTTACCTGATGTTTTGTTTCTTTTTCCTCCTTCTTTTGCTTCCTTCTCCTTTCCTCCTTATGTCCCTGTTAGACCAATATAGTCCAAAGACTAGAGTCCTTTCTGGTCTTACTTGGTCCTAACTGGACAACACAAATGCAACCCTCTCTCCTCTTTCAGACGGTCGTGGTAATTTCCATGGGTCTATCCTGGTCATGGCTACCAGTCTAACCACTTTTGCCCCAGCCCCTCAACCTCCGACGTCTTACTCTCTGGGGTGAGGTGTCTACTCGGTCTTAACAGAACTTAAGGGAGTGACCATAGGTCCCCTGAGCATCTGTGGATCATTCGACCGGTCCACTGGTTTAATCCTGCTTCCTGCCCATGTTGTGTTTGGTTTGATCCAGAAACCCCAAGTGATGTTCATCCATTCACGGTCGATTGAAGATGTAGACACGGCTGGAGAGTCTGTGCTAAGAAATTTAGAATGCACCCAAAAAAATATATATATATCTGCAGTAAGCCGAACAAACAACTATTCAATGGTTGAATTGTTAATGTCTTTTATATAACAGAAAAGAATAGTATAGAAAAGAAACGGGTTACAGAAATTAAAATAATTGACGTAAAAACTCATACACTGTATACTAGACAGAGAGTGGATTGTGATTAGCTTGTGAAATCATCTCAGAATGATATGCGACTCTTGATTATTGTAGCTTGTTCGATGTTTCCGTTTCCAGTGGTAGTAATAATAGTAGCAGTCTTAGATGTATATCAACAAAATATGTAAGTGGGCACCTGGCTCCAACCTCTGACGTCACTCCCAATCTCCGACCTCTCTCTCCAGCTTGACTGCACTTGACGGCAGACCAGCCAACCACTCTCTCAACAGATTGACCCTTGGTCCGCACCGATTATCATGAGTGTCGATGTCAACCCAAAACCATGTGAGTTTCAAAGTTCTCATAGCCTGAGTAAGCTCTATTACAAATTTCATCCAATAAAAGTTATTTCGGTCATCTCTCATTGTCTTTGCAATGATTCAATTCCAAATGGGTGAGATCAGATTTCCATCAGTAAACAAAATTCTTCTGATCTAATTTCACTGTTCAAATCTACCCCAATTTCAATAAAAAAAATTTTTAAAAATACGTGTGTGTGTGTGTCTGGGTGTTTCCCAAACTCTCTCTCTGTCACATTTCTCCAATACAAATTGTAGCACTATTTGTTACAATATAAATGGGATCCTTAATAGATCTGGAGCTAGTAAGGTAATTTATAACAAATATTGTTGTCATTTGGTCTGGTGCTTCTATATACTTAGAGATTCTAGATAAAATACAAAGAATCTGCAATGTTATTTTTCCTGACCCGGCATCTTGACTTCATTCACTTACTCAATACTATAAAGTAGCGTGCCTTTCCTATAAAATATTTTCATGGTAATTATTCTGATGAGCTTTCCTCTTTGGTATTTTGATTTTATGAATTTAAACAGAGTACAACATTGGTGGCAAGATCTAATCAGTTTACGGTTGAAATGGCTAACTATAAGTTCTATGCTAACAGCTTCATCACTTGCACTTCTTGCTTCCTGGTTAAATTTAATCTTCAAAAATATAAATGCAATGTCAATCGTTATTTTCTTTCTTCTTAATTCCTGTTCTTTTATTTTCTCTCCTTAATAGTGCTTCTTTTTTTTTCTCATATGCTCTCACACTCAGTAACCTCTTGCATCTCATTGGCTTTATAGCCTTGCTTGGGTTGAAATGATTTCCATCCTGGGTATGACAATAAACTACATTCGTGTCCTGGATATAATGATAAACTACATCCAACACCAACACCTCTGATCAGGAGGTTTTGAGGAGCATGGAACCACCTCTTAATTGCTGTTGTTCTCAAGTCCAATCTGACCTGGGGGCGGTAGCAATTGTTAGGGTCCCAGCTATGGGTGAATAGTTAACACTCAAACTGGGGTCAAAACACTATGAAAGTATAAAAATAGGTTTTTAATACCAGAAATACTTTGTAAAAAATTATTAACAGCAATAAATTTTTGAAATATATATATATATATATATATATATATATATATATATATATATATATATATATATATATATATATATTACCAGCAATACATTTTTGAAAAAAAAATATTACCAGGAATAAAATCTTGTCGGCATTAAATAACCTATTGAGCTTGGTATGCTGTAAAACTAAATAAACCAACCAACCAGCAATGTCAGTTGTTATTTTCTGTCTTCTTAATTTGTTCTTTTATTGTTCTCTCTCCTTAATAGTTTTTTTTTCTCATATAATCTCACTCAGTAACCCTTTGCATCTTATTGGCTTTATTGCCTTGCTTGGGTTGCAATGATTAAAAAAAGAGAATATAGTAATACTTGCACAGCTTAACTTCTTATGCCCTGCTCTATACCAAAAAAATCTACATAAATGTCAGAATTCATTGTCCATTTATTTCTTCTTATTATGTAGTAATTTGTAGCTTAATTGTCCATTTCACAATATGTCAGACATGTTATTTTCTATACAGACCAAAGGTCTATGTTACACTTTGGTAGTTAAAGCTAGTTTAAGAATGCGAGAGGTAATGACATTCTTGGACAAAATTAAGAATACATGCTTTTCTTTTGCTTTGACTATTTAAAGAATAAAAGAAAGCAGTTATATATGCATATTAAACAGAAACTTGAAAAACTTTTCCATTAGTTTTCCACATTTTTTCTTCACTATTTTAAAACAATATCTATATATCTCTATATATCTATCTATATACACTACAGTTCAAAAGTCTGAGCCAACCCCAGAATTCACATGGGATGAACTTGACAGAAGAGTGGGAAAACAAATGAAAAAAGGTGTCATTGAAAAAAGAATGGAATCAGTTATCAAACTTATACTTTGAGAAATTTTTACAACAAATGCCAAAAATTTGTGCTGCAGTAATCAAGCCTAAAGGAGGATATTTTGATGAGAGAAAAATTAATCATAAAATGTTCTTTTTCTTTTTGTTATACAGTGTAACCCGGATTTAAGAGAGTTGTCGGGGCCGGAGAAGAAGTCTCTTATATCCGGGTTTCTCTTATACCCGGGTTACACTGTATATTATATATCCCACATAATGAATGAGTAAATGAAGCTGAAATTCAGGAAATTATAAGGCAACTCCCTGCACCCTTTATAATATTAGTGGACTTAATTGTCACAGCAACATGTGGGGCTGTAAAGACACAAACCAAAAAAGGAAGGACTTTAGAAACAATCATAAACAACAATGACTTATGTATTCATAATGATAAAATGCCAACCTACATAAACGCATTTACTGGCGGCTACTCTGCAATTGATTTATTCATACATGATCCAGCAATCTATGCGTCCTGAGTATGATGATAAACTACATCCAACAGGAGAGGCCTCTGATCAGGAGGTTTTCAGGAGCATGAAACCACCTCTTAATTGCTGGTGTTCCCAGGTTCACCCTGATGCAGGGTGGTAGTATCTGTTAAGGTCTCAGCTATGGGTAAATAGTTAACCCCAAACTGGGTCAAAACAATATGAAAGTGTAAAAATTGGTTTTAATACCAGAAATACTTTGGAAAAAAAAACTATTGCCAGCAATACATTTTTGTAAAAAAAGATATTACCAGCTATAGTTTTTTTGTTTTTTTTGTTTTTTTACCAGCAATAAACAATTTGTTGCCATTAAATAAACCATAAAACAAACCAAACCAATCAAAGCTCTGGACACAGGGCCTCTGAAAGAGTAACTGTCTTAATGAAAAATGACATATACACTTGGCATATACTGACTATTCTGTGCAAAGCAGCTCTCACAGTAGCTGCCTGCAATTATGTTTTTAGTTCAATTTTGATCTGGGATATCTCACCATATGACCAGATAGAACACAACAAACTGGGAGATCTGATAAAACAATTACGCAACCACTTATTTTAATAGCTACAATACCCTCTGGGGATCCAAGGCGATAAACAAAAAAGGGAAAATTTTACAAAAATTCATTATGGATAATGAGTTATGTCTGCTCAACCAGGGAGCAGCTATACACATCAGTCCAGCAACTGGAAGCCTGTCAGCAATTGACCTAGTCATGTATGATCTAGCAATTTACCTGGACTTTAATTGGAGTGTTTACAATGACACATGCAGTAACAATCATTTTCCTATCATCCCAAGGAACAGTGATGAGCACTCTCTTAGATGGAGACTAATTTGAAAAAAGTTAGGAATTTATATCAAACCAAATTATCTCAATATAGAAATGGTAGAAAGTTTCACGAAAGCCTTAACAGCCATAGCAAAGGAGTGCATCCACAAAAACTCAAAACCAAGTCGTCCTGAGTACGACGTTAAACTGCATCCAACAGTAAGGCCTCTGATCAGGAGATTTTGAGGAAGCGTGGAACCACCTCTTAATTGCTGGTGTTCCCAGGTCCACCCTAACCCGGGGTGGTAGCACCTGTTGGGGTCCCAGCTATGGGAAAATAGTGAACTTCCAGGTCTTTTCCAGCACATTGAAACAATGATGTTGCCAACTACACTTTTTTGAAACAATGATGTTGCCAACTACACTTTTTTGAAACAATGATGTTGCCAGCTATACGTTTTTGAAACAATGATGTTGCCAGCTATACGTTTTTGAAACAATGATGTTGCCAGCTATACGTTTTTGAAACAATGATGTTGCCAACTACACTTTTTTGAAACAATGATGTTCCCAGCTATACGTTTTTGAAACAATGATGTTGCCAGCTATACGTTTTTGAAACAATGATGTTGCCAACTACACTTTTTTGAAACAATGATGTTCCCAGCTATACGTTTTTGAAACAATGATGTTGCCAGCTATACGTTTTTGAAACAATGATGTTCCCAGCTATACGTTTTTGAAACAATGATGTTGCCAGCTATACGTTTTTGAAACAATGATGTTGCCAGCTATACGTTTTTGAAACAATGATGTTGCCAGCTATACGTTTTTGAAACAATGATGTTGCCAGCTATACGTTTTTGAAACAATGATGTTGCCAGCTATACGTTTTTGAAACAATGATGTTGCCAACTACACTTTTTTGAAACAATGATGTTGCCAGCTATACGTTTTTGATATATTTAGTAAATACTGGATCTGGCATTAAATAACCCATAGTGGTTAATATGCCATAAAACCCAAAATAAACAAACAAAATCAAAACCAAGCAGAAGAAACAGACCCTGCTTTGACAATGGATGTAAAGTGGTAATAAGACCACATAAGATAGTGCTTTGTAAATTTAACAGGGAGCCAACAATCACCAACCACGTCAATTATAAACTAAATAGAGCAAAGTCCAATAATGTTGTAAAAGAAGCTAAAAGGAACTGTTGCCAAAATATGTCAGCAAACTAAATTCAGCTACAAAACCGAAACAGTTTGGGAAATGATAAGAAAAATAATTGGAAAGTATCAATGTATATCTGTAAAACTTCTCTCAATAAATATTAACAGACAAAAAGACCAACATGGAACATTTTCAAAAAATTCTTCAAAAGAATACTGTACAACAATCCTAAACTATAAAACAAAATGACAACAAATATAAATTAAACTTCAAAACAAAGAACCATTCTCTCAGACAGAAATATAACAAAAACCTACATCCAGCAACAAGGCCTCTGATCAAGAGGTTTTGAAGAGAACCACCTCTTAGTTGCTGTTGTTCCTAGCTCCACCTTGACAAGGGGTGATAGTACCTGTTAGTCCCAGCTATTGACAAATAGTTGACCCCAAACCTGGGGTCAAAACACTATGAAAGTATAAAAAAATTTATAGTAAAAGTACCAGCAATACATTTTCATAGTAAAAAAAATACCAACAATACATTTTTGTCAATAAAAATAAGAAGTAAAAAAAATTACTAGCTATACATTTCTGTAAAGAAAAAAATTACCAGAAATACATTTTTGTAAAAGAAATTATTAAGGCTTCCAAGAAAAGTAGATTTCAGCATTATATTTGCCATAAGGAGTTGATATGCTGCTAAATAAATAAAAGTTCATATAATTCAGCTATAGGACCAGACGAGGTCCACTAGTTCTTAAAACAACTCTCAAAAGAGTCATTAAAATTTACTAAAAGTATATAATGATATCTGGACAAAGAGCACATTCCCTGAACAATGGCAGCAAACAACTATCTGAACGATTCCTAAACCAGCAAAAAGACAGTTCAGACCCTGTAAATTGTAGACTGATTTCTCTCAGAAGCTGTTTATGTAAAACCTTGAAGAAAACAGTGAATAATCATTTAGTATGGTACTTGGAGTCCAACAAATTGATGACCAACTTGCAATGTGCCTTTCACAAATAAAGGAGTATAATGGATCACCTGGTTTGCTTGGAAAACTTTGTAAGCGGAACATTTATGAGAAAAGAGCATGTGGCTACAGTATTCTTTGACTGGTAAACAGCTTATGAAACTGCCTGCAAATATCGGATCATAGAAGATCTACATGACTTCAGACTGAAAGGTAGGCTACCTGAATTTATTAAGAACTTTCTTTCAAATAGAACATTTCAGGTCTCCATTTGATCTACGTCTGATCTAAAAACCTGAGAAGGAGTGCCACAAGAGAGTATACTGTCAGTCATTCTGTTCAATATTAAAATGAATACAACTGCAAAAGAAGCATAAATGTACACAGATGACTTTACTGTAAGCTACCAATCCAAAAAATATGCATACCATAGAAAGGAATCTCCAGTAAGTCATAAGATCAACAGATAAGGGTTTTAGATTTTCAAAAACAAAAGCAAAATGGAAGCCATCATTCAAGAAGCAGAAATAAGTCTATCTAGAATCCATAAGGCATTAGTACCAAATATACCACTCTGGATCATCAGAATGCCTGAAATAAATCTAAAACTATACAAACATCATAAAGCAATTACTTATATTCCAAGAGGAATTAGAAAGAATCAGAGTCAATTATCCCAGGCCTACATCTGCGTCTTGGGTAAGATAGATGATAAACTACATCCAACAGCAAGGCCTCTGATCAGGAGGTTTTGAGAAGCATGGAACCACCTCTTAATTGCTGGTTTTCCCAGGTCCACTCTGATCCAGGGTGATAGCACCAGTTAGGGTCCCAAATATGGGCAAACAGTTAACCCCCAAACTGGGTTAAAAACACTAAAGTGTAAAAATAGGTTTAAATACCAGAAATACTTTTTTCGTTAAAAATTATTACTAGCAATGAATTTTTGACGAAAAAAATTATTACCCGCAATACATTTTTGAAAAAATATTACCAGCAGTACATTTTTTTGGGGGGGGGGGGGGATTACCAACAATACATTTAAAAAAAAAAAAATATTACCAGCAATACATTTTGGAAAAAAAAGCACCTGTTAGGGGGTCCCATCTATGGGCAAATAGTCAACTCCCAAACTGGGGTCAAAACACTATGAAAGTGTAAAAATAGGTTTTTAATATCAGCAATACATTTTTGTGAAATAATTATTACCAGCAATAAATTTTTGAAGGAAAAAAAAATATTTCCAGCATTAGATTTTTGAAAAAAATATATTAGCAGCAATACATTTTTGAAAAAATTATTACCTGCAATAAAAGTCTTGTCAGCATTAATTAACCTATTGTGGTTGACATGCCATAAAACAAACCAAACCAATTATCCCAGACACATATACATCTTCACAGATGAATCAAAATGCAAAAATGAAACCAGATGCACAGCAGCATATAACACGAAAATAAAAAAAAATGCAGAGATTTGTGTAATAGACCTAAGACTTGACTTCATCTCTAGAAACATAAATAAAAAATATATACTATTTTCTGACTCCCTATCAGTTATAACAGCAATAAAAATAAAAAGATTGACAACAAACTGCATGTGAAATTGCTATGCAGGCTAGATACACTATCAAACAATATAGAAATAATGCTATGCTGGAATCCAAGACATATAGGAATCAAAGAGAATGACCAGGCATATTCGGTAGCAAAGTCTGACTGAAATGAAACCGTTGATAATAGTTTTAGGATCCCTTATGTGAATCTGAAAGGGGATATAGATAGTTTCATTAAGTAGAAGTGGTAAAAGAGCTAGGCTGACAATGGAAATTATATAAGCTTTATACATTCAAACCAATTCTGAGAGAATGGAGGCAGGTCTCTAGAAATGGAAGAAAGGCTGAAGTAATGTTGGCTCAGCTGCTCATAGGCCGCACATACCTATGCATTCATACTTGCTGAAGATTGATGATCAAACAACATCTTTATCAAAGAAGATTGGCAGAAAATATGGATCGGCTTCCTAAACAACAAATTATACAACATCAAACCAACCATAGAAGAATGACATAAAAAATGTAAAACAGGGAAATATGAAGTAATATTGTCCAGATTTTATATTGGTCACTCCATGATAACACACTCTTATATTCTAAAACAAGAACCTCCTCTAATATGTATGGCATGCCAAGAACTATACACAATAAAATGCATACTAACAAATTGTTGTAACTTCACCAATTAAAATACTGCCAACCAGCATGAAAGAACTCTTTCATGACATTAATTCATATAATATCCTACAATTTCTTAAATCAAACTGTATTCCAAAATATAACTTAAGAACACAATCTCCACCTTTAGTAATTATGTCCATACACTTGTATGTCCACACAGCTGAGTATCACCTATAATGTATTCAATTTTGAAAGCAGAATAACATAAAACCACCTCTTAATTGCTGTTGTTCGAAGGTCCACACTGACACAGGGCGGTAGCGTCTGTTAGGGTCCCAGCTATGAGCATATACTGAACTCTTCAAACAAAAAGAAAACACTATGAATGTATATAAATATACATTTTTATAGTAAAAATACCAGCCATACATTTTTATATAAAAATTTACCAACAATACATATAAGTAGTGAAATTACCAACAGTACGTATTTATCGTAGAATTACCAACAATAAATTTTATCTGTATTTGAAGGCATAACACTGCTTTCAAAATATCTAGATTCCAGCATGAAATAACCCATAGGGGTGTTGATATGCCGCTAAACAAAATCAACCAAAAAACATGAAAGAACTATTTCATGATATTAATCCATATAATATCCTACAATTTCTTTAAATTAAACTGTATTCCAAAATATAACTCCAATAAAACTACAACATAAAACACACACATCACTGCCTCTAGTAATCATGTTCACACAAACATATATATATATATATATATGCACAAAAGCTGAGTATCATCCACCATGTACTCAACTGTAAAAGCAGAATAACATATATATTTATTTTTATTACTTTAAAGCTCCCAAGAAAATTAAATTTCAGCATTAAATGACCCATAAGGAGTTGATGTACCATTAAACCAATCAATCAACCAACATGTGCAATATGGCAAGCCGCACTCACAATGAAATACAGTTTAATTGAATTTACTTACTTAGCACCTATATGCACCAACATGAGAAAAATACTGAAACTGTCAACATAATGTCCTACCTTAAAGAAATAGGTTTATACCAAAACATATAAAACCTGCAACAAATCATGTACAAACTATATATCTATAAAACATACATTTACCGTGAAAGTATAAAATTACATACAAAATATCTGTAGTGGAAGGCATAAAATTGTGTTCAAAATATATTTTGTTGAAGCCATAAAATTGTGTTCACAATATGTAGATTTTGTCATTAAATAACCCATAGGGTTGTTGATATGCTGTTAAACAAATTCGGCCAACCAACCCAATGCATCTTTTTCACCATAAGTCAGAATGTCACTCCACTTTCCAAGATTGTCTGATTCAAAAAAGATGCATTGCAAATAATATGTTTATATTATTGAAAATCTTTATTCTTTTCCATATTAATACATATATATATACATGTATTATTTTTATAGAGGTGTTTTACAAATTTAATAGCAATAGAATATATTAAAAGAAAATTTTAAATTTGAATACATGTGCAGTAATTTATTTATTTAATAATTAGTTATAAATTAAAACAAACTGAAGCATACTTCAATAGACAAAACGTTGTGTAGAATACCAGGGGATTGTAATTCAATAAACACATAGTTCATTAAAAGGTCAGGATATTTAAATCAATTTTATTCTGATGACAATTACAATGAGGAACTGGAGAAAAAGTAAAAGATTTTTCTCTACCCCCAGTTGCATAGCATGACACTTTTATGGGGGTAGCACTTTTGGGTCTGCTGAAAAAGTTACTTTGTATTCACTGGGCCATGTGTCCTTGAGGATAAAAGTGCCCAGTGGACAAAAGCGTTGGTCGGATCCAGTAACTTGACCCAAAAGATTTGTGAGTCCAATACCTGGCTACTACAGAGGTGAAAAAAAAAACATGGAGACTTAAGTTAAAGGGAGATAACTGAGAAATCCAGAAGTGGCATGGCAAAACAATCTACCCCGGTGGATGAAATAAAGAGTTTAGTTCAAAATTCCAATCACCTGAAGAAGGCCGGAGTGCACAACAGCTGAAACATTGTGAATATGGCAACAAAGATAAGGACAACAGTCCAAACAATGTCAGTCAGTCAGTTATGTGCCATACGTGATACACACTTAGGCAATCATATACCTTTCAATACATGACTGATGAGGCAAATTTTTTTCCTGCAGTAGGTTGCCATTTCTTTCTGCGGTAGACCAGTTACCATCCAAGGCTATAGAACGCAGTCTGTCCTGCTATTTACTCATAGCTGGGGGGAGAAGAGGAGGATTCACACCTTTCCCAAGGGTATTAAGACATGCGAATGTAATGGATTCAACTGGAATTCGAACTCGGTTCTCCAAGCCACTATCCATTACTCCACCATGTCACCCCAAACAATGTAAATAGTGTAAATAATTACAATGCCTCATCTGAAAAATATTGGCAGATAGAAAGTTGGGCTTTTTCATTTTTGAAATAAAGATGATCTGAATATTTTTACATTTTTTTTTTCATTTTTTCTATAGTTAACCCCCAAACTGGAATCAAAACACTATGAAAGTGTAAAAATAGGTTTTAATTCCAGAAATACTTTATAAAAAATTATTACCAGCAATACATTTAAAAAAAAAAAAAAATGAACAGCTATACATTTTTGAAAAAAAAATATTCCCAGAAATAGATTTTTGAAAAAAAAATATATTACCAGCAATAAAAATTCTGTTGGCATTAAATAACCCATTCAGGTTGATATGTCATAAAGCAAAACAAACCAAACCAAATGAACATTTCAGAGTGTTTGGTGTCAATCAAAATGAGGACAGTGCAGAGGATTTGGATGAGTCTAATGGTGATTATAAAGATATTTGGAGGGATCCCTACTGATGGTGACGTTATGCCTCCATTCATCTTCCCACAGGGTGGTTTTATTAAATTTACTCTTTAATATTTCAAGATATTTTTGTGTAATTTTGGAAAATATATCTGTTAAAATGAGATGTTAGTGTTGTTTTCCTTTTTGTGTAATTTAGACGACAATTTATCTATCGCATCCTCTGTGTGTGCATATATATATATATATATATATATATATATATATATATATATATGAAAATTTCCCAGAGTTAACCTGTAGAAAAGACAATATTTATAAATATAAATGACAATAGGAAAACTGTAGTAATTAATGACGAATTTTGTACAATGTGTGTATATATATATATATATATATATATATATATATATCATAAAGAAAAAATTTATACAAAGAATTAATAGCAACGTTAATGTGATTAATGGTGAAATCACTTCACTAATAGGACTTAATGAGATATTAACTTACTATCAATTTGTTGAATAATAAGATTGGAGTTGTTGTCAGATGGAAGACACATTCCAAGTACTTTCGACAAGTACAAATTGTCACAATTTTCCCATACATAAGCAAACACCAAGATAAAATATGTGTAGACCAAAATATTTTTTTTTAAATTATGTTATTTATTGACAGTTGAATATATGTTTTGGAGTGACATCGCGACGCTAGAGTTCTTGTTCAACTCAATCAAGTGACAATTTTCTTTGAATTTTGAAAAGTTATAAATCCATTAAATCTTCTTGTTATATATAGTTATCTGTTAAAGTGAAATGGACTTCGTATAATATACTTACAAAGTTCACAGATTTCTATATAGTAGTATCTTGTGCGTTTTCCAGAAGTCATATATAGAGAGTGGGGAAAAGAAAGATATAAACAAGTAATATATAAAGAGAGTTTGGAAAAAAAAGATGTAAACTTATCATGTAGGAAGTGGGGGATGGAGCCAATTTTCTTACAAGAAAGTGTATAAAACACATGAGATCCAGTGCCAAACAGGATACACACAGTTGTCATCAAGGTCAATGCCACTCCACTCACACTTGTGAACTTTATGACCTCATGCTAAAAGTGACAGCACTGACAAACTTCAAAAAGACCACTTCAGACTATGGCAACACCGTCCAGAATAAGAAACAAATTTTATCTTTGTATCCTCTTTACTATTAGGTTGGTGCAAAAATAATGTTGTTTTTTGATGTTCAACTTCATGTGAGAAAACGACATTATTTTTGCACCAACCTAATATGAACCACGAACACGTGTTGACTTTTGCACACAAACACACATTTCATTGTTTCTCACATACATACACAAAGAGAATTTATATTTCAGAATTTTATTAACCCGAACAAAATAACATTACTTTTCAATCTATAACCAATTGCTTGTATTCTTGTCATTATATTAATGTTCATTTGTTGAAACTACTGTCTTTTCTACTGAATTTTATTCTTTCAATGAAAATTGTTTGATTATTCTAAACGGCCAAATTACACACAGCACCACAACGATATTTTATATTATTGTACTGAATTCCAAGCTTTTATTGTTCAACTTTCTTCAAACAGACAATTTTTTAAAGCAACTTCAATAACTGCAAATAAATGTATTTTAAAAATATCTCTAATTTCAAAAACTCTTCATGAAACTAAATGTGTAAATACAAGGTTGATCCAACGGGTCAGAGGGATCTAGTTAGTAGAGTAAAACTGTCTTAGTAGTTTTCCACAGAAATACTTGGCATGTCTTTCATCTGACAACAACTCGAATATAAAGATCTTATTATTCAAGGAATTAATAGTAATGTCTCATTAAGTCCTGTTAGTAAAGTGATTTCGTCATCAATCACATTAACATTGATATTTAATTATTTGTATGAATTGTTTCTTTATGATATGGTGCAAACTCTAATATATATATATATATATATATATATATATATATATATATATATATATAATTTATTTTTGTTCTTAATACTCTTTTAATTATTATTTATTTGTTTTTTTTATTTATTTTTTATATATATATATATATATATTATTTTATAAATTTTTTATTTATTATATTTTTTATTTTAGATGTTACAAAATCTTAAATTTTAAATATTTTTGAGTAATTTTTCTTTATATAAACTTTCTTATTTTTTGTTAACATAGATTTGGGTTTTTTTTTCTTAAAAAAGAAAAAAATACATTTTTTTTCTT
The DNA here is from genome assembly GCA_964036315.1 of Acanthosepion esculentum. NCBI lineage: Eukaryota > Metazoa > Mollusca > Cephalopoda > Sepiida > Sepiidae > Acanthosepion > Acanthosepion esculentum. The sequence continues at coordinate 48,870,222 of OZ038485.1, forward strand.
TGATTTATAACTAATATTTACTATTTTCTATTTTAATTTTTAAAATTGTTTGAACTCCTGTCTTTAATTTTGTGATTCTGTTTCAGCCTGACTTGGGATGTTAATATTTTAAAATATAGATCAAGGTTATTTTACTGTCTCTTTGAACCAGACACTTCCACTTTCCCTCCCATGATATTGGGATTTTGTTTAATGCCTATGTTTTCATCAAAAGCCTCCCACTTCCTTTCTTTTCTTCTTTCCCTCTTTCTTTTTTCCTTTTCTTTTTTTTCTTTTTTGAATGTTCAAATTTTAAGCTCCTATTTTATTTCTTCACACTTCTGAGTTGACAAAGCCAACAAGTCTTGTTGGTAGAAATAGCTATTTGAATGAGGTAAATTTGGATTTCTATTATATATAATAAAGAGGGGGTCACTATGCAATATATTGTATTTTGGTGTGGGGTGAGTCAAACTCAAGGGTGCACCAGGCAGCACACACTCCCCCCACCCAACACACTCTAGCTATACCACTGCCACCCTGTTCTTATGCACTTCTCACTGTGCATAAAACTTAAATGCTAATACAGGTATACTTTGGTTTACATCATTTTGAATTAAGTCGTTCTCAATTGTACATTGTTTGTCAAAAAAAAATATATGAAAATATAAAATCAAGTTTAAGTCATTTTATTCAACTTTATGTCTGTCCACCACAAATATTGAAGTTGCAATATCATTAGGAAAGCGTTAAAAGCACATAAAATCATATTACTGTACAATAAATAAGAATAAAAGTATATAAAATCATATTAAAATACGTACATTTATGGTAAATGTTAATATAATCGTCATAAATCCTGGAGAACAAAACATGAAAACATCTGTGATTGCATTTTTGTCTTATTTAGCAGTCTTTAAGAACTCAATATTCGCGTTTTCCACAGTAGTTCCAATATCTACCATTTGGCATCATTGTCAGTACCACTCGTGATTCCCACAAAATTGAAATCCAGTTTAGTTTAGGCATACGTACAGTATACATTTGCTTATCACCTACTCTCTCATTCATTTGTGACTTTATATTTTGTCCCGATGTCTCCTAAGAAAATTCCTAGTGCAAGTGCTAAGCGTCCTGCTATAACGCTGGACAATAAACTTACTATGATAAAATGCTATGAAAAAGGTGAAAAAGGTATATCGATTGCTTGATCTTTTGGAATGAGTCGAACAACTGTACCAATGATTGTTCACAATAAGGATAAGATTTTTGTACACATTAAATCTGATGCCCTAGGGATGAAGAATACTGTTATCAATAAGAAAAGAGGAAACATCTTTGAAGAAATGGAACAGCTTCTTTCTCTTTGGATTGATAGGTTGAATCATCAGTGTGCTGCTTTTAGTCAAGAAATCATTCATGCGAAAGCACTGTCTTTGTTTTTTAAATCTCATAAACCAACCTTGACTCGTTTAAACATCTTTCTCATCTGGGTGTTTTTTGTTCAGGCCCTGAAACAAAGAAGTTGTCACTCTATTAAGAAGCAAGATAAAATTGCACCAGCTGACAAACAAGCAGCAGTGAATTTTCCTGGCTAAGATCAGTGAAGAAAACGAGTTTCTTCCTGAACAGATTTTTAATGTTGACAAAGCTGGATTATATTGGGAAAAATTGCCAGACTGTTTTTTCATTGCTAATACTAAGCGTAAGACTATATCACTGATAAATTATTTTATTCAGATTACTGTACGTACATATCATGAATACTGTAAATGCAATAGGGAGTGCTTATTTTCAGTTTATAGTGTGATTATTTCAACTTAAGTCGTTTTTCAACCAAAGTCATGACCTCTGGAACCAATTAACAACGTAGGGTGAGATATACCTGTATAATCAAAAACACTTAAGGCTTATGGCTATATCCCTCTGAAACCCCAGTTCTTGTATGATCACTGGTTAAGCAACATCAAGCCTGGTCAGTATCTAGAGATGGGTGACTGTTTGAGAATACCAAATGCTATAAGCTTGGATGTGCATGTGGTGTAATGAATATTGGCTAGGAATTCGAAATCAAAAAGCCGAGTTCTAATTTCAGTCATGTTCATTGTATTTACTTACGCACAAATACCTTTATGAAAGGCATAAATCCACCTCTTCTTCCCCTCCAGACTATGGGTTAATTAGTTGGAACTGTATCAATAAATCCTTATCTCCAAAAATTCTTACAATCTAAAAATATTTTCTGGCTTTAAATAACCTATGGTAAGCCATAAAAAACAAAATCAATAAAGCAACACTTGCAAATGTAAAAAAAAGGTAATCATGCATATTGTATCTACTAAAAAGAGTAATCCCTTTTCTCTTTGCAGGGTGAAAATTTTGCTGATTGCGATGCCATTAAGACCCGAAGGGATCTTCGGAACAAGGTTTGTCGTTTTGACTTGATCAAACTTGGAGTCAACTGCGTAAAACAACAGAACTATGGCTACGATGATGGAATCCCATGTATTCTTCTCAAAATGAATAAAATCTTCAACTGGGAACCAGAGATGTATGATAACGGCACTGTCCCCGAGGAGATCAAAGGCCACTACCAGAAATATTACATTACAGTTTCGTGTGATGGTGAACTTCCTGCAGACAGAGAAAACATGGGTCCCCTTGCCTATTATCCCTCAGCTGGATTTGAATATAAGTATTTTCCTTATCTCAATCAACAAGGCTACCGTTCACCTCTGGTATTTGTCCAGTTTGAAGATCCAGTCAATGGTGTATTACTGATGATAACATGCAAGGTGTGGGCAAAAAACATACAGCATAGCAGTGTGCAAAAGATTGGAGAAGTACACTTTGAACTTTTAATTGATTAGTGTCACCTCCATCAGAACTATTTTCTTACTATTTTTGTATTGTTGCAATTGGCTTCTGCCAGCTTTTTTTTTCAGTACAGCAGCCTTTTCATAAAGCAATCATCAATAGGAAGTTTTAAAAAACAAAAATGCTGAGCTTTGAACTTGTTGCCAAAAAAAAGGACGGTTTTTCACCTTGACACTGCTATTATTTTAACTACCTTCATTCCTCAGCAACGTTTGTTTTTAAAAGCGATGGTTAGAATTGTAATAAAACTTGAATATATGATGAATATGAATTTATATATTTTTGTTCTTGAAAATTGACAAACAAAAATATTAAACACTATTTATTTATTAGATTGATTAGTTACAAGTATATTTTTTATAGTTACAACATTCTAAAAACTAATACAATTAAAACTAATGCATTTACCAATTTATAAAGAAATAAATATGAAAACAATTCCTTATAAAATTCAAATCATTTGGCAATTAGCCAATGTTTGTCAACCATTCCAACAAATAATAGTGTAAATAAAGAATCTAATAAAGAGTTTATTATTTCTGTTGTCAATTCTCAAGAATAAAAATAACAAATTCACTTTCATCATATGTTTAGGTTTTATTACAATTCTAATCATCACTTTTTAAAACAATAAACATTGCTGAGGAGTGAAGGTAGTTAAAATAACAGTGGTGTCAAGGGAAAAACTATCCTTTTGATACACCATTTTTTGCTGGAATTTGGTCCAAATTCGAAAAAAACAAAACAAATTTATGTCCCTAAAGATTAAAGTCTTTGAATATTCTAGCTCACTACTGTCAGACTATTCTTTATGTAAAAATGATTAACTTGTAACCTCCACCAATCAAATCTTGTCTTTTTTTTTTCTTTTTAATATTTCATCCCAAAAAGAGAACAAGATATTTGTCAAGTTAGTTAAAAACATACTTCAACAACCTTATAGATGTGTCCTTACAGAATTAATGTTGGCTGGTTTTACTACCATTAATTAGAACACATTTTCATACTTTATTTTTTAATCATTTCATCCCAAGCAAGGCAATAAAGCCATTAAGATGCAAGGGGTTATTGAGTGTGAGAGAATATAAGAAAAAAAAAACATTAAGGAAAGTGAACAATACAATTGACTTCTTTAATATTCATTTTCCCTTCCGGCAATATTTCCAATATATATTCAACATTTCATTACACTAAAACTGCATTTATTTTTTATGCTATGACAAGTTTGTTTTTTTTATTTTCATTTTTATTACTATAATCACAATTAGTTTAATGGTGAACTTAAGGCTATAGTTTATCAACCTAGTATATACTAATTCTGGTTTGCATTTAAATCTGCCTCCACAGTAGGAAAGTCTATACTCTTTATTACTTGGTACATTGTGTGTAATTTTACAAACAGTTTAAAAAGGCCATGTCTATGAAAGATTTGCTGTGCTAATTTTTGTTTCGTTTTTTTTTGTTTTTTTTTTTATGTAGCGTCACTTTAAAAAGTATCCCTACTTATTTGATTATATTTTACTAATCTTCCATCAGTGTATAAAATCCTTCACTTCTATTTTTTATATACATATATTCCTAATATATAATGCTCACTTTTTTAACTTAAAAATTGCTGTCAAATTCAAATTGAATAAATTAACTTCACTTTCCATGTTTCCATGCCATAAAAACAGCAGGACTTTAGTTTCAGTGTAAATAAATGCAATTCAGATTTTCTTGCTTTTTCTTTCCTTTAGTGAAACTCCAATCCTATAATTTATGTATTTTTATGTAAAATCTATAAAAAGGTGTTTTTCTCTTTAAAACTGACCAACATTTGATTATAAACTGACCAACATTTGATTATAAAGTGCAAAATTTTAAACCATCGCTCTCATCTACACTCCCAATCACAATCTGATCTGTCAGATTACAGACTTCATCAAAACTTTTTTTTTAAAAGCCAGTCAGAATTCCTTTTTATGTACCATGTCTCTTAATAAATTTTTCCCTTTTTGTTATTTCTCCTAAATCTTTTTTCCACCATCCATTTTAAACTACATCTGCATCCTGAGTAAAATGACAAACTACGTCCAACAGCAAGGCCTCTGATCAGGAGGTTTTGAGGAGCGTGAAACCACCTCTTAATTGCTGGTGTTCCCAGGTCCACCCTGACTCAGGGTGGTAACACCTGTTAGGTTCCCAGCTATGGGCAAATAGTTATCACCCAAACATGTGTAAAAATAGGTTTTAATACCAGAAATACTTTGTATTGCTGGTATTTTTCTTAAAGTATTGCTGATAATAATAATTTTTTTTTTTAAGACATTTTTTGAAAAAAATATGACCAGCTATAGATTTCTTCAAGAAAAAATATTCCCAGAAATAGATTTTTGAAGAAAAACATATTACCAGCAATAAAAAGTTTTGTCAGCATTAAATAACTCATTGAAGTTTATATGCCGTAAAACAAAACAAAGCAAACCAGACCACCATCCATTTACTCAAATTCACTAAGTAATGCCTTCAATCTGTCCTATGAGTATCAGATTTTCCGAGCTTTCTTTCCTCATTATGTGCCCTAGAAATTTCAATGGTCTCTTCTTGATGTTAAGTAAGTTTCCTTTTTGCTACCATTTTCTCTAAAACATTATCACATGTTCAGTCAACTAGATCCTTATATTAAATTAAGCTTTATCTAACGATACATTTAAACTTATTAAAGAAAATATGCAAAACTTATTAAAGAAAAATAAGATTTCTCGAATATTCACGCCAGTAGATAAAATAAAATAAATCCACTGTTTAATAAATAAATGGAGTGTTTACTCGAATATGGGTAAAATCTACTAAAAAATAAGATTTAAGTAATAAAATTTGTTGAATTAATAAATTAAAAAAATCCATTACTTTTTTTAGAAATATATAATATATATATATATATATATATATATATATATATAATATATATATATATAATATATATATATATATATATAATATATATATATATATATATATATATATAATATATATATATATATATATATATATAATATATATATAATATATATATAAATATATATATATATATTATATATATATATTATATATATATAATATATATATATATATAATATATATATATATATTATATATATATATATATATATATTATATATATATATAATCCTACTATTCCAAACATTATTTTGTTGATACCCATGTTTGAGTAGATGATTGTTTTTTAAACAATCTGAATTACATCTTGTGCATTTCTGACTTAAAGCAAATGTAGCCCTCTGGTACCAGCAGGTTTTGAACCTACATCACCCTTTGTACAAGAAAGTACCATCTGATTAGGCATGCTTTACACAGCCTGGTCATATATATATATATATATATATATATATATATATATATATATATATATATATATATATATATATATATATATATATATATGAGAGAAAGAAAAATCTTAACATTCGGTCTAACATCGTTAGACAACTGTTTGGCTTTTGCATAAATTATCTATTCATTGTCGCTGACAATTTCTTTTTCTTTAGACCATACCAAAAGTTTTGTTTTTCCATATCTTCAAAAGCTGCTATTAGTTTTTTATTCCCTTCAGCACTGGAATACCTTTTAATTCATCTTTGTTTTTGAGCAAATTGTTGATTCCCATGTCTCGTACCAATTTTAGTAACACCGGTTTCACTTTTATTTTTTAGAAATTATTTCCTTCTTAATTTCTACCATAACTGGTTTCCTCACTCTCTTCTATCAGTCTGTTGAGGTATGTTAACAAGAATGGGCCATTTGTAGATGTCTGTTATTAACATGACCACACGATTTATATTTAACATAAAATATCACAAAATATAAAAAACAAGAAGGAATAAAAACGGTTTTATAACATCAACATTTATGTCTATATTTCTGAGATGAGGTATTATGTACAGTATTTACATTAGTCGGCCGTTGTACGCTCCGGCCTTCTTCAGGTGGTTGGATTTTCGAACCGAACCCTTTATTTCGATCACTGGGGTAGACTGTTCTAGTTCCACGAGCCATATTCGATGGATGTCAGTTATCAGTTATCTCCTGCTAATTTACCCTCTGAAAGTTCTCCACTGCTTGAACCGGGTATTGAACTCACACTCTTTGGGTCTGTCACTGGATCTAACCAACGCCTTTATCCACTGTACCATGTGTCCTTGAGGAACTCGAACAGTCTACCCCAGTGATCGAAATAAAGGGTTCGGTTCGAAATTCCAACCACCTGAAGAAGGCCGGAGCGTACAACGACCGAAACGTTGTGACAAATATGGCGACAAAGATGAGGACAATAGTCCGACTAATGTAAATAATGTATCAACATTTATATTTATTTTTGTGTAATGAGAAGTTAATATTTTGGTGTTATTTGGTGTTATGTCCCTTTGACTGAATTAATGAGATTGAAATATTTTTATCTGAGCTCACAAAAGTTGAATTAATTATAAAGCTGAGAAATGCCGAATAAACTGTAGCTTTAGAAAACGTATTGCAAGGAGAAAAGTTCTTGTTGGAAATGTTCTGTATGTTTGTAATGTAGTTTGGAAAATTTTGTACGTACGTGCATGCGTGAATATGCTTTTAACGTCTGACCACTCATGATCGAGACGAGAATCCTTCAAGGTTACATCTTTGCAGAAGGGAAGAGAGAAGGAGTAAGCTTGTGTATGCTATTTATAATTAATGTAACCACGTGAGAGGATCGCAGAAAATTGGCGGGAAAACTTGACTTGGTCACGCGCTGGAAAAAATATTTGTATGTGGGTGGATTGCAACGCCCACTTGTGTGTTTATTGACCAATTAGAAGCTGATATTTCCTGAAAATCTGTATGAAGCTGTATAATATTTAACATTGATAAGAAAGTGGTAGAAGGATGCTAAAAGTCCATGGTTGTTTTTAGTTTAAAAAAAAAAAAAATTATGACAAAATAGTATAAAACAAGAAAATAAAATTTACAAGCTAATATCACAATGTACAATATGAAACTAGTACAATATGGCGTCCGTGTTGAACACTTATATGCATTCATAGTACACTCACAGATTGTTGTTCAAATTTTGGCTTGTAAGACTAATATTCAATTCTCTTTTTAAAAATAAATCTGTATTAAATTTGTTCGTTTAGAAAGCCCCCCTGCCTCCCATCAGAATGGCTGATGCCCAACTCCACGAGAATACCTCATTACGCCTGCTTAGTCTCACACTGTTCGCTGAGGTGGAACAGAAACATAGACTCAATAGCTGCATCTACTGCAAGGAAAGTTGGTTCTCTGTGCCGTGCCAGAAATTTTTTCTTATCTGAGTTCATCCTTCAAATCTATAAATCAACCATCCATCCTTGCATGGAATATTGCTGTCATATATGGTCTGGTGCCCTCGCTGTAAGTCTTGAGGACCTCGACAAAATCCAGAGACAGATATGCAATGTGATGTCTTGATCTGGCATCTAGTCTACAGTTGTTTTCTCATAGATGTGCCATGGCTTCCCTCTGTCTCTTCTATAAGTATTTTCACAGCAACTGTTCCAACAAATTGTTTTCTCTGGTTCCCAGACTTCGTGAATTTAAGCAAGCTACTAGGTTGGCATCTCAGTCCCACCCTTTCACTGTCAAAACTGTTAAATGTAACCGTCCGTTCTTCTCTCGCACTTCCTCTCTGTGGAATTCTCTTCCTCTTACTTGCTTCCCTGATAACTATAATCTTCAAATATTCAAGTGTAATGTCAATCGACATCTTCTGATACCTTGAACTTGTTCCCCTGTCCTTCTCTTTATCCTCTCCCCAAACACACCTCTTTAGTCTTGTTCTTTACCCTCTGTAACCCCTTGCGTGCTAGTGGCACTCCCACCTTGCTTAGGGTGAAATGCTTAAAAAAAAATATGAATACTCCCCCACCCCCTGTACTGTAAGTTTTATTTAGCTTTTTAACTTTTTTTTTTTTTTTTTTTTAAAGAAATGAAATTTTGGCGCAGAAATTATATAAGAATATTGATTTAATTTTAAAATCTTCTTTCATTTTTTTTTTTTTTTCATACACCCAACTAAGTATCAGATCTTTAAAGTTCGGATATTTCATCATTTATATCATTCATAAATTTTTATTATATTCTAAAACATTTCTCAAAACATAATTATTGGAAAGAATCAAAGATTTTACCTTTTTTTTCGCTAATATTCTGTAGATCGGCACTTCTTAAACTATGGGTCGCAACCCCATTTGAGGTCGCAAAGCAAATTCTGGTGTCAGAAAAATTAAATTCAAACACTTGAATTTCAGTTTATATGCTATTTCACAAATGCACAATATTGAATGTGATGCGCCATGCAAGTGCTGCGGCAATAAAATGCACATGCGATGCTGTTGCGACTAATGCAATGACAATGTATGTATTTTGTTGTAGTATACTTACAGACAATAATGGGCATGTCCCCATTCACATAAAGGCAGTTAAAGATTCATTGGGGAATTCACTTGACTCACTTCTAACAGTTGACTACTTCTTCTACGTGCCGCTGGTGATCTTATATGTGTTGTTCTTGTCCTAAGTATTATCATTCATTACCAACCTTCATTTGACTATTCAGTAACCTTCCCTAGGTTACAACATATTTTCAATGTAGTTGGTTAATACCAGGGATTGTGAAAAATCTTGTGATTTAAAAAAATAAAAATAAAAAATAAAAATGGGGTCATGAATGAAAAAAGTTTAAGAAGTGCTGCTATAGATAATAATTGACAGGTTTTGAAATCCACTTTAATTTTGAAAGAAAAATCAAATTTAAATGTTTTACTATACTTTTTTCAAAAGTTCATCACATTGAAACTTTCTCTACAGTTTGAACTTTGCAAATATTTTTTATGGTAATTTTAAATTTAAAGCTATTGTTTTTTTCCACTTTCCATTAACCTTGGTTGACCATAAACTAAAATGTAAACATACTTTTGACAATGTTGATTTTTATTAAACACATTATTTTTTATTAAACACATTATTAATTTTTTATTAAACACATTACAAAAAAGTTGTCAACATGGCAACTTCAAATGTATTTGTTTGCCGCTACTGTTCATTTCGAGGTTCTTGACAAAATCCAAAGAAGGATCTGCAATGTAATCAATCCTGACTTGGCATCTCGACTTCAGTCACTTTCTCACAGACATGACATGGCTTCCCTCTGTCTTTTCTACAAATCTTTTCATGATAACTCCTCTGATAAGCTTTTTTTCCCTGGTGCCCCAACTATATGAATTTAAACATGCTACTAGATTGGCATCTAGGCCCCACCGTTTTACTGTTGAAATGTAACCGCTACTTCCACTCCAACAGTTTCTTTATTCTCATTTCTCATCTGTAGAACTCCCTTCCATTTACTTGCTTCCCTGATAACTACAATCTTAAAAAATTTAAATGCAATGTAAATCACCTTCTTCTATCTCCTTGAATCCTCTTCATCTTTTATCTTTTCCTCAATCCACCCCTATACCCAGTTTGGTAAAAAAGTTTTTTAAATAAAACCATGACAAAATTGTCAAGTATTTCATATTGACATTTTCAAATTGAAAATGTTGTTATCTAATATTTCTTTTAGGATTTTTAGACAGGAACTTTTGAAAAAAAAATATTTTTAAGTCCTGCAGTTATTATTATTGTATTTGATTTTGCCAGGTCTTCATTGCAGCAAATAAAAAAAATAAATGTAAACACTTTTTCCATCTTCAGCTGATTGTGCAAATCACGCATCTGAAGAATTTCAGTCCCTATGCATTCTCATGCATTAATACATCTTCACGAGTGTCCAAGGTTTGCTAAGGAGATGGATGATTTTTTTATCCAGGCACCATCTCTAGAATGGTTTCCAACCAACTAAATTCACTAAAATTTACTTCTTACTTAAATTACTAAATAAAAAATAAAACAGCATACAAAATATTTAGATTTTAGCATTAAATAACCCAGAGAGATTGATATACCACTAAACTAAAATAACCAAACCAACTGTATACAACCAGTTTCTTAGGTCAATGGTTAAAAATGTCTTCAAATGAGTGAAACCTGTAGGTCTTAGTGAGGACCATAATTCTTCAAACCACGTGAAGTGACACTCAGTCTCTTATGTGTCATGCGTGATACACACTTAAGAGACCATGTATCTTTTGATACATGACAGACAAGGCAGATTTTTTCCCACAGTAGGTTGCCATTTCTTTCTGCAGTAGACCAGTTGCCATCCAAGGCTATAGAACCCAGTCTGTCCAACTATTTACCCAAAGCTGTGGGGAGAAGAGGATTCATACCTTTCCAAAGCACATAAGTGAATGTAATGGATTCAACTGGAATTCGAACTCGGCTCTCCGATTCCTCAATCCTCAGAGGCATGGTGGAGTGATGGATTATGGCTTGGATTGAGGAATTGGAGAGGCAAGTTTGAATTTCAGTCAGATCCATTACATTCACTTACTTACTAATACCCTTGGGAAAGGTATGAATCCTCTTCTTCTCCCCCCAACTATGGGTAAATAGCAGAACAGACTGGGTTCTATAGCTTTGGATGGCAACTGGTCTACCACAGAAAAGAAATAGCAACCTACTGCAGGAAAAAAATCTGCCTCATCAGTCATGTATCGAAAGATACATGATCACCTAAGCGTGTATCATGCATGGCACATAACTGACTGACTGAACTGATGCTACGAAACCTTAAAGAACTGTCCCAGATAACAGAAACTACATCACTTGAGAACGTTCAACAGCAGCAACAACTAAAATGAATATCATATGTAACTCAAAGAGAAAATAATGAGATAATCAAAATGCTGACATTCCATATGACCTCAGACAAAAGGTTAGGAAGGAAACCCCCATCAATACTTGAAAGAGTGATAACAGAGAACTTGAGAAACCTATTTTCCTGAAAAATTGTTTTAATAGAAAGTCTTGGCAATCTTTAATCTACATGCATGCAAAAAGACAGTGTGTAAAAAGTCCCTTGACACTGCTATTATTTTAACTACCTTCACTACTCAGCAATGTTTATTGTTTTAAAAAATGATGATTAGAATTGTAATAAAACCTAAATATATAAAAATGAATTTATACATTTTCATTGTTCTTGAAAATATATCAATGTATTCATATTTTTTTAGTATTTATTCATTTTTTTAAAACCTTGCCAGCCACATTGAGACAATGATACATTGACTTCCTCTTCTGCAAATTTTCTTAAATCCTAGTTCTATTTCTTGAAATACCATTTACACTATTCTCAAATAATATGAAAATAGCTTATATTATTGGACAATTGATATTAATTGTGTTTAGTTTTGTAAATTACATACTTACAAAAACACATACATACACCAGTCTGTAAATTAAAATCCTGTCCTGAAAATATGGTTTGAAATTAAAATATTTCAACAGTCTTATGATAACTTATATAGAAAAGCCTGATTCACACTACCTAATTTTTACTTTTCTTTTTTTTAATCAATTCACTTCAAGCAAGGTTTTAATGCCACTAAGATGCAAGTTGTTACTGGGTGTGAAAGAAAGCGAGAAGACTTTAGAAGAAACCAGACACCCAATCATAAACAGAAAATAAGGGATAAAATTGTTTTTACAGACATTTCTAAAATGGTAAATAATAAATATTGCATTGTAGACAGTTTATATATTTTGATAATTTTTTAAAATCTTTGAATAAAAATACTTCTTTTGACATTTATTTCTTTATAAAGTGGCAAATAATAAATCTTTATAAAACATAAATAAGAAGAAATATAGTCTTAAGTTGTGCTATGTTTATGGGATAAAGTGCTCAATATCAGAGATAGAGCATGTGTAAATATAAAAGTGAACATAGAAGTCAACTTTTATATTTAAAGCATAAATAATAAATGTTGCATCTTACACTGTTTACATATTTTTATAATCTTGTAAATAAACATTGCTGATGGTGTGAATGTAGTACAAAATAATAGTGGTATCAAAGGAAAATCATTCTTCTGACACATCATTTTTTACTGACAGGAAATTGAAAGTTTGCCAGATATATTTTGTGACTGCAGATCTGTCACACCAGATAGCACGTTCACATTGCTCTGCAAAATAGATACTAGATTACCAGGATAATCTGAAAAAGCAAAAGGTACCTTCCAGAAACTGATCAAAGTATTAAAACAAAGGAAAACTTTGACAAATAAATAAAGGGGAGATGAACTGCCATGTCACATCTATCCTCCTATATGGCAATTAATGTTGAGCAATTTTCTTACAGATAAAAAAGGGACGCGAAGCGACAAAGATGCAGTTCTACAGAAGGATGCTGAGAATATGCACTGAATATGTGAGCAACAAAGAAATTTTAAAGAAAAGTGCAACTAAAAGGACACTTATACAGACAATTAGAAAGAGACAATTTCTGGGAAAAATAATGAGGAAAGAAGACTTGGAAAATTTAACACTGACAAGAAATATTGAAGGAAGTGGAGACAGAGGGAATCAAGGTGTAAGCTAACTTGATGGTGTATATGGATGGCAGAGCTGGTACAAAGAGTAAAATGTTGCTTAAATCTACAAATGACAGGAAGTCATGGAGAGCCATGATTGCTCATGTGTCCTGAAGGGACGGTGCACATAAAAGATGATGATGAAAATGATGATCCCACCAAGATGTAGGCAATCATGACTACTCTCAGATTCCTTTCTTTTATTATCTGTGAAATGCTTTCTTGGCAAAGACAGTGGAGTGGTTTCCCCCGTTGCCTTCTCCATGGTTTTACATCCATTATTATCATTTTCGTATACTGGTTGCCACCTAGAGATAGACAGCTCTGTTTACTCTTCTATTTAGCTTATAGCTGGGGTGGGGAGAGAAATGGACTCAGGCCTTTCCCAAGGATATTGGCGCAAAAGTGAACGCAGAAAACTCGGTCGAGATTTGAACACTCATTCCATTTCAGCTCTGATAACGGCCACGCTACCCTCACACCAACGGTCTTATTTACTGGTAAAGTGGGAGTTAATTCGCCACCCGACAATTTCAATATGTGACACAATTTGAGCTCTCTTTTCATCACCGCTCCACATAGTTTGTATAATGAATACAAAATTATTTAGGGGAGGGGGATTTAGGCCAACTGCAGTATGATACACGCCAGCTTTATCGTTTCCATGGTGATGAACGACCCTAATTTCAAATTAGCCTTCCTACTTTCGCTCAGCGTCCGCTCCTAGGTCTATTTATACGAATGTCCACTTAATGTGGCACAAGGTCTTTTCACGTGGGATCCGACGCGTGTAGAAGGAACAAAACATCACCTTTTAGCATAATGTCTGTGTCAAGGCAATGCTGAGTTTATGAAATGTCAGTGGATAGCTCACCAACCACCATACAAAAACGCAAGACAATGTCTTTTTGAAAGTAATGCGTTTCTTCTTTACGTGCCGTGTCCCCACATGACGTAGGCGATTATGGCTTTCTACAACTTCCTGTCCCTTGTAGATCTTAATAAACTTTGTCTTTCTGTTATTTCTCCTAAGTCCTGTTCCGTTATCCATATAAAAACGAAAGACATTGTCATAAAACCAATGCGCTACAAAATAAAAAAAAGTGAGGTGGACCTAAGTCAGGTGTTAAGGGAGGGCTAAAAACAATGTTAAAAGTGGAGAGGGGGGCTTTGTTTTATCATCTTAGCTGGATTCGTTCAGTTAGGGCTTTCTCACTCACGAAATGGGAACATGTCTATTGGGTTTAACCATTTATTACCAAGTAAGTAATAAAACAACAATAAGACAATGGCACACAACTCGTGAAACCCGGATGTAACAAGGATCAGTAATGGCCCACTATTACTGTTCATAATACATCTCCCTTCCTGGGAATATTTATTAGTTTATTTCTTTTTTTTTTCTTTGTAATTCAATTCTATTGTTATTTATTTATTTTATCTTTTTTTAAGCCTTTTTAATGTTCCTAGTTGAAAAAGGGTACTTACCCCTAAAATTTATAAATAGTTTTTAGTCGTTTTGTTCTTTTCTTTTCTTTTCTTTTTTGTTTTAATGTACGTAGTCACTTAAAGTGTTTAGGTCTATGGATGATACGACATCTCCTGGTCTGGGATATTCTTACACTACTTGCGTCGTTTGTATTGGAATACTTTCTGTTAGGATTCTCATTTCTGCTTCCTTCGTGACTATTATGAAATTGAAATTCTGTTGGTGGGAATGTCCTTTCCATTTGGAAACCTCCTTCCTCACCAACATTTCGAATATGTCGCCTGTTACGACGGATGATTCCAGAACTTGTTTGGATGCTGTATCTCTTATTCTGGTGAGCAGCTGTTGGAATGATACTTATAGTGTTCCAATAATTTTCATCGTCGGTTTTTTACTCTCACCCGCTCGCCTATTTTGAGTCTTTTAGCACCATGTCTTCTGTTGTAGTTCTTTTTCATCCGACTTTTCGCTGAAAAATCTGCCTCCCTGACTCGTTCCAAGTCAGAGCTTTGTTCAGATTTAGTCTGTCTGGGTGGTTTGGTAGTATCGTCTTTATTTTCCTACCCATGATCAACTCCGTATGACTTGCTTTTGTAACCCATCTTGGTGTAGTACAGTATGATTTTAGAGCCAGGAAGTATATGGTTATTGTAGGAATCTTTTTGCGAATGTAACTCTACTTTCTGTTGCCCCATTTGCTTAAGAAAAGTAGGAACTTATGGTACTATGTGTAAATCCGTATTTGGATGCAAAGTCACTGAAGCTTGTGCTTGGGCTAGTTCTATGTAGCGTTAAAATAGTTGATTGCTACAAGGTAATTCCGTCTGTTCAGTGTGAAGATATCCATCCCTATCTTCTGCTCCGTCCTGACGATAAACTACATCCGCGTTCAGGGTAAGACGATAAACTACATCCAACAGCAACGCCTCTGATCAGGAGGTTTTGAGGAGCGTGGAACCACCTCTTAATTGCTGGTGTTCCCAGGTTCACCCTGCCTCGGGTTGGTAGCACCTGTTAGAGTCCCAGCTATGGGCAAATAGTTAACCCCGAAACTGAGGTAAAAAGCATTATGAAAGTGTAAAAATAGGTTTTAATACCAGAAATACTTTATAAAAAAATTATTACTAGAAATAAATTTTTGAAGGAAAAAAACTGTTGCCAGCAATACGTTTTTGAAAAAAATATTACCAGAAATAGATTTTCGACAAAACAAAATATTACCAGGAAAAAAAAGCTGGTGGCATTAAATAACCGATTGCCGTAAAACAAAACAAACCAAACCAAAACCTATTTTCTGTTAAGGCCTTTCCGGTAACGGAAGTTGATTGCTACTCGTCTGTTCAGTGTGAAGATACCCGTCCCTATATTCTGCTAAGGCCTTTCCGGTAACGGTGTCGGTTTTAATGTTTCATGGCTGTTTGAAGGACATTGCTGATTGCAAAATATGCATCATCGAATGTAGACATCAATTTCGTGTGATATTCTTGGCCACCACACTGATGCCTTAGCCCGTTCCCTAATACCAGAAATACTGTTTTGTAAAAAAATTATTACCAGCAATACATTTTTGAAAAAAAAATATTACCAGCAATAAAAAATCTTGTCGGCATTAAATGACCCATTGAGGTTGATATGCCGTAAAACAAAACGAACCAAACATTTGTTTAGGCCCATATGACCACTATGGATTGCCTTCATTGTTTCCGTTCTGAGTGATTCTGGAATCACTATGCGGTCCTGCTAGAACAATAGGTCTAGATATACCGATGTAACACTATTTTGAAACGGCAGGTTACTTAACCAATTAATTAACCACAGAAGTTAATTACGGGGATTACTTAAACCGATAGATATAACGAAAGACATACTGAGCGATAACTTAGACCGATAGATATAACGAAAGACATACTGAGCGATATTCTTTTTGTTTTGTTATTTTCCCAAAGCAAAGAATCGGTGAAAAGATTTTTTGTTTTGTTATTTTCAAGTGCGAATCAAGATAATCATTTTTACTTTCTCGCTGAAGTTTGATGCTGAGATATGCCAAATTCTCTGCAAGGACCAGTGAGCCCCACTTACCATGGGAAAGGTTGAAAGAAATATTAACTAGGGAATTCGCTGACGAAGGGTCAGCGATAGAGGCCATGAGGGCCCTCTTGAAGTTGACGCAGCTGCGGGATGAGACCCCTGGAGAATTGGGGACCCGAGCAGAAAAGCTGTCGTCATTAGCCTTCCCAGAGGTTGTGAGGAATAATGCGGTCATGCAGGCACATCTGGCTGATCTGTATGTTGAGGCACTCGGTGACGAGCGTGTTCGTCACGATGTGTTGAAGGAAAGACCGCTGAGATTGTCGGCAGCAGTAGCGCTGGCCAAAGAGAGCCATGGAGTCTGGGATAAAGTAAAAAGAGATGGGAAAATACAGGAAATAAGTCGAGGGGTCGGAAGAAAGGGGGTAAGAGGTAGAGCCCCCGCGTGGAGTCGTGGGGTCAGCCCAGAGGTGAAAGAGCCTGAGGTGTGGGAAGAGGTTCCCACAAGAAGGGCTTGGTCGACAAGGCATGGGTTTTATAAGCCCACGCCGGGTCGATGCGGGCTAGTCTGCTGGACCTATGGGCATGAGGACCACAGAGCAGCGGAATGTCCGACGAAGTGGGGTTTGCCCCCAGACTTCGAACAGGATAAGTGTACTAGGTGTGGGAAGAAGGGACACCTAGCCAAGTGGTGCGGATTAAGAAAAGATCACCCAGAATTAAGAAGGAGGCTGAGCCCGAAAGACAGAACCAGGGAAAAGCCAGCGGGCCACCCCAGAAATAAGAGGGAGGGTGGCCCAGTTGAAAAGAGTAAATATAAAACGCTGCACATGTGGCCAGGAGAGCCACCCAGATAGAGGGCAGCCCCCCCCCCCCAGAACCCAGAGGGTGGGTGGCCCAATTAAAGAGAAGAAGCGTGAAATGTTGGGTGTGTGGTCAGGTGGGCCACTTTGCGGTTAACTGCCCAACGAGAAGGTGCTGGTTTTGTAGAAGACCAGGGCACCTGAAGAGGAATCCCTTAGGAACAGCCACAAGAGACTGGGAGAGGTCCAGCCGGGACCGCCCAGGTGCAGAAAACGCAGAACTCCCCCACGTGAGAATAGTGAAAGTAGTTTGTTACTACCGGCGCCTATGGCCGGGATGGCCCAGAGGTGGGAACCCAGAAAAAAGGAAAGCCAAGGTATTCTCTTCGCTGACGCAAGAGAAGGAGCTGTCGTGTGGGGCAGAGATAGGGGGTAGGGCAGTGAAAGCCCTGATAGACACAGGAGCATCTGTTTAATTGCTGAAAGAGGAAGCATACAGGCGGGTGAAACGGAAGAGTAGGTTAGGGGAAGCAGACATAGAGGTCACGCAGGCAGTTAGCCCCCCCCCCCGGTGATAAAAGGGATAGCGAGGCTCCCTGTGAGGATTGGAAAATTAAGAAGCACCCAAAATTTTTACGTAACCCCCAACCTGTGTACGGAAGCAATCTTGGGAGAAGATTGGCTTCGGAGCCAGAAGGCTCGAATAGAGTTCAACCCCACTGTGCTGATAGTGAATGGCGAGAGAACGCCATTGGGATGCCCACCGGAAGAAGATATGACAATAGTGGTGGAGGAAGATGTAGAGCTACCGCCCAAAACGGCGGTGTCGGGAAAGGGTAGGTTAATGTCAGGGA
Source organism: Acanthosepion esculentum (assembly GCA_964036315.1). Taxonomy (NCBI): domain Eukaryota; kingdom Metazoa; phylum Mollusca; class Cephalopoda; order Sepiida; family Sepiidae; genus Acanthosepion; species Acanthosepion esculentum. The sequence goes on from OZ038485.1 coordinate 48,888,802, forward strand.
AGAAAATAAGAAAAGGAACCCTGCAATTGGTCCCTGTAGAAGGGAAGGGCCTAGAAGAAAATGAGGTAACTCTGTGTGAGGTTGTAATAGAGGCAGCAGAATTAGTGCCATTAGAATAGTGAACCGAGTCGAAGAGCTCAGTGAGTGGGAGGAAGAGGATCAGACACCCCCTCCCAACTCAGAGAGAGAGAGTAAGAGATAGGAGAGAATTAAACCTAGACTCAAGAAGTAATGAAGAAGACCAGAGCAAGGACTCGAAGGGAAAGGAAGAATCAGGTGAAAAGAGAATAGGTGAAACACACCCTGAAGAGAAATTAAAACATTAAGGGAAGGTTAGAGAAACTACCTCGGAAGATGAGATTGAGAGGAATGGAGAAGTCCAAATCTCAGTTGAATAATTAGGTGTCGTCAGATAACGACCCTGGCTCATCCAAAACCTACTGTCTGACTGTGGTGGATGTGGATGGAGGGGATGGAGGCGTGAATTGCACCTCACGGAGGACGGAAGAAAGTTAGTGGCATTGTTAACTGGCCAGCTATAGTGCCATTGAGTACGATCCTTGGAGGAGACCACGCGAACCTGTCCGGGCCATTCGATCTGCTAGGGGTCAGTTGGGGGAGGAGAGAGCTGAAGAGTCACGAGTTTAGGAAAAGTTATGGAACAGCTGAGTAAAGCATTAAGCAAGATAGAACCATAGAAGAAAAATATGAAGAGAGAGATTCCATCATAGAAATGATTGGCAGAAACTTAGTCAATTGTACAGAGCTATGGGAACCGATATTGAAGGGATTCCCCAATGTTACCTTGAATAAAATACTGGCGCTGATGAAGTCGATAGAAACGATCGATATGGATCAGTTGAGGAATAAGCTAAGTGAGCTGGGTAGGGAGGATATGGCTTGGAAAGGTGATGAGCAGATCGCGATAAGTTGGTCGGTAGTGATGGGTACGTTCATAATTGTAGCCATAGGGGGTATAGTAATATGGAAGATTAGGAGTAAGAGGAAATTAACTAGCGATAATCAAATGAGCATGCAGCAGCTCGAGAGGGAGATGCCGAGCAGTGTTCTTTACCCATACAGAATCAACGAGAGAATTGCAGAAAAGCCGACGGAAGAAGCCAACGCAGAACCAACACGTGCGGCGGAAAACTCCCCCACAGCGGAGAGAAGAACATTGACCAAGAAGAACAAGCCATAATAACCACACACATACACCCACCGGCACACGCACACATTAAAAATTAAAATAAAAAATAAAAAAATTGCATAAAAGAACTTTATATTGCATGAAAAAAAGAAGATAAAAGAATTTTACGTTGCATGTAAAACAGAACAAAATGAAGTAGAACAATACATTACATGTAAAAGCGTGAAAAAGAAATGAAAAGAATACGACTGCATGGGACAGGTGCATGATGCATGCTAAAAAGTGTAGTTGGATTTGAATGCCATTTACAAGTAAATGACACAAATGGGTTAGGGAGGATTGTAACACTATTTAGAAACGGCAGGTTAATTAACCAATTAATTAACCACAGAAGTTAATTACGGGGATTACTTAAACCGATAGATATAACGAAAGACATACTGAGCGATAACTTAGACCGATAGATATAACGAAAGACATACTGAGCGATATTCTTTTTGTTTTGTTATTTTCCCAAAGCAAAGAATCGGTGAAAAGATTTTTTGTTTTGTTATTTTCAAGTGCGAATCAAGATAATCATTTTTACTTTCTCGCTGAAGTTTGATGCTGAGATATGCCAAATTCTCTGCGAGGACAAAGGAAGGAAAAAGAGAAAGAAAAGAAAGAAACAGAGGGACAAGACTTAACAACTTAGATGATAAAAGAAAAAAAGGCCACCCACGAAAATTCTGATGGTCATTGTCGTAAAAATTAGTTGATGAATCCCAGAGCTTTTGGGCAGATAAAACATTAACTGTGTCATGGTGGCCAAGACTTGTGTTATCGGGAAATGATTTAATGGGTCATTTGCCGACCGCACACAGAGTCCGGCCCTGGATTGAAGAGATGTCGACTGGACAGGACATCTGTGTTCTGTTGAAATTCGTTTGTGATAACAAAAGCCATGTTATTGTGTCTTTCTTAATTAACCCAATTTTCGCCAAAATTCCGTCCACTTAATGTTGGCGAAAAACTTTATTGAGGAATTCCATATGCCGTGAAGTTGGATAAAAATTGAGATTATCATTTGACGCCTATTGGCCGAATAGCCAGGCGGAGGTGATCATGTGACGCAGGGGGGAGGCTTGCCACCGCCCATTGAGAGGATAGGTACGAGATGTTACTGCGAGGAAGTGGGAAAACCGCTAACGCCCTCTAAAGTATGGTGAGATACCCATATGAGAGCAGAAGAGGGTGGGGTGGAAGAAGATTTCCAAAAATGGAAAATGATAAATATTTCTGACCGAAAACAAAGGAAATCCTTATTGGGGATTTGCAATCAACGTGGTGGCCACACCACGTCCGACCCCACGCCAGGTTTTGATCGGCGTCCATATAAGCAAACGTCTTCGGGTGTTTTAGACAGTGAGTGAAGAGAGAGTACAGTCAGTACAGTAAGAGAGAGCAGTGCAGTGCAGTGCAGTGCAGTTCGCAGAGAGATCCAGTCGAGCCCAAGACCCAGGACTCGGAAGATAACGCCTCGCACGGGTGACCGCACGATTCCATGCCTTCCGACTTAGACTTCTAACCAAGAACAAATTTGTTGAAGTCCGACTTTAGATTTCCCACCAAAACAAGTTTCCGACTTAGACTTCTAACCAAGAACAAATTTGTTGAAGTCCGACTTTAGATTTCCCACCAAAACAAGTTTCCGACTTAGACTTCTAACCAAGAACAAATTATAGAAGTCTGACTTATATTCTGCACCAGAGACGACTTTATTGAAAAACAACCCAGATATCTAGAAGTAGCTAAGAACGCAAAAAGTGTTACAATCCACATTTTTTTTTCTTCGGGCTGGGAGAGAAAGAGAGAGACGCACTCCTGTAACTCAACAAACCGACATAAAATTAATCACTATTCCTAACCAGTCGCTCGCCTTGAAGTTGTTGTTTGTGCTTTTGTTTTTTGTTTTTGTCTACATTTATTGTGCAGTATCACCTTGACCCGGATTCGGCTGGCACTACGGCCCGACGTCTGGTTTATCTCGTCACCCTAAGATCAAATCATAACGTGGGTAGGTTGAATCGAGATCAAAGCAGTTGCTTCGGTGACCAGGCGTTGGAAGCGAGCCGAGTACAACAGTTTGGTACTAGAACCCAATAAGACTTCAACCGATGTCCCAGGGTTAGCCCGTCACAAAGGACCGACGTCACATTTGCCGTCGTGACTGAACAGAGGACGGGTGTCACACCGATAGATCAGTTCAGTATGGAAAGTAAGGCTTAATCCCTTCTTTCAACCTTTGTTCATTTTCATTAAACCTATTTAACGTCAAGTGGACAACTTCTTGTAAAACTTGTAGCATTTCTAACCTCCCGAAGCTTTTTGTCTGATAAGGGTCTAGTTTCGATGAAGGGCGGAGTACAGCCCCAAAAAGAAAGAATACAGGCTATATATGCTGCCAGGGCTTCTAAATAATTCCTCTGTCGGTCTTAAAGGCGGTCTTTTACGAAGGTTTTTGTGCGTTTTGTGACTTATTACTGTAATGTCCCCTCCTATGTCCATTTTAAACTTCAGGTGGCGACAACAAATCTTCAAATTAGCAAACCATGGGTCGAGCGTTTTATTTTTCTCTGTGAGTAAGCCTAAAAATATTCCCCCCTGTTACCGTGTTTTAATTCCCGGACGTTGCTTATTTTTCATCCTGCAACATATAGCGAAGTGGTTGAGGCGGTTGGATTTTTTACAAGTTTGTCCTTTTGCTGGACACCTGTCCCAGTCGGTTGCAACTGCTACATTTTAAGATATTTTTTCTTCTGGTTTCTGTCTGAGAGTATTTTTTTAATTTTCCCTCTTTCGTTAGGACCTCGTCAACGTTTTTTGTCTGCCTTTACTCCTGTTGTTCTCTGAATTATTCATAACTTCTCGTCAATTCTAAAGCCTTGTCGCGTTTCAAATCTGGGGTAAAACTGAAGGCGTTCCGATAATCCGTTGTCCTGAAGTCCGATAATGGATCTGTCTTGTATTTTTTCGTTCTTGTTGGCGAAGTTACAACCATCCACAAGTTCATATAAAGCTCTCGCAAATGTTGTAACACATTTTCCGGGGCTTTGTGTTCTCAAAGGCCTTTTCATGCGTTCTGTTCTCCTTGGGCATGAAGTGAGCCTCGAATTCTGTCATTGCGATTTAAAAGTCATTTTCGTCTTCCTTCTTAGAAAATATAACTGTTCTTAAAACATTTCTGCCTTTTTGCCCATACAATATATTAGGTTACTTATTCGAATTGGTCCAGTTTCCAAATACAACTCCCGTCCTGGGTACGACGATAAACAATATCCGCGTCCTGGGTAAGACGATGAACTACGCCCAACAGCACGTCCTCTGATCAGGAGGTTTTGAGGAGCGTGGAACCACCTCTTAATTGCTAGGTCCGCCATGGCCCAGGGTGGTAGCACCTGTTAGGGTTCCAGCTATGGGCAAATAGTTAACCCGGAAACTGGGGTAAAAACACCATGAAAGTGCAAAAACAGGTTTTAATACCAGAAATACTTTGTAAAAAATTATTTCCAGCAATAAATTTTTGAAGAAAAAAAAAACACTTAACAGCTATACATTTTTGAGGAAAAAAATATTACCAGCAATAGATTTTTGAAAAAAATTATTACAGCAACACATTTTTAACATAGATTTTTGAAAAAAAAAATTATTACCAGAAATAGATTTGACAAAACAAAATATTACCAGCAAGGAAAATTTTGTCGGCATTAAATAACCCATTGGGGTTGCTATGTCGTAAACCAAACCAAAACAAATACAACTTAGATGTATAATAGATTAATAAATTAATTCTCACCTTAAATTGTATTATAAATTGTATTAAATTGTATCTAGTTAGCACCTTTCCCTGGAATTTCGAAAATAAGTTTTGAAACGGAAATCAGAAGAACTCACTGGCCAGACATCCGGTTTATTTCTCTTCTTTCATATCGTGAAAATTAAATATTTTAGTTAAATATATGTATACTGTTAAGGGGTTCTCCCCTTTTTACATAAATGGACTCACCCGAGGTATACATACACTACTACCAGTGAATACGCAGACAGTCTGATCAGAGAGGAGACGGCGACGCCTTCTCGGCCAGACGGTCGAACTCTCTGCCTCTGAGCAGAGAGGAACCCGGACGGGGCTCCGACGAAGGGCAGAGTCTCGTTCGGGCAGGTTTACCAACCCGATCCCGTTTATACGGGATCTACGGGCATTTTTGGCCGAGCCTACGGGTTTGGGAATACCCATGGTAAACTCGACCTTGTGCCACATCTATCCCTCGGGGTGGGGGACAGTAAATACTGTCTGCAATAGAGGAGACGGCTACGCCTTCTCGGCCAGACCGTCGAACTCTCTGCCTTTGAGCAGAGAGGAACCCGGAGGAGACTCCGACGAAGGGCAGAGTCGAGTTCGGGGAGGTTGACCAACCCGATCCCGTTTATACGGGATCTACGGGCATTTTTTGGCCGAGCCTACGTGTTTTGGAATACCCACGGTAAACTCGGCCTTGTGCTACATCTATCGCTCGGGGTGGGGGACAGTAAATACTGTCTGCAATAGAGGAGACGGCGACGCCTTCTCGGCCAGACCGTCGAACTCTCTGCCTTTGAGCAGAGAGGAACCCGGACGAGACTCCGACGAAGGGCAGAGTCTCGTTCGGGGAGGTTGACCAACCCGATCCCGTTTATACGGGATCTACGGGCATTTTTTGGCCGAGCCTACGGGTTTTGGAATACCCACGGTAAACTCGGCCTTGTGCTACATCTATCCCTCGGGGTGGCGGACAGTAAATACTGTCTGCAATAGAGGAGACGGCGACGCCTTCTCGGCCAGACCGTCGAACTCTCTGCCTCTGAGCAGAGAGGAACACGCACGAGGCTCCGACGAAAGGCAGAGTCTTGTTCAGTGAGGTTGACCAACCCGATCCAGTTTATATGGGTTCTACGGGCATTTTTTGGCCGGGCCTACGGGCATTTTTTGGCCAAGCGTACGGGCTCGGGAATATACACGGTAAACTCGGCCTTGTGCCACATCTATCCCTCGTAGGAGTGGGGACAGTAAAAACTGTCTGTAATTAGAGGAGACGGCGACGCCTTCTCGGCCAGACGGTCGAACTCTCTGCTCGCTAGGTAGAGTGTTCTATTTAAAATTCTACAATATAAACAATCGCCCCAGTTCTTTCGGAGCAGTCTCTCACACATCACAGTTATGGTCCGCATGCCACAAACGGGCTGAGAGTAACTGATGAAATATTCGAGTGAATAAAATGTTAAGTAATGAAGATTCAAGTCTCGTGTTGCTATTTCATTGGCACCCCCATTTCATTACGTCATAAACTGCTTAACAACCAAGGCTAGAGATCCCAGTCAGGCCTGCTATTTAACCCATACCTACGAGTGGAAGAAAAGATGAAAGGAAAGCACGGAAAAATGAAGGTCCAGTTTAGTATTGTATTTACTTGTAAAATCAAACCGTTTAAAATCTTAAATATATTGGCAGCGTGAAAAGTTCTCGATCTGACCACCTAGTTCGAATACTAGTCGAGTTCGTTGCATTTAACTTACGCGCAAATACCCACGGGAAATGTATGAATCCACCCCCTTCCCCCATGGGTTAAATAGTAGGACTGGTATCTGGAAAAATCATTGTTGTTCTCAAAAAATGCAAATTCTAAATAGATTATTCACTCGAAAAAATGATTATTATTCTTACAATCCAAAATATGTTTCTGCTTTAAATAACCCGCAAAAGTGATTGGAATTTCGAACTGAACCCTTTATTTCGTTCAACGGGGTAGATTGTTCTAGATCCACGTGGCATGCCTCTTCCGGATATCTCAGTTATCTCCCTTTAACTTCAAAGAGTTGTGAGTCCAATACCTGACTACTGCAGTAGTGAACAAAAAACTTGGCGAGTTGAGTTAAAGGAAGATAACTGGGAGATCCGGAAGAGGCATGGCACATGAAACTAGAACAATCTACCCCGGTGGATGAGATAAAGGGTTCAGTTCGAAATTTCAATCCCTTCAAGAAGGCCGGAGCGTACAACGACCGAAACGTCGTGAATATGGCAATAAAGATAAGTACAACTGTCCGAACAATGTAAATAATTACAATACCTCATCTCAGAAATATAGACAGAAACCCGCAAAGGGTTGATAAATCGTAAAAATTAATCAATCAATCAATCAGTCAATCAATCGACCAGATCTAATATGCCCGTCCCCAACATTTTTACAAAATCCTCTACTTCAGTGTGACTCGGTCGTAATTGATTTAGCGACAGAGGCTTGCTAACCAATACACCGCATCGAAGTAGCTCAGTTGGCCTGCTATATATTGGATTGGAAAAAGTTCCTGAATTTCAAAGACAATTTTAAAATATTTGTATATAGATTTATTCAACTACATATGTGCCATTTTGTTCCACTAAATTCCACCATCATCGAGGCAGCTTCATGATTCCACCCTCACAGAACTTAGCGTCTTTCTGGATGATGAACTAGTTTAAGTTGTTTTTACATGCTTCCAAAGAATTGAAGTTTTTATTTCTTTCCATTTAAGATAATTTTGTATGGATCGAAATGAGTATCAATCCGAATGTTGGAATAGTACTCCGGGTGGACTAGGATATCCCAGCTTAACCGTACCAATTTCTGCTGTGTCTGCAAAGAGACGTGAGGTCTGGCGTTCTCTTGATGAGAGACGACACGTTATACGACAAGGGTCATCTCCTTCTCGACTTCCCCGCCTCTCACAGATCACAAACGTAGGAATAGTTCTATCACGTCCCGGGAACTCTCTAGACTTAGCAAAAGCATTGAAGAAGGCTACCGATCCAGATAAAACGCCAGTGGTTGTCCTTAAGAACATTAGCCCTGAGTCATCTCTTATCTTGGTAAAATTATTTAACCGCTATGTAAAGGAGAAATCCTTCCTAAGCCTATAAAATTTGTCTGGTGTATGCCCTGTTTTTAAGAATTTGGGTGAACGTTCAACCCTGTCGCAATATCGGTCTCTCAGTCGCCTTAGTGTAATCAACAAACTCTTTGAAGCTATCATCAACAAGAATGTTGTTGGTCAACTCAAGAGGGACGACCTCTTGAGCGACAAACAATACTGATTTCGATCTGCTAGGTCCACTGCTGATATCTTTACTGTCATTATACACAAAATCCGTGAGGCATTAGACAATAAATACACCACGAGGATTGCGACCTTAGATATATTTAAGGCCTTCGACAGGGTGTGGTATAAGGAGTTACTACACAAGCTCTCCAGCTATGCAATCTGTGGAAGAGTTTTCTCAATGATCTAGATCTTCCTAACAGTTAAGTCCAGATTCTCCTAGGTGGTGATGGAACGTTACTAGTTTGTTTTTTGATGTATTGCATATGACCAGCCAGTTTTCTCCCCTTGAGTTAGATCAGGGGAGAGATCAGCTGCCAGGCTCTGGTCATCTAGAATTTTCAGTGGTACACCCTTATACCGTTGTATCATCTGCATAGATCAGGCATTGACAACCCTTTTCGAATATGAGGACCGCATGGGATACAGTGCATTATAAGACGAACCGCTCTACTAAAAAAAAAGGTATTTTTTTATTAAAGTTACCGCAGCCGTTTACTCAACAAAAGCATCTGCCTTAGAAAAGGTTGATTTATTTTTCCTTGGAGAAAAGATTCCTTGTATAATTTTAAAAATTGAAGTTTTGGCATAATATTATCACTGATGTCAGTATGATTACATACATTGCTGTATGTGATTTCCCTAAATTATTCATTTGATTAGATAAAAAAAATATTTAGAAAAGAAGAAGAATTATCGATGACGTTTTCTGTTTCTGAAGTAAAAGATGTTTACACGTATGATCTTCCTTAGTAAATCTCCAACGGTTTAAAATGCGAACAAAGTTACCTTCAAAGAAATGTTACAACATTCAAGAAACATCGGACTGAATCATTGTTTATGTATGTGGTTAAGCATGAGAGAGTATGTGAGTGAACAAGTGACAACATGAAGAAACAAACAACATTTTAACAAATGTTATTTTCCTGGTGAAATTAAGTGTGCCATTCAGAAAGCCAATCGGACTGCACGTGGCCCGCAGGCCGCAGTTTTCCATGACTGGCATAGATATTCACTAACGGTCGGAATATGCTCTTTGACAGATCGTTAATATAAAGCAGAAAGATGCGAGGACCCAAAAGCCAACCTTGGGGGCGGGGATGTCTGCATTGAACTCATGGGCTTCGGATTTCTGGCCATAAATAACGAACTTAACGAGATATCTCTAGATATGGCCAGTAAAACGAGAGCACACCCGTAGATTAAATAATTGGTTTAGTTCGGAAATTTCCTGTAGGTTATCCGGATCGACATACACCTGATGAAGGACGAAGGGCCCAACGACCGTAACGTTATAATAACAACGACAAAAATGAAGACTATAGTTCGTATGTAAATATGATATAAAACTACCTTTCCTGGAGATGTAATAAATATATTTACAGGTGAAAGGTTATCCGATTTACATATCAGAAGAATATAAAAGATCTATAAAACGTAGCAATCTTTGTCACATTAATCAATATAATTGTAATATTAACCGTTTTATTATAAGGAAATATTCGGGATTCATCGACCGAACAATCAGTCTTGCTGTCGGTTGAATTAAAAAAAAAAATCTTTCTCTTCAAACCAGTGACGTGCAAAGGTTTGGTGATATTTCTTGATGCCTGGGCCGAACTCCTTGATTTTATGCCCCTAAGATTCAAGAAGGGGTGGGACCGTAGAAGTTAGTGCTAAGAAATGTGAGAAAGGAAAACATTTTAAATATTTAAAAACAGATGAAACATGAAATAAACACTTTATTCAAATTAAATATAAACTAATTTTTTTCAGGCTTTGATTAAATGACCTCCCGATAATGATGCCCGGGTCCGTCGCTTCCACTGCCCACCATCTTCTGTACGCTACTGCTTGAAACAATTTTAAAGGAAAATGGGTTTCTCAGGTCTTTTAACTGTTAATGCTTGTTCCAGTATTTATGGGGTTTTCTTTTCTTGCCTTTTGTTTGATTTTTTAGCGGCATATCAACACCTCTGTGGGTTATTTAATGCCAAAATTTAAATATTTGTGTGCTCAATTTATTTTAGTTTTGAACATAACAAGGGTTTAGTGATACGCGTCTTACTAATTGACCCATAGCTTGGGGGAGAAGAGCTGGATTCATAACTTTCCCGAAAATATTTACACGTGAATATAACGAACCCGACTGGAATTGGAACTCAGCTCTCCGATTAACAATTCCGCGTCATTATCCATTACACAACACACATATCCAAGCTTACAGCACCAAGCGTCACCCATATAGATACTCACCAGGCTCGACGATGCTTAACTTCGGTGATCGTACAGGAACCGATGTTTCAACGTGATATGGCCGTAAACCCCTTTTGCTTGAGTTAGTGTGGATTATGTCTTTATTATCTCTTCGAGTTACATGTGCAGTCCAATTTAGTTGTTGCTGCTGTTGAAAGTCTTCAAGTGATGAAACAACAACTGAATACCTCTGAATACGTTCCAACGCATCACAACAGAATGTTTATTAAAATGATTTTTTTTTTTTTTTGGTAGGGGAAGAACTCACAATCTATCCACAACGTATTCTGAAAATACCAAGCCTCTTTAAAGCCCTGCTGTAATCGACTCGTTATATACATAATCAAACTACTAATTTCATTCGGCGATTAGCAGAAGTAAAAAAGAATAGAAATTGGTCATTTGAGGACGTGATATTTTCAACGGGCCTTTGTAATACACGGGTAAATAGCTTAATCTATAATTGTACCAATGAAAGTGTTTAATTAAGCGACATTTTCTAACTGCAATAAATCCATTTGAAAAAATCTGTCACAAATTAACATAGTTTTTATTGCCATCAGGCACGACTTTCACGTCCCGCCTTTAACTAGTGGAAATTCTATGAACAGAATATTTTATTTGTAATTATTTTCATATTTACACCCTTCTTGCTGGTTTCAACGACGAGAACAAACTTTATATTGGAATATATGACTTTGAGGTAAGAATTTTCATATTTTCTTTGCGAATGCTTTTTTGTCTTCACTTGGTCTTGTAAATAATAATATAACTGACCAGGGCGGCAAGCCTGTTTGGGAGGGGGGCACGGGCAGTGCTTTGTGAACATCGCTATCTTATCAACATTTGCTTTTTTTTAACCTACATTTATATACGCTGCAAATTAAACCAAGCACAACTGACTATTAAAGGATGACATGTTTTCGCAGATGTTGACGTCATTCTGTTTTGTTTTATGGGGTTTGTTTTTTTTTAGTTTTTGTTTTTGTTTTCGTCCAAATCCTTGAATCTGTTTTACTCATGCTAAGTCTCGGAAAAAATGCTATATAAAAAAAAATTCACTAATTTTTATCCATAAGGTTAAATGTGTGAAAATTCTTCCACTTAAAAAAAAAAATCTCCAGTTGATTTTTAAAAGTGCCGCAAATGTTGATTTATTTCTGATGGAATGATCTATTGCGATATGTCTCTAAATTTGTATTTATTTTAGATACATTGTAATTTTTTTCAAATTTTCTAGTTGAATTGTTCACACCTATATTGCATATGATCAATTACTGTACATAATTAGGTTAAAATAAAATTTATATTTTATATGAATACTACTTTATGAAAATTGAAATGCAGTAGAGTGGGGTATCCCTATCATAGAATTAGGTGGTGATGTATCATAGCTTGGGTGGGCACGAGACCCTTGCACCGGCCCTGATTATATATATATATATATATATATATATATATATATATATATATATATATATATATATATATATATATATAGTAGTAGTAGTAGTAATCTTATAAATATAAGTAACTACACTCGTTTCGGAAAACCTTCGGTTTCTTGATTTGCAAATGATCAAATCAATATCGAAGGAAAAAAAGGTATTAAAAAAAAGAAAGAGCCGAGAACATGAACGCCTGTCGAAAACAATCGTTCAGCATGCAGCTCCAAAGCCCAAAGAAAACAAAACCGATACAAGTACGCAACTAACTAAATAAAGTGCTCAATACAATAAGTAGAGCCGACCTAGTTAAACCTAGAGAGCCAGACAAACCTACCAAGGTTTCATATAAGCGGATCGGAGTGATGATTTATAGTTTCGGTTTCGTTCTTTGGTAGTTCCCTGTTGTAGCATTTCAAAAAAAAAAACTGGGAGACTAAGAGACTAATCCTCTATATTTTTATTTCAATTAATTTATAATTTGGCGAAGCATCGGATCCATCACTTGCCGCGCCGTTAATAAGAATGTGTGAAATGTTACATGCTTAAAAAGTATTTTAATAAAGCAAAGACTATAACGGAACGATAAATTCCGAAACAAAAATATCACATGAAACAAAATAAACAACTGTTATGTTGACTTATTTTGTCATAAATATACTTTTTATGGTTATAGAAGTAGAAGAAAATGTTGACTCTTTAAATTGCATAGCTTAGCAACATGATTAGGATTGACGTTTTGTACACCGCGGCGTAATGGATAGCGGCTCGGATTGAAGAATCAGCGAGCCGAGTTCGAATTCCAGTCGAATCCATTGCATTCACTTATGGGCTAATACCCTTGCGAAAGGTATGAATCCTCTCCCCCCCCCCACCACCACCACTAGCTATGGGTAAATAGCAGGACAGACCGGGTTCTATATCCTTAGATGGCAACTGGTCTACCGCAGGAAGAAATGGCAACCCCTACTACGGGAAAAAAAATCTGAAAAATACATGGTCGCCTAAGCGTATATCACACATGGCACATAACTGACAACTCGTTTCGTCGATTCCAATATTATAAAATATCAGATTAAATTTCATTATAACATTAACTAACAATGTTCTTAAATGAGTTTTCTTTAATTATGTAATGTAAAATGTCAAGTTTGCTCCTATTTTTTAACAGTAAACTAAACTAAAATTTACCATACTTTAAAAAGATTTTTTAGAAAGAAAAAGAAAAATTTACTTATGCAATCACAAATTTTATCACCAATATAAGATAATTTTAGGTTAGTGAGAGACTAGCAATGTTTTATCTGCGAGTTAGTGATTGTGGGGCTGAAAACTAACTCACAAGGGCGCGTAAAGGCTTTTGAATTTTTGTCAAGGCTCGAAAGTGAAAACTGACGAATCGGAGATCCGTGTTCAAATTCCAATCGAGTTTATTACATTCACTTATCTGCTAATACACTTGGGAAATGCATGAATCTAACTCTCCTCCCCCAGCTATGAGTAGATAGCAGGACAGACTGGGTCGTATAGCCTTGGGTGGTAACCTGTCTAGAAATAGGCAGCCCTGAATTAAAAACTTGGGGGCCTAATATACGGACCGAGGGCAACCCATCGGCTATCGGTCAAGAGCTTGGGGAGGAGATTGTTGCCGCCAAGTATTGTGAAAGTGCACTGAAAAGATCATGAGGAAGAAGAATCAATCTGTTTCTCCTGCCCACAAGTCTCCCCCAGCATCCGCCTTGTGATTGAAGCAGTCAGAGTATTCAAAAATCACTTTTGCAATGGCAGAGATATGAAAGAAAAACTTAAGTTTTGCATGTTATCCTCATATGAAATTTTAATATAAATTTTCTCTGTATCTCTGTAAAATGATGCAGGTTCATTATTACTTCTCATTGTCATTTATAAATTGGGTCTCTATTGCAATAAAAACCCATCAATTGTTTTCTTTTTCTGTACTTAATTGGCGACCAAATCGCTGGTCCCTGGAAATTGATAACCGTATAGGTTATAGATTATTTGTGGATATTAAAATAGGACTGGGGGTTGCGACCTCATAGGCCATTTTAGAATCAGAATCTTTTCTTTCTTATATTATTGTTCACCCAATACAAGATCCAAGAGCCACTAAATGTTATAGGGCTACTGAATGAGGCTATTGTTCGCCCAGTATTGTATTGTTCACCCAATACCAGATCCAAGAGCCACTAAATGTTGTAGGGCTACTGAATGAGGCTATTGTAAGAGCTTAAAAGAAGGAAGGAAAAAGTTCATATTCAAAGTTCATATATGAGGATATGTAATAAATAAATACAATTGTCTTTAAGATCGTCGTCATTGTGGAAATCTCTTCTTGGTTGGGGTAACGGTTCTGGAGAAGAAGCTGTCTGAATGGAACTTCCTCTTTACCAATGGAATACGAAAAGAATTCGGATGAGTTGGCTCTGTTTAAGTGACATGGCGGGTCCCAGCTGTGAATGTCCGAACTGGTACAGGCTGGTCCGAAAGTTTTGTCACACCAACATAATATAATTTTCTATTTCAGATGGCTGACACGAGCTCTTACAGTTTGGAAGAAAGTTTTAGGGTGACAAGACTTTCGGACCATCCTGTAGTTTGACGTAACATAAGCATTAAGAAACATAAAAATGTCGTTAAAAACAAAGAAAATAGTACGGAACTGTTATGCAATATTAGTTCTTCTCTATGGCAGAATGCTGAACAATCTCGTCGCAGATGAAGAAGAGATTTGAAGTAATGGAAATCTGGTTCTACAGACGGATTCTGAGGACACCATGAAACGAACACGTGAGAAACGACGAAGTTTTAGAAAAAAATGGAAAACAAAGGAAATTTATACTTAACACCAGGAAGAGACAATTGAAATTTCTGTGGCATATAATGAGGAAAGGGGGCTTGGAAAATAATAATGAATATCTGGTTTGCAGAATATCCATCACCTAGAACTTTCAGACGTGAGAAAAAATAACAGACTGCCTAACCATCAATAAAATCCTAAAACTGTCTACTTTCAGACTAGATATAGCACATATCACTTTGTAAATGTTCCACGAATGTCTTCTTGGGAGCACACTGTGCAGCAGCTAGAGAGGGCATATCAAATATGGCCAACAAAACCTCATGGAATAGTGTGCAGTGCATTGTTAATGTACTGCACACTATAACAAGGCCAGCATTAAATTAGGAAGTGATCTGATGCAGTGTTAGGTGGTTACCATCCACATCAGTTACCAGTAATCCCATTCTTACATTACTTGTGGCTACCTGCAGTTTTTAAACACTGCTGATGTCTGTCTGAAATTGAAATAATCCTAATGTACCCTTACTATTGTTGCCCAAGAAAAACAAAGTAGTTACCATCTCAAAAGAATACCCAAACAATCATTCTATAATTAAATAGAAATAAATACTGTTCATGTCCTATGACTGCCACAGTTACACTACCTCTATACCTATTATGCCACATATACATAGTTTTTACTCGTGTGAGTGGGTGTGAAATCATCCAGTATACTGCAGTTTAATTTTTGGACACTAAATGCTTGACAAAAGTTTGATTGTTTGATATTTTTTATGGCTTTTGATACGACTTCTGTCAGTTATTTAAAATTGAAATAATGTCCGGGATTGTGTGAATTCTTTTTATTTTTCCGACTGAATATTGTATTAAAAATGCTTTTGCGGATAATAATGGTTTTCAGCTAAAGAAGCGATAGATTCACACCTTCCCCAAGGCTATTTGCAGTATAGTAATGTTTAATTTTTTAACATTGAATAGCCTACCATTACTAAAACCTTGAGACTATCTACTTTTGGAATAGATATAACATATTTCAGTTGGGAAATGTTCTATAAATGCTAACTATCCGCTTACGTACCAAGTGGATGTAGAATAACGAGCAGAAAGCCTCCAGTAAAAAAAAAGTAACGAAATGAATGAAGTATGATTATTATTCTTTTTTTTTTACTGTTCTTTTATTCTAAAAATATTCTAAAAACTTAAATTAATGACATATTGTGAAATTTTCATACTTTTCTCTTTCTCTTTGGTTATCTTTACTCGCAGTAACTCAAACTGGGCCAAGCATAAAGTAAAATCTCAATACGGTTTAAATTTATAACGCTGACTGAGGCACCCTAAAATGAAAGAGAAAGCAGAGTTTGATCAACAAATGGTGGCACTCGCAGAGATGGACGAGGACACCTCCAAGAATATTCTCGAAGAGTGGGATAGCGATGACGGTCTTTGCAGCAGCCGGAGTCACGCTAAAACGTGCAAAAGAGTGGGGAAACTCTTCTTATTTTTGGTCTGTTTCTTCGGCCTCCTTATACTTTTCTCTGCTGGTGTCATGATCTTGTTCAACTATGTTTTTAACGGGAAAAGACACGAGGAAGAACCACAAATATCTGAAATAAAAGTTCCCGAATTGATATACGAACCAAAAGTCGACAGCAGCGATTCACTTGTCTATTGTAGATATAATGACTTTGAAATCCGACCATACGTCAAAAGAATGAATTCATTCATTAAACACTTAAATCCAACAGTAAGTATATTTCTTTAATCGTTAAAGTACTTGTAAAATATACAATACGTCCCAACATTTTATGCAAGTTACATTTTTATAATTTTATTGACTAAATGTATTTATACTTAATTCCCTGTCAGTGAGTCCTAGAATACTGTAACATATTTTGTGTGTGTGTGCGTGTGTGCGTGCGTGCGTGTGTGTGTGTGTGTGTGTGTGTGTGTGTGTGTGTGTGTGTGTGTGTGTGTGTGTGTGTGTGTGTGTGTGTGTGTGTGTGTGATATAGAGGAGAATAAGTTCTTGATGAGAGAAAGAAAGGTTTCAACTAAAACAAAACTGCCAGACAGGTTATTTGACATATATCGTATCTCTGAAATACAATATATTTGATAGGGTCAATCGACAATAACAAGTTCCGAAAAAAAAAAAGAATCAGGATGTGCCAGTGCTTTTGCATTCGCTCCGTGAATAGACGAATCGACATCAAGAAGGCAATATTTCCTGATAAAGGAAAGGCGTTTTTTTTCCTCCAAAATTCTTTAGTAAAAATCTTCACCGCGTAGTGTATGTTTCTGTAATGCTAGAACATCGGAGTTTCTCTCACTCACTACAACTTCACTGAGAAGTACTCGGCAAAATTCCCCCTACCGAAAACAATAAAAGTAGCTAATACTGACCATATACCTTTTCCTGTTTATCGCTACACGAAAAGATTTCTCCTGGTGAAAAGATGACTGATTTAACGTTTAGAAAGAAACAGAATGATGTAATGGAATAACCAATCACCCCCATGAATGATTACACCTCCGCAGAAAAACTTTGCCCCCCCCTCCCCCAAGTGGCACCCCACTTTCAGAGTTCCAGAATCGCCACTGCAAGTGTAGTTACCTGGCACAGGGATACGTCCCTGACGCAGCTTGGACGAGCTTTGACCGGCTTGGACGAACTATGACTATCTAAGACCAGCTATGACTAGATATGACTGGCTTAGGCGAGCTATGACCAGCTTGGATAAGCTATGACTAGCTAAGACCAGCTTAGACCACCGGCCCGAGTGTTTTCACTCGGGTCCCCACGTTAAAAACTGACTTTATATTACAACCTGACTCAGTGGGGGGTTAAGTAAATCTCTACAAGTGTAGTTGTAGCAGTAAATAGACATTCAAAGCCATCGTGTTTCCAAAGGTGCCTAAAATGTCACGACACTCTGTACACAAGGGCAGTAATAACAAGAAAGAGACATTCGAAGCCATTAGGATTCCAAATATGCCGGTAATATCACAGCACCGCATACAGGAAGGGTTGTAGCAGTAAAGAAACATTCAAGGCCATTGAGGTTCCAACGTTCCTAAAATGTCACGAGGCTGTATACTGTAGCGTTTACGAACTTGGACCAGTTCAAAGGTTTGCTCGCTTTTAAAGTTCAATACCATCGTTAAATGTGCCTATTGTACAAAACAGAATATAAAACTTGATTTGCAGAAAATACAGTAGTACGTCGCACAAAGCTGGATGGCCCATAAGTTGATGGAAATAGTTAATACTTGAAAGAAGAACCAAATCCAAGTTGGTTTGTGGTGTCAGCAAAAAGAGGGAGGGGCTACGTTTTGAAAGCCAAAATGTCTGTTTTCTTTTACAGTGCGGTTCACCCTGTACAAGGTCCGGGAGCCACTCGTGGTAGAGGGCTAAAGAGTAAGAAGCACAGTTTATGGTGCTAATTGGAGAAGATAACGGCTAACCGTAGACTTGAACTGGTTATGATTATAGTGATCGGGGAAACATCCTCTTGGGAGTTCGCGGAAAAGAAGCTACTCGAGTGGAACTTATTTCTCACCAATGGAATACGGAGGGAATGAGGGTGTTTTTCTACTATGTGAGTAGTATTGCGGGTCCTAGCCGTGAAAGTTAGAAGTGGTGGAACGAAGGAGTGCTATTCGTCCAAGTGCTTTCCGTGTAAGTAGCGACAGAGAGGCTTTCGGCATCCCGTCTGTAAGGGGTTGTATGGTGGAAAATAATTTGTCGCCTACAATGACACGGAGACTCTTTTGAACTCTACTGAGACTGGAAAGTGAGGACTGGGCAGCTCTTGCCCAAATATGACAGCAGTACTCCATTGTATGCCTGATCTAGCTCTTGTAAAGTTAAAGATTAGCACGAGTTGTCAGGTACTTAGTGGAGCGGTACAAGGAAGCGACCATTTCTCGTACATTTTTAGCGATGGATCGTATGTTATACTTGTTGTCTGGGGTGAGTTTAAGGTCCAATAGTCACTCAAGGCACGGTGACTTCCCGTGTGGACATACATTCATCGTGACTTTTGGTAGTTCCGGATCCGAATGATTTGGTTTTCGAGGCATTTAATGTAACCAGCCAGTTTTCTCCCATTGAGATGTTAGAGCTAAATCGGGTAAGAGATCAGCTGTCAATCTCTGGTCATCATGAGCTTTGTGACACTATGAGTCGGCTATATGCGCACACGTGTGTGTGTGTGTGCGCCCGCACATCTCTGTGTGTGTATATATACACCCCCACATCTGTGTGTGCGCGCGCGCGCACACATATGTGCGAGAAGATTAGTTAGATTTGACCTGGGCATCAAACTTCAAGACCAAATGATTAGATTAGGAATCTAGATAAAAACATATGGCGAAAAGGGTAGATAAGTGTTAAGTACTTGTCAGAATACGACGATAGGAAAAAGACCGGCTCTGGTCAAAACTTAAAAGGGTTTGAATTTAATGTCCCTGAATCGGAGTCAGCTAGGCTAAGAAATAGTTTTATGTCCACTTTCTTCAAAGAGAGAAATGGTCATGAAAAAGTTATGGGTTTATTCGTGGGTGTCCCTTGTCCGGAAATGAGGAAATAGGATTCTCCATATATACGGCAGCGCTTTGGGCCACGGGTAGTTAGACTTAGTTTAGGTTCGAGGAAGGTTGATTTAGGCCGGAGCACGTAACATCGAAGAGCGACCCATTAGCAGCCGGACATTGTTAGTTAAGATATATATTTTTTTCCGCCAGCCGAGAATCAACCAAGAGTTATCATCCACAAAAAGGTCACACACCTTCTCTCCTCTTTTCGTCCTACCCAAGTTTGTAGTTGTGTTTTTCTTTTACCTGTGAGCCTACCTCTCGCTCGATCCACCGCACAGAAATTCTACGACGTGGGGTCTATATCTTTGTGCAGCGAGTTGCAGAGGTGGGTAGTCTCACAGCTTTGGAGGTGCATCTTATATCGTTGTATCATCGGCATAGAATATACTCTTGGCCAGATCATTTATTTAAAGTAAAAAGAGGGTTGTTCCAAGAAGTGACTCCTGGGGAACGCCTGCGTTGATTGTTAGGGCCCGAGAGGACAGGCAGTTAACTACCTTCAGGGGCCTACCCGTTAAAAAGGACTTGAGCAGCAATCTTTTGCGCCACACCTAGTCAATGGCCTTCGGAATAGCTAATGCTATGGTCCTTGGGGTGTATTTGTCAAGTGCTTCACTGATTCTGTGAGTAACGGTAGTTAGAACATCAGCAGTGTGTCGGGCCGATCGGAATCCGTGCTACTTGTTGCTCAAGCGGCTGTTCTTATCTAGGTGCTCAATAACCTTCTTGTTGGTTATAAACTCATTTATAGACTGATGGATCTATACTGAGAGATGATGAGAGCTCATCTGCTTTCTTGAAAACCGGGCATAAGCTTAACATTTTCCACGGGCTTGGGAAGAGATTCTCCTTCAAAATAACATCGCTAGGGTATAGTTCCAGGTTGATATTCTTGAGGACAACCACTGGAATTTCGTCTGAGTCAATTACTTTGGGGGTGGGCAAGGTCTTAAGACTTCTCTGGCTGAAATGAAAATATTGCTGAGATTGTGCTCAGTGAGACGTGGGAAGTTGGGAAGGGGGTGGTCTTTGTCATCTAAAGTTGAATTCGAGGCAAAATTTGAGGTGAAGATCCTCGCCTTATCTGTCGAAGATGGTATGACATCGGAGCAATTTATAATAGCGGACAGAGCCGCTTTGCCTCAAGTCATAATTTGATTGAAGATCTTCCGGAACTCTTGGGATCCAATTTGTTTATTTTCAATCTTGGCCTGGACAACTTGTACTTACATTTGCATTTTTCAGAACTTTATTGCAGCGTTTGCGAGTGACTCTGAATGCAGTAAGAGTCAAACTATACTGCTCCTTGTGATAGATATTGAAGTAGTCGTTATGGTGAACTATGGCTCCAGCGTATTCAGGGATGGACAAGGATCGACTGTTTACTTTTTAGAGACGAGGACAGGACTTTTGGAGGCAGCATACTTGAAGAAAGTTGAGAGGAACTTCTGCTATTTGTTGCTGTTGTTCTTCATTTTATATTTATTTAAAAAGAATTGAACAGGCGTTGGGAATCGAATTGAAATCAGCTGAACTTTTGCATCTAGACACGTCGGATGACAGAAACATAAAAATTTAAAATTTAGCGTCCCTGTCTTTTTAACGTTTCTTCTTCGGTGCATAATTATAACTGACGTTTTTCATTCATATTTCCCTTTCCCGCTATATATATATATATATATATATATATATATATATATATATATATATATATATATATATAATTCTATCAATAAGAATATTACTTTAGTCTGATGAAGTCCTTTTAAAGGACGAAACGTGTATGATAGAAATTTTCCATTTTGTTATTCAATTACTCAACATTGTATTGACATATGGAAATTTATATTAAAAAATGTATATAAAAATGCCTCTTATCACTACCTAAGAGCGAAAACAAATAACCAATAAGATGTTTGAACGGGACTTTTCTTGATAAGCCTTGATCTTGACCCAGTTTATGGCGATGCTGTTTCTGGCCCAGGACAATAAAAATTAAATTTAAAAAAAAAAAAAAAAGAGAAGGTTTAAGAATAGAAATTTTTTCCATTGGATTATTTTTCACCATCGGATGAATGGAATTTGAAAAAAAAATTTGTAAGATTACCAACTTAAATATAAACAAGGTTGGCGGCTAGTGAAAACTGATATTCCTTCAAGCCTCGTCAGGGTGGATAGTCGCAAAAACATGAGGACAACCATATCAATTAGCATCTACAGCTGAGAGTGAAAATAGCATTAGACCCTGAAACAACACGTGGCCAACCCAAACCTCGGATGAAGAACTTTAAACACCGAAGCGCCACACAGCCAACTAAAAACTCTGGGCAACAAAGCCGATAGGAAGAATTAGCAATCTGTTCTTCTGACAACTTCCAGCAGGCGCAGATTGCTGCAACCAAAATTCTGCATTCCTTTTCAGCATCATTCTTTGATGCTACTACTGCAAATGACTTCAACTACTGACAGGTGAAAACATTAACAAGACATGAATTTTCGCTATATCCCTTAACTAAGGACGTGTTTTTTTAACCTTATCACCTGTGTAGCTGAATAACCTCACTACAAAGGAACAGTAAACTGGAGGCAACAGAAATGTGGTTCTTCAGAAGAATACTGAGAATTCCATAGTGGGATCGAATAAGTAACGAGGAAGACTTAAAGAAAATGGCAACAAAAAGAACACTTATACTCCGAATCCGAAAGAGACAATTGAAATTTGTTGGACACATAATGAGGAAAGGGGGCTTGGAAAAACTAATACCCACAGAGTATATCGAGAACAAGTCAGATAGAGGAATGCAGTGGGCCACCTACCTGACGCACTTGTGTGAATGGATGGCGGGAGGTTTGACTCTGCTTCTATAGGCCAAAAGGGATAGCAGGTTGGGGAGAGCCATGATCGCCTATGTCCTGACGGGACACAGCATGTCGACGAAGAAGAAGAAGAAGAAGAAGAAGAAGAAGTCCCACTTTCGCATAAACCTTGTTTATCTACCCGGTGCTGTGGAATGTGTGTCTACAGGTTTATAATGGAACGATGAATTGAATTCAACATTTTCAAAGGAAATAAATCTCAACACGCTTCATATATTTCTATTGTAATGAATAAAACGAGAAACAATATACACATATGTATACAGATAACGTGTATTTGATATAGTAGATAGCCGCCCAGGGAAAAGAACTTTTTTCCAGCGGAGACAATGCTCGTATGGGCGCTGCCACATATTTCTGATCAAATAATTGCAAAGACAGAGGGAGATATATCCTCATTCTTTTATAGTCCTGAAACAGCTCCACCTAACGGACATCTTGGCAGACTAGGTGAGGGTAATCCCTTCACTCGCATAATTTCTATTAAGGGCTCAAAAGAACATTTTTAGCAAACCTTTATACACTTCTTTCCTTTTCACTTGGTTTACGGTCGTATCACGTTGAAACACCCGTTCTCGTACGCTCACCGAAGTTAAGCAACATCGAGCTTGGTCAGGACCACTTGGGGATAGCAGATGTTGTAAGTTTGAATGTGCATCTGGTGTAATGGATAGATGCTCGGAATTTGAAATCAGAGAACTGAGTTCCAGTCACGTTCGTTATAGTCACTTACACGCAAATACTCTTGGGAAACGTATGAATCCACCTCTACTCCACCCGGATAAATCATAATCATCTCCCAAGAACTCTTAGAATCTAAAAAAAATTTCATAGTTTTAAATAACGTGCAAAAATTTTGATAAGCCCTAAAACAAATCAACCAATCAACCTTTCCCACGTAAATCTATTGTAAATAAACAAATACTTCCTGTTCAATTTTACATCGAATGTGAATCATTTTTTTCCCTTCTGCGCCTCACGATCCACTAATTTTTAACTATATGGAAATAGTTTCAATTATATATCATATTCTCCCATAAATATAATATATGAAATATTAATATATGCGTATAAATATATATATATATGTGTGTGTGTGTGTGTGTGTGTGTGTGTGTGTGTGTGTGTGTGTGTGCGTGTGTACAAATTTCAGATAGAGCATATCTGTAAAGTTTTCCTTTTGTCTTTATCTGTTGTGACCAAGTAAATGGTTAAAGAAATAACAAAACAAGTGTTACAGATATATCATATATTAAACAGTACAATAGAAGAGTATTACACGACTAGCGAATGTGTGTCGGTTGACCCAGCGTTCAATCTATTCGACTGTTCCCCCAAGGCCTTCTCTCCTACTAATCTTATAGTAGGCAGAAGAGTTCAACATAGACTCTTTAGTAGAAGGACACCACAACATTATCTATATATAGGTTGAGTATCCTTGAGTATCCGAAATTCTCAAATTCGAAAACCCCCATAATCCGAAAACTTCCCAAATCCGAAAGTTTTTCAGGTGCTGACATGACTTAACAAAAATGGAAATTTTCAGAAAGTACTGGGAAGGTTCCTAGGTGATGTACAGTGTCGTAAGTGACCTCATCTGCCTTGAGTGGGGGTTCCCCACCTCAG
The DNA here is from genome assembly GCA_964036315.1 of Acanthosepion esculentum. Lineage (NCBI taxonomy): Eukaryota > Metazoa > Mollusca > Cephalopoda > Sepiida > Sepiidae > Acanthosepion > Acanthosepion esculentum. The sequence goes on from OZ038485.1 coordinate 48,912,733, forward strand.
CTACGTAGCCTACGTTGGCGCCATTTTATTGTTATCGATCCTCACAGCAACACCTTCGTTCGTGGATTACTTACCAGGTGTTTTACGCTCAGTAAAGATATTCAAAATATCAAAATACCCTGCATTTATATATTATTGTAAGTAGTAATCATGCTTTTTGTACACGTACAGAAAGTACAAAACATTATTTTTACGTGAAATCTTAATTTCAACACTTAAAAATCCGTGTGAGTAGTACATGACTAGCGTCATTACCTGTATTTGTATGTACACAATATTTATTAAATTCTATATAAAACTACTTTCTGAGTGTGTTACTTATATAAAACTACCTTCATGGTATATGTATAAGCTATGTTATGAAATGTATAGGGATATCAACGCCTCCAAAACTAAACTTCTCTCAATTTATCATCTGAGAGACCCCTCTCTGTTTTCCATCAGCATGGCTGATGCTATCCTCCAGGAAAGTGACTCATTGCGCCTTATTGGGCTAATGTTCTCAGCTGACATGAAGTGGAAAGACTATATTGAACCCATTGCTAGGTCAGGTGCTACGAAATTCATTTCATTGTGTCGGGCGAAACAATTCTTCTCTCCTGAATCTATCTTGCATAGCTATAAGTCTACCATTCATCCGTGATTAGGATATTGCTGCCAATTATAGTCCGGTGCCCCTGCTATTTACCTTGAGCTCCTTGATAAGATCCAAAGATGAATCAGCAATATTATTGGTGCTGATCTGGCGGCTCGGCTTCAGTCACTTGCTCACCGCTATAAGGTTGCCTCTCTGTGCCTCTTTTTGTAAATACTTTTATGGTAATTGTTCGGGTGAGCTCTTCGCTATGATATTTAGACTGTACGAATTTAAACGCAGTACCAGACTGGCGGTGAGATCGCATCAATTTAGAGTTGAACTAGCTAGAAGTAGCCGCAAGTTCTATGCTAACAGTTTCTTTTCTCGCATTTCTCGCTTGTGGAACCCCCTTCCGGCTCCATACTTTCCGATCAGCTTTAATCTGCAAAAGTTTAAATGTCAACGTCAATCGCTATCTACTGTCCTCCTGATTACTCTTTTCTCTTTCTACTCATTACTAATGATTCTGCTCCTAATTTCTCCACACCTTGTAACCCCTTACGTGTTAGTGGCTGTGCTGCCTTGCTTGGGGTGACCCCGATCAAAAAAATATCGTGTTTATGCTTTGCTTCCATTCCAAAGCTGTCGCATTTTATAGATGCTATATACAATGTAACCCGGATATAAGAGAAACCCGGATATAAGATAGATTTTCTCTGGTCCCAAATTAGAGCCTGTGTTAATGTACAGTGTAACCCTGATATAAGAGAGTTGTCGGGACCGGAGAAGAAGTATCTTATATCCGGGTTTCTCTTATATCCGGGTTTGGTCTATTATATATACATTAACACAGGCTCTAATTTGGGACCAGAGAAAATCTCTCTTATATCCGGGTTACACTGTATATATAATAGACCAGACCCGGATATAAGAGAACCCCGATATAAGAGACTTCTTCTCCAGTCTTCTCTGTATTCCAAAATTTTAAAAAGTCTGAAAAACCGAACCACTTCCGGTCCCAAGAATTTCGGATAACGGATTCTCAACATATATATATATATTCATCGAACTAAATTTGTTATGTTCGTAGGACTACATATGCGCACGACAGAGAGATACTCGAAATTTTAGAATGTTTTTTATCTAGCCGAATTTATTTAGTTTCTTTTTCATTCTTTTGTGAGTAGGTATTCCACACTGTGATATTAGATCAGACAGGAATAGTGAAATGTTGTAAGAGCCAGAGCGCAAATTTACTGTAGATGACCTTGCGATTAAGGCACTCGCTAGACATTTACTTCGTAGTAAATTAATTCACAGCTAAACATTCACTTCCGTAGTTTCTATTCTGCATTATGTTTTCCTGTACCAAAAGGTAATAAACTTGTTGTTAAACCAATTCCGGTTTTCTACAGTTGCTTTTGATAACTCAGTTACAACAGTTTGGCAACGAGAATGAGATCAAACTGTTGTAACTGAGTTATCAAAAACAACTGTAGAAAACCGGAATTGGTTCAACAACATGTTTATTACCTTTTGGTACAGGAAAACATAATGTAGAATAGAAACTAAGGAAGAGAATGCTTAGCAGTAAATGACTAACTGTTTTCAGCAAAGGCTACTTCTGCTACTGCTCCTCCTGCTACTCCTCTTGATGTAGGAGTATTTTTATATCTTTCGTCCGACGACCGATTCCAGACTTGTAGGGAAACATTCTCCCTCACAACAGTGGGCAACCAACGCATTTGATGTATTAATTAGTCCGATAAAATCCTGAAGGACGAAACGCGTCACAAGTAAACATTTTTTCATTTTGTCATACAATTGTCATCTTTATCATACAATTTCCCCAATACTGTTCTTGATATATATATATATATATATGATATTATGTATATCACTGACTGCACATTTTTATTCCTATTTTTCTTTCAGTCCGTTAATTCCCAAGACTGTAACGACAACGTCACAAAAAACACAGAAAGACCGTGCCGCTTCGACATGAGTCAACTGGGAAACGTTTGTGTGAAAAAGCGGAAGTTTGGCTTCGATGATTGTCGACTATGTATCGCGTTGACACTGGAGAAAGTAGTCGATTGGCAACCAATTGCTTACGACAACGAATCGGTTCCTATGGAGATCAGGGATCGATATGATAATAATGCAGTAACTGTTTCGTGTCACGGTCTACAACCAGCCGATGATGAAAATATGGGACCTGTTGCTTATTACCCACCGGAGGGCTTCCACTTCAAGTATTTTCCCTATCAGGAGCAGGAAGGCTACAATACGCCGCTAGTAATGATCCATTTTAAGAACCCCAGTAAATTTGTTCAGATTGTCGTTGAATGCAAAGCTTGGGCCAAAAACATTGTACACGCTGAAAACGAAGGAATAGTAACATTTAAAATGTACTTGGAGTGAAACAAAGAAGAAATATATATATATACATATATATCATATACTAACTAAATACTGATCTATTCGAACAAATGTCTACAAATTAGTTGTTAGTCACAGCAGCCGGTATAATTTTTCCAGGCTTCTTCTGGAGAAAATGTCGATCCGAACCCTTTATTCAATCTATAGATTTAGATATTCTCATTATGAAAAGTTTGGTTGGAAATTCCCTGGTTATCAAATTTGAAAAATATTAGAAGATGGTCCAAGAATAAAACGGCCTAACAAAGTGAAAACACAAAAATCTGAATAGATCAGTAATAATTATTACTTATCTCAGAAATTCTTGTTATTTAACCTGCTTAACTGAGTTTAAATCTCTTTTTAAAAATTGATTTAAGGCAGATCCTACCAGTACATACGGAAAATATGTTTAACTATCCGTAAATTCTGTGGAAAATTATCACAACATGAGTAATGTATAGTTTTTTTTTACTTTTTAAACACACGATTTGAAATATTAAATATTTTAAATATTATAGATATATCAATGATATATCATTTAATTTTCTTTTTATACATTGTTTTGAGTGTTCTTTCTTATTTTTATATGATAAAAAGTTTGAAAAAATAGGAGTTTTTTTTTTTTTTTTTTTTTTTTTATCGAATTAAAGGGTCAATATAAAAATATTCTTTGTTGTTTATCGCATGTAACATTTAGCAGGCGTTAAAAACTTTTCGTTGGACACGCATGCGTCAATAAATCCTTTTCAGCTTTTGAGCATGCGTACAAAGAAAAATCGAGATCGGGATATGACGCAAATTTTAGCTAATTTTATCGTTTTATCTCGATCTCAGCTCGAAGAAAAAGAGGGCTAGTCTCTTGGAATTTACAGCGCGCACTCTCCCAGTTGTTTCTTTTGGATGCAGGACAACTCAACAACTCCGAGTGAGCCCCGGGAGAATTCAGGATTCAGACAACTCAGCACCAGAAAAGCATAACTTTTTTTTTTATAACCGAATAAAAGTTGTAGGGACCAGCGGGTGAATGTGAGGATAAAATCTCTGGACTAAGACTTCCTGCTGGCCAGTCCCGCTACATAGTAATGTTGGACTATGATGGAGTCCAAAGAAAGCAAAATAAAACGAACAAGACAGATATATATGTACAGAACAAATATATATTAATGACAAACAGAATTACAAATACATCATTTAAAACATGAATAAAACGTTAGTGTCTGTATGGAAAGTTATTGTGTGTGTGTTGAATTGAAATGACCGTACGGGTGAATTTTGTTTTTAGCGTGTTCCCTGAACATGGGAAACGCTGGTTGTGTATTAGAGTTCATATATTGGATATGTTAGAGAAAGTTTTTGTACCTCGCCCCACGTGCGAGGTTTCGGCCCGCGGCCGAAATCGAGATAGTTCTCGCACGTGCGCGTAAGCGGAGAAAAGAGAGAAAGAGGCGAAAGGTCAGCCAGTATTTATACTGCCGGGATAGAGAGACCCCTGTTGAAAGGGTTACGAAACGAAGAGGAGATAACCCGATAAAGTAATTTATTAAGGATTAAAACCTTAATTTGTGAATATTTTTACTTTATTAAAAAAATAAATTTCATTACGATTTACTTTATTAAAAATAATTAAAAAAACATTCACTAATTAAGGTTTCAATCCTTAATAAATTACTTTGATTTGGTTATAAAAAAAAAAAGTTGTTTTTCTGTTGCTGAGTTTTCTCGATCCTAAGTTGTCTCAGTCCCGACTTCTCCTGGTGCTCAGTCGGAAGCATTGAGTTGTCCCTTCCCGGTTTCTTTTTACGCATGCCCAAAATCTGATAAGGGGTTACTACTGCTAAAAGTTTTATTGGCGCATGCGTGTTTAACTAAAAGATTTAATGTCTGTTACAAGCCATAGGGGCAAAACGAGGAAGCTATATTGATGTAAAATTACAACCTATTTGCAGAACTAACTACTATAATTTCTTATTACTGTAGAATTGAACAAATTTAAAGGGCATGTATCAGAATTTGAAAAAAATATATAAAGAAATTACATTATATGGATGGAAATTCAATTTACTGTCTGTCTATATTTCTGAGATGAGGTATTGTAACTATTTACACTATTTATATTGTTCGAACTGTTGTCCTCATCTTTATTGTCATATTCACGACGTTCCAGTCATTGTACGCTCCGGCCTTCTTCAGGTGATATACGTTGGATTTTCGAACCAAATCATTTATTTAGTCCAGTAGATTGTTCTCATTCCACGTGCCATGCCTTGTCTGGATATCTCAGTTTCTGTTACTTCCCTTAAGACAGATGGCCCAGTGGATAAAAGCGTTGGTTGAAGTAATCCAGTGAAATGACCCAAAAGAACTGTGAGTTCAATACCTGGCCACAGCAGAGTTGAACAAAAAACTTGGAGAGTTAAGTTACTAAAGAGAATTAACTGAAACTGAGATATCCAGAAAAGGCATGGCACGTGGAATGAGAACAATCTACTGGACTAAATAAATGATTTGGTTCGAAAATCCAACGTATATCTACCTCCATGGACAAAATAATGTGTTCGGTTAGAAATTCCAACATATGTCACCTGAAGAAGACCGGAGCGTACAAATGCCGAAACGTCATAAAGATGATAATAAAGATGAGGAGAACAGTCCGAACAATGTAAATAGTGTAAATAAGTATTTACCGTTTTATAAGCTCTATCAGTAGGTTAGCAAATAGTTTGACGTCTGTCAACATTTTGTGTAGAAAGACTGACTAAACATCTCTACACTTATTATTGAAACATGGACTTGTCCATCCGCCACGAGTAGCACGCCTGCTCGTGGAAGAGTGGGGAAAAGTTGGTCGCAAAGGCGTAGTGCTTTTCAGTCATATGCTCGTTGCATTGAACTACTATATTCTCAATCCATGTTCTCATGTGATTAAACCTTTCTTCATTCAACTTTTTGTTTGCAGTGTTTTCTTTGCAGAAACTATGAACGTTATACGAACTCTATAACAAGCATAATAAATATAGAAACATATAAAACAAATGAGTCTAACGTGATATTTGAGTAGATTTAACGGCTTCGATATAATGTTATTTGAACTGATCAATAATGTTATAGACAAGCGTATGGTTGCAAGACAGAAATACGACAACAGCAGAAATAGATTTACGTGATTTATTTCAATAGGAACGTGTGGTTTTGGGACAGCTACCTTGTGGTATAGTTTATAAGCCGGCTGCCGATCCGGGTTGATCTCTCATAGTAGTTCCCACTGGTTGGCGTGGCGTTCCTTCTGCTGACTGCTGCTGACTGCCCAGACTGACCGTGACAGATCTCTTCCCCGGCCTCCCGTTGACTGCTTTGTACTTCCCCGTGTGACCCTTTTTATAGCTTAACGGGCTCGAAAAACGACGCGAGTATAATTAGGAGGGAGGCGTTTTTATTGGTCGAAAAATAGAAGCACTTTGAAATATTATTTTATTTTTCGACCGGAACTCGTGCGTCGAGCCTATGCGTAAACGACGATAATAGTCATTTTGTGACGGGGCCTTGTCCCGTTCACATCCGACTCTCCCTCTTGAGTATATTAGTTTATTTGCCTGCCAATCAGCCGAGATATGTCTTATTTTATTTCATAACAAGGCTCCCCCAGATCTTGGTCTGATTTACAGTGAGCGTTATTCGTGTATATTTGGGTGATTAATTCATGACAAAGTCTCTGAAGCGCGTGGGAAGTTGTCCTCGTGTTCTTCTTATTGGCATTTGTTTTGGTATGGAGTTATTTGCTGAATTATGTGTCCCAGAGGGATGTGGGGGGAGAATGATCCTGGTGACTGTTACATGGTGGAGGCAGAGGGATTGTATTAGATAGATGTGTTGGACGTGGAGCCAGTCGTCGGATATGTGCACGGTGAATCCAGATTGTATTACCGTTATCGTTTTGCACCTGGCACATCATATTGTTCGTTTTTATAATGGTGTAATTTCCTATCCAGGGCAGATGAGAGGATTGGGCAACAGTTGAGTGTGACCGATGAAGTAAAACCTTGTCGCCTACTTGTATTGGGTCCTTGTATGTGAGGCGATTTAAGTTAGTCTCAAGTTTGTGGTCAGCTTCGTCGTTGGCCAGGGTGACGTGGTGGTGAACCTGCTTTAGCAGGGCATTAATTTGCATTCCATAGGCTCCAGGGTCGTCACTTGCGATTTCTTTTCTGTGTAGTGTAAGGTAGGCCGATGTTGGGGTGACGGCCAGTAATGGGATAGTGCGGGGAGACACCGGTGTCGCTGTTGGTCGTGGAATTCATGGAACGAAACGACTGATTCTAGAACGTATGTCCATTCACAGTTCCAGTCTTCGCATAACATATAAAGTGCGTTCTTCATCGTGCGATGTTGTCCCTCGATATTTCCTGAGCTTTGAGGGCGCCACGGACAGTGAAGTTCTTGCGTGATTGACATCTGGTTACAGAATTGTCGATAGACTTCTCCAGTGAAGTGTGTGCCTCGATCAGACAATAATTAAAGATACAAATCACTCTACATATATACATTAACATTCTTCTTCTGCTATGTGCCGTGTCCCTGCAGGGCGTTGGCGATCATGGCTCGCCATAATTTCCTTTGCACCAGACTCTGTTTAAATTTTTAATTGCTTGAGATTGCAGAACGGTGACTTAGAGTTTTACTAATTCGTTGGTAATTATTAAAATTATCAGGAGACGTAGGTTGAATGGTTAAGAAAAGAGGAAAAAAAGAAGTGGGGTATATTTTAAAATAATAAAAGATAATTTTTTAACATTTCCAAGAAGAATCGAACACATAATTAACTAGAAAAGATTCGGTAAAATTGAGTATGACCATTGTTCCCAACCATATCCACTTCCTGACGACAAGAAGACATGATTAATGTACTGACCGAATTTCTTCGCTCCTGAGAAATTAGATTCGATAGTTTGTTTACATTATATTATCTGTCCAAAATGTGTGTGTCCTTACAAATTATTCTAGACAGAGAAGAATTTTGAAATTAAATTCGAAGGCGTGTTTACATTATCCTATCTGTCCAAAACATGTGTGATCACAGAAAAGAATGATCCAAATTACTCTAGACAAAAAACATCTTTTTGGGGGATTTGTTTATTGATCGCCCAAGAACACAATTCATCTTTACAAGAAGATATCTAGGAAAAGTTTAAACAAAAAAGGTATAATATGTTTTTAACAAAGTCTACTAAGATTAAGACGAAGAAATCAATGTCATTTGAGGTGGGGGAGAAGTCGTCTCTATAAACGAGAACTCCCTATGCCGAAACATACACAGACGGGAAATCCTCCGACAAGGGGTCGTGAGACACGAGAAACACGCTATTTTCGATGGCCGGCGCAATTAATTGTTCCCCTATTTTATAACAATTACTGCTAAATTACCAAGTCACCGGCCGGCAAGTAGAGAGCTTCGTCCTTCAGAAGATAATAGAGACATTCTATTCACCATTTTTTCTTTATATTCAATAAATCTGTTGTTAGAGTTATCAACAGTGTTGTTAATTTTATTGAAGGAGTTTTTATTCCAGCCTGATTTCGGAGCTGCACTGTGACGCAAGGAGGCAAAGTTTACCACAGCTGTAAGTTGAGATTCCTTCTTAACTACGGCACACAACGTACATAGAAGGGTTCACTCTAGACTTCGCCGTCAATCTCAAGGTCGTAAGATATTGAGAAACCGGAATCAATCCTATCGAGACGAAACACCAGCCCGAACCAAAGAGGAAAAAGAAAGCTTATGGGTCATCCTTATGGATGACCCATAAGGTCGATATTACTCAACAAAGCTAGCTGACCTAGCGACTGATTGAAGAGAAGGATAGAAGGGTGAGTCTGTGTGTGAAGAGTTAGCAGCTTTATTAGAGGAGTTCAGCTGTCCTTTGTAACTCTTATTAAATTTAGTTTTTTACTCTCTGTCTCTCTCCTAAACCTTGCTCCGCCATCCATTTACACAAGCTCGCTAAGTAGGTTAAGCGTTGTTTTCCTCTGTCTCTTTTGCTTTCAATTTGTCCTGTGAGTACCAACTTTTCCAAGCCGCCTTTCCTTATGATGTGCCCTGAGAATTTCAACTGTCTCTTGCTGATTTTAAATATAAGTGTCCTTTTTGTTCCCATTTTCTATAAAACTTTATTGTTGCTCACATGTTTGGTTCATGGTTTTCTCAACATCCTTCTGTAGAACCAAATTTCTAGTTTGAATGCGGGACCCTTGAAAATGCGGGGACCGTATCATATGTTACTTTTGCTACTAGGTTCATGGTGCTTTGTCCTACATAATTAATTACATTCTGTCCATAAAGTAACGCCTTTTATTCCGCTTTCATTGTACTAGATGTATTTTTTCAACTCCTGCATGCTTACGTGAATGTGTAGTGGTGTAATAAAAAGTGGCTACGAATGAGAAATCGGAGAGCCGAGTTCGAATTCCAGTCGTATTCGTTATATTCAGTTATGTGCAAATACCCTTAGGGGGTATGAATCCATCGCTTCTCCGTTTAGCTATGGGTAAATAGTAGACTGAGTCCTATAACCTTGGTTGGAAGTCAGTCTAGGAGAAGTAAAACTGTATTCAAACCAGCCAGGATATGACTGGGCTTTGTCAGGCTAACTTGTTCAAGACACAACACTGCTCCTCCGGCTGCAGTACGTGGTACCCCTACAACACTAATGGGTTACGAGGCTTCTGGCCACGTAACGTACTGTATGATCATCGAAGTTAAGCAACGTCGAGTCTGGTCAGTACCTAGATGGGGTACTTACATGGGTGACCACTTTGGAATACCAGGTGCTGTAAAGTTGGATGTGCGGGTAGTGTAATAGATAGTGGCTCGGAATTGTTAACCGGGGAGTCGAGTTCCAATTTCAGTTCGTTATATTCACTTACACGCAAATACCCCACAGCTATGGGTTAATCAGAAAAAATTGCATCACTAAATCACTAGTATCTTCGTAAAAAAAAAAATTCTTATAATCTAAAAATATGTTCTGGCTTTAAATACCCTGCAAATAGTTGATGAGGACGAACTGCATTCCTTGATTCCGCCAGTTCTAAACTTAGGGCACGGACTCGCCCTGATCTCCTCCGTATTCTTTTGGTGATAAGTAAGTTCCACTCAAACAGCTTCTTTACGCTGATAATTACTCTATGGAACCGACTCCCAAGAGGATGTGTCCCCGATCACTACAATCTTAACCTGTTCAAGTCTAGGATAAACCGTTCCTATCCGCATAGACTGCCTTGCCTCTACCCTGAGTGGTCCCAGATCTTGTACAGGTTGAACCTCACAGTAAAAAAAAAAAAAAAAAAAAAAAAAAAAAACGCTGTAGAAAAGAAATCAATCAATCAAATGGATTACAGTATTCGTGGTCGATCGTGTTTTATTTATTTATTTTTAAATAACCTTACCACCTTTATTCGAAATTCCAAAATCCGAAAACCTTCAAAATCAGAAAGTTTTTTAAGTGCTGACATGACTTGCCACAAATCGAAAATTTCAGAAAGCACTGGAAAGGTTCCTAGGTGATGTGCAGCTGTTGCATGTCACCTCATCTGCCCTGGGTGGGGGTTCCCCAATCCAGCAATGTCGCCTACGTTGGTGCCAGTTTTTTGTTCGCGAACGTCACGGCAACACCTTCGTTCGTGGATTACTTACCAGGTGTTTCGTCCTCAGTAAAGACATTATTAAAAAAATCCTACATTTACAGATTTTTGTAAGTAGTGATCATGTATTTTGTACACGTACAGAAAGTACAAAACATTAATTGCGTGAAATCTTAATTTCAACACTTAAAAATCCGCGTGAGCGTTACATGACTAGCGTCATTACCTGTATCTGTATTCACACAAAATTTATTAAATTTTATATAAAACTACTTTCAGGGTATATGTTATTTATATAAAACTACGTTCAGGGAAAAGCTGTGTTATGAAATGTAAAGGGGTATCGTATTTTTGATTGGGCTCCATTTCCAAGCTGCCCCATTTTATATATGCTATTTCCAAATTAAATAGCCTGTATTCAAAAATTTTTAAAAAATCTGGACACCGAAGCATTTCCGGTCCCAAGAATTACGCATAAAGTATTCTCAACCTGTACCAATGGATAGGGGCTTGGATTGAGGAATCGCTGAGCCGTGTTCGAATTCAAGTCGAATCTATTACATTCACTTACGTGCTAATACCCTTGGGAAAGGTATGAATCCTTTTCTTCCCCCTCCCTCCCACTGGCTATGGGTAAATGGCAGGACAGACTGGGTTCTACAGGCTTGGATGGCAACTGGTCTACCGGAGAAAGAAATGGCAACCTACTGCGGGGGGAAAAAATCTGCCTCGTCAGTGATGTATCGAAAGGTACATGATCGCCTACGCATATATCACGCATGGCACACAACTGACTGACCAGCAACAACCTCTTAAATTACTAGGGACTTCACTTTCAATATTTTTCTTCTTTTTTTTTGTATAGAAAAGGATTAAATGAGGGTTGTTTTTCCTTTTTTTTTAATTGTTCGTAACATTCGTGTTTCTCTGAGAATTGCCTTGCGTTTTTCTCAAACTTTTAGTTATTATTGTGCATACTGTTTGAATAACGTTTGCTTTTAATTCATTTAATTAGTCTAAAAAGCTAAACAAAGTTTTAAGAAAAAGCAGATTTTCGTTGTAAACAAAGAAAAGACTGTTGAACAGTTATGCAATATCAGTTCTTCTATACATCAGTGAATGCTGGACAATCTCCTCACAGATGAAGAAAAGACTTAAAAAAAACAACAGAAATATGGTTCAACAGAAGGATGCTAAGAATATCATGCACTGAACAATGAAGGAGTATTACGAAAACTGGAAACATACCGAAAATCAGAAAGAGGCATTTGAAATTTCTTGGACACATAATGAGGAATGAAAGCTTGGAGAATTTGATACACATTGTGCATACTAAATAATGATTAAAAGGTTATAACAAACAACACTATAAAACAGCTACAATAACAGATGCCCACTTATTTATAATCAATAGCCTCTAGAATAATTTGAAACCCCTATTACCGCCTGTCAAATAAGCGTTAAGATAATACAATAGACCTTGCTACCCATAATGCACTGTTGACCAACATATGTAATTACTCGAGTCAAACAGTACACACATAGCCCGGAGATTGCATTCAAGCATAAAAGAAACTGTCGGTTATCACCATAGTGAATTATATATATATATATATATATATATATATATATATATATATATATATATATATATATATATGGGTAAATAGCAGGACAGACTGGGTTCTATAGCCTTGGATGGCAACTGGTCTAGGAGAAGGACAACTCTGAATTCAAAACCTGCGGAGGGTCGTTTGGGGACCTTGTGGCATTCGTTGCACCAGGTCCCTGTATTCGTCCCTCCAAAAAGTGTGGATGGCCCTGCACAAAGCCTTCACCACTAAAATCAAATCCTGTGTGGGTGTCGGGCTTTCAGTTTCTGGGAACTGATCTGTCTGACCCTCATACGTCGAGTTCGACGGGAGAGTCCATAATACATATATATATATATATATATATATATATATATATATATATATATATATATATATATATATATGAACACTAAGGTGAAAGCCGAGCTGCGACAGTATGTCTTAGGCTTGAACGGAATCTTCAGGCCATGTGTGCTCTGTTTAGTTCGACTAATTAATATATATATATATATATATATATATATATATACATATATATATATATATATATATATATATATAACAATGAATCATTCATGCAAAAAGTATATCATTATATATCATTAACTTTACTAATCTACTTTTTGTATGAATGATTCATACTGAACTGTACCACATATTTGATTTAAAAGAACTGATCTGACGGTACAAATTTTCGGGATAGCAACTGAGACATTACAGCATTTATTGAACAATGTAGTTCATGCCACACTGACTGATAAACTCCTACAACAACAAAAATTCTCAAATTGCCATATTAGTATAAAAGCACACTCTCTTAAATTTTCAAAAAATTCAACCTTAGCGTTGCGACTGCACACTCCAAAAGTTTGTATCCGTTATCAATAACACATTTAATTTTTTAAAAAAAAACATATTTCTATTCGCATTTAATTTTTTCGTCTCGGATGCTACCTGAATTTTACCAAAAACAAAATAATTTCCATGCCTGAAGATGACTGAATGTACAGTTGAAAGTACTTGCGTATTAAAGAAAGACTTTATACAGCTTATAATTTTTAAAAACAAGGATCATAACATTCAGCGAGTGATTTATAGTTTAATGCACATTTAAAATTTTGTTTGCGAAGGGATTTCGCCATTTTATATCATTAACTCTACTAATCTGCTTTTTGTATTAATGATTCATTGTAATATAAATTGAACTGCACCACATATTTGATATATACATATATATATATATATATATATATATATATATATATATATATATATATATATATATAGGCTCGACTAATTGTATATATATATATATATATATATATATATTGGCTCGACTAATTATATATATATATATATATATATATATATATATATATATATATATATATATATATATATATATATATATATATATATATATATGAGTGGACACTGAGTTCAACGCCGTGCTGCGACAGTTTGTTTTATGTTTGAACGTAATCTTAAGGCCATATGTTCTATATATCTATATTAGCTTAACTTACTCTAGCAGAGATCCCCAATTGTAGGGGTACCCAGTGAGGATCAAACTCACTACACTAACAATGGTCAGCTAGGCTAGCTTGATTTCCATTTGCTTTATGGTTTGTATCACTTTTGGAAATAACTATATGACAGAACTGAAAAACTTCACTAAAAATTAATGGGGTTCGTGATGAAATGTGTGACGTCGTCGAAACACGCGAAAAGTTAACAGCAACATTCGTTCGCAATAACGGGGGACAAACAAATTAATTTATTAAAATATCCAGTTATTTTATTAAAGAAGTGAGAAGTACGAAGTAAAAGAAATTAAATTTGTACAGTTAAATGCCGGTTACTGAAAGGGTTAAAAAAAAAAAAGGAATTAAAATTTGCCTAGCTGCGAGGCTGTAAATTCTACGCCTGATTCTGTGACGTCACACGAGCACATAGACAACGTCGGTCAAAACTTATAATACATTCTCACACCTACCTTCATCCGACTGATAAAACTAAGTACTTTTATCAATCTTTATAACGAAAATTCGCATGTTTATCTTGGTTAGCCTTAATTCAACAACTTAAAAATATCACAACACACTACAGCAATACTGTGCACTTCGACGTTGGGTAATGTTTAGCAAGCTTTTTTCATCATACCAACAGGGCCAGAACGTACTAGCCCTGAAGCCTCCGACCGAGGCGGGCCCAAGCTTGATTGGAGGCGCCGGACAGTGCTTAGGGACCCTTGCTATCTTATCAATATTTGCTTTTTTCTACCCACATCTATCGTAATTTCTCGAAAATAATACGCACCCCAACAAATGATCCAAAAATTAAGAAATATAACTATCCCTATGTATAATACGTATGTGGAACAGGACACAGTGTTTACACTTTCATCTGATGCGCGCGCGAGTTTTCACCCCCTTCCTTTCACTTTCGGCTAGTAATAGCAGTAAACCGTTGTTTTTAGTCGAAAGTGAGGAGGCTGTTCAATTTTCGCGCCGTTTCGCTCTGACGTCACGGACAAACTTTTTCCTTGAATTCAGTCGCCGCCAGTACGTGGAAGAGATAAGACGACTCATCCATCTCTCGTCGTTCAACCATATATTTCGACAGAGATGCCTTCTAGCAAATATTGCTTTGTCCCTTCTTACCAGCAAATATTGCTTTGTCCCGCCTAGCTTGACGCGTGCAACTTTAGCACCTAAGACACTGTCATTCCATTATCCTTTGATGACTTATTTCTCGTCATGCTGCGAATTTTCTGACAAACTTCGTCACCTCTTCGATGATTTATTTCTCGTCTTGATACGAACATCTTGTTCGAAACGGCGAACGTCCTAGACCAGAGATCTGTGAAATTTCCAACTTGAAGAACAAAGCATTTTTCACATTCTTCGAACTCTGTACTTTCAGAACCTGTTACCTAAAAAAGAATTACATACACTCACAATTATAAATTCTCGCAGTGAGTATTTTTTCCTTGCCGTATGTTTATTATGTATTACAACTGACTTTCTTCCTGAGGAACTTTTCCCGCCTTGGCCATCTTGAATTTAAATTTTGGCGCGGAACTTTATCTACCTTTTTATCAACTACCATATTTCCAGTGACTACTGAAGGTCTCCACTGAAGACAATTTAATTACATTACTACTATATTTCCAGTACATTTACTGAAGGTCTTCACAGAAGACAATTTACTTGTTAAACCCTAATAAAATTTTACATTTGTTCTCTTGACCAGTCTTATCTTCGTCATTCCTCCTGCCTATTTATTTTTACTTTGTTTGTGGATTCGGTAGTAGTGTGTAGTGTCTGGCACAAGGTCATCTTTTCGTAAACCTCCAAAGTCAAACAAATGTCTGAATACCTTTCGGTACTGTATTAAACTGTTGCACGTCAGGATAACGGAGAACAAATGCAAATGCCAAGCTCCCTTTATCAGTATGCAATACACATTCATAATGGGATCTAAAAGGTTGCCACCGGTACACTCGTGACTTCAAGCATTAGATAAGGACCTGTCCTTTTCTTCTCTTAGTGGTAAACGGTTTTAAGCAGAAAAAGACCACTAGTTTTTGAGTGCTTGCTATATGTCCTCTAAGCATGAAAAATGGGTTTTATTCAGTTGTGTCTTTCACATATTTGTAGTTGGACAGCCATGGTGAAAGAGAAAAGCAAATTACATCTACATATAAATAATATCAAATTTATTTTTTTACATACACTAAGCTATTTAGAATTTTTAAATTGTTCTGATAACCTTTCCTCTATGGTACATAGACTTTATGAGTTTAAGCGCAGTACTAGATTGGCGGCAAGGTCTCATCATTTTTCGTTAGATGTAACCGTAAGTTCTATGCTAACTGTTTCTTCCCTCGCACTGACCGTTTGTAAAACACTCTTCTGGCGTCTAGCATTCCAGTCGACTTTGATCTTCAAAATAGTCAATCATTATCTTCTGTCTTCTTAATTCTTGTTCTTTTACTGTTTTCTCTCCTTAATTTTATTTCACATATTCTCTCATACTCAGTAACCCCTTGCGTCTTAGTGGCATTATTGCCTTGCTTGGGAAGAAATGATAAAAAAACAATTGAAATAAAAAATGTATTAAAGTTTGTCACTGTTCCTTTATTTTTGAAGAAAATATATTTTTGTTTTAATTCGACTTGTAATCTTAAAGTCCCTGAAATTAGGTACATTTCAATGTTGGTTGCATTAATTTCGAAGTAATAAAAGAAAAACGGATACAATAAAAGTCGAATTTAAAAAGTTCTTTCTTATTGTTATCAGCTTCGATCTAAAATGGTTTCCTTTGATGCCAAGTTTCTCGTTGTCATGGTTGTATGGTGCGTGCCGAAACGGCATGTCGGCTCGACAATCTGGCTTTGTGCTTAGCTATGCCATTAAGTGTCCATAAAAGCTTCCATAAAAGTATCTCAGATGGATATGTTTAATTTCTTTTTCCAGCGTTTCATTGTCTGAAAACAGATTTTATTTTTTGATTTAATGTTGAGCCGATTTTAAATATTGGGTTTTGAGCCGGGAATGATTTCTCCGGAGAGCCTTTGTTAGTTTTTCATTTCCATTGTGTTACAGAACGTTAGAATGAAAACTTTCATTAGGATGATTTCCCTTTTTTCTTTTCTATTCTTTATCATGGCTCCGACACTGTGTCATTAGTAACTACCTTTTGTTGGACAACCCCAATTTCGCTACAAAGCCGAATTGCGTAGAGGATTTAGTGAAAAACAAACACACTAACAATGTCATTCAAGTCATCAAGGGTGCATGCTTTCAGGTTTCACGAGTGTCACAAAATGGTGTATTATTTTGTTTTGTTATACGAGTTTTAAAACATGTTTATGGTATATCAGTAGAACCACGGCCACCTTCATTTCTTGGACTGCATCACTCCATGGCACTAAAGATTTTCTGTGTCGATACTAAGGGTCGAAAGTTCTGTTGCCTAAGCTTGAAAAGAATTTTTAGCAAACTTGCCCACGACAAAAAAAAAACAAAAAAAAACGGAGTGTCAAAAGGACGGTTTTTTCATTGACACCGCTATTATTATCTGAACTACTTTCATTCCTCAGCAACGTTTATTGTTTTAAAAAAAAACGATGAGAACTGTAGTAAAACCTAAACATATGATGAAAGTAAATTTTTTACATTTTTTTGTTCTTGAGAATTTACAAGAAAAATATTGTTTATTTACAAGAATAATTTTATATTTATAACACTCTAAAATCTAATACAATTAAAACTAATGCAATGCAATATTTTATCCTTTATCAATTTATAAAGAAATAAATATGAAAAACATTTTTTATTCGTAAATTTGTAAACATTTACATAAATTATTAAAATATGTGAACCAACTATAAGGAAATCCTTATTATTTACCACTTTATAACGTTTGAAGAAATTAGCAATTAACCAATGTTTTGCTAACCATTCCAATAAGCAATATAATAAATAAATAGTGTAAATAAACAATCTAAAATAGTGTTTATAACCTCTCAAGAACAAAGAAAATGTATAAATTCACTTTCATATGTTTAAGTTTTATTATTTTTTTTTTACATTCAGGTTCACCCTGTACAAGGCCTGTACAGAGTAGGAATATGTGGGAAAGACAACAGTTAACTCTAGATTTGAACAGGTTAAAATTGTAGTGATCGTGAAATAATCCTCTTGGGAGTGGGTTCCACAAAGCAGTGGTTCATGGGAAGGAGCTGCTTACCATTGGAATACGGGGAAATTTAGTGTGGTCCGCTGCAATGTGCGTAGCATGACGGGTCATAGCCGTGAAGGTTAGAATTGACGGAACTAAGAAATGTAGTTCACCTGAGCACTTTCCTTGGAAGTAGCGATAGACCAGCGAGTGGCTTGCGACATCTTGTCTGTGAGAGAGGGGTTGCAGGGTAGGAAATAATTTGTTACCCGCACGCTTTGGGACTCTATCGAGACTGGAAGGTGGGCGCAGCTACTGCCCAAATACGACAGAAGTAGTGCATTTTTGGTCTGATCTCGCGCTTGTAAAGGTGGATGATAGCACAAGGGGACAAGTACTTACTGGAGCGGTACAGAGAGCCGTCCAAGGTTGTGTGTTTGGGTGTATTTTACGTGAGTGCGTGTTCGTATGTAAACAATTAAAAGAACTATGCAACAAACCTTGGGTTTCTACCACGGGCAGTTCTTTTTTTTTTTATAATGACTGTAGTGAAACAAAGTTCTCAATGTCTCTTCAGTATGTCTGTTTTCGGTTTTCCGGACTGCTTCTCTAATGTGCCAAGGACTTTTTTTAAACTCACCTGGTTTATCTGATCGCTAGATGAGGTGTTCTATCTAAATCCCTACAATACATAATAAATGTGGCAAATGCAGTTTTGAGTTATCAGTGAGAAGCCTAAACTTGAAGATTTTCCCCTCATCAGCAATCATAGTGTCACAAATCGAACGAAGAAATCTCCTCAAATAAGAAATTCAGAAGCTTTGCTTTTCTGTCAGTGACTTTTTAAAGCTGGTAAAAGATACAATATTTATATGTTTTGTTAATGAGAGATCCAAACAGTATAGCAATAGTAAAGGATTTTCATTTAAATATATTTTCGTGAAGAGAAAAAAATATTTATTTTGTTGAAAGTTGTAGTCTTTTTTTTCGCGGGGTGAGATCAAGATGTACGAGTGATTAAAAAAAAATTAAAATATTTTTCGAGGAGAGAGTGGGAGAAGAGAGAACATCATCCCAAATACTGTACAAGGCGCACAAAAGGAAAATTTGTTAATGTAATAAATGTTTGTTCCTTTCGAATTTCACATCGGAGTTTCGAGTTTTGATTGTTTTCGTATAGGCGCATACGAAAACAATCAAAACTCGAAACTCCGATGTGAAATTCGAAAGGAACAAACATTTATTACATTAACAAAATTTTCCTTTTGTGCGCCTTGTTAAAGGCAAGATAACTAATTTAAAAAAATAAACTACATCACATGAAAATGATTTATTCAACAAACTTTCAATAATCGAAAAATCTTGAGAAGAAACAATAGCTTTAAAAAAAAAAGTGTGTGTCACAAAACACTCTTTCAAAAAA
This sequence comes from Acanthosepion esculentum, assembly GCA_964036315.1. Taxonomy (NCBI): domain Eukaryota; kingdom Metazoa; phylum Mollusca; class Cephalopoda; order Sepiida; family Sepiidae; genus Acanthosepion; species Acanthosepion esculentum. The sequence continues at coordinate 48,932,075 of OZ038485.1, forward strand.
GATAGACTTACTTAACTGAAAGTCGAACCTGAGATGGTTTTGGCAGGTTCACCAGAGTCACTGGAACTTAAACAAATTTGTTCTTTTTTAACACAATTCAAAATTTTTCACTGCATTGGTTTCACTTCTTTTTTTCTGTTTTTGTCTTCATTTGCTTCTTACTTCTTCCGTAAGAAACAGCTTAATTCATGCAATGGTGACAGCCAAAATTATTTTTCCTTTTGGTATCCTTCTTCCACAAGAGAATAACCCACTCGTATTTACTAAACAAGGAAGATCAGCCAGTATGCCAAACATGTGAAACGGCATACACTATTAAACATATATTAACTGAGTGTTCAGATCTTGCTCTTTCAAGACAAAAATTGTATAATATAAACAGCATGTATGAGCTTCGAGAAAGCAAAAATGAATGACAATATCATTTCTTAAAACAGTGGGCCTATATCAAAAAATATAAACCAAATGATGTTAAATAATAGTTTAGCAGACTATTATTTTTTAGAGGAATAATATCTCTTATCGGACTTCCTGAGGTTGACCTTAAGGATCAGATGGAAGAATAATATAAGGAAGTCGATTTTGATAGACTGAGCCAGCGCGGAGATAAAAGATATAGAAAGGGTTTTCAGTGAGTTTCTTAACCGTCAACCAATGTAGACGGTTTTTTCGTGTCTGGAACGGCTCCCCAGTGGAGAAGAAACAAACTCCCACTGGATGGATAGAACATGTCGACATGAACGTTAATAAAATAGTTAAGTTAAAACTATCTGTGTTTGACGTATTTTCATCTCGGGAACCCAAAAATTTCGTGACCTCCAGGAGAATAAACGAGAGAGAGAGAGAGAATACAACACTATATATATATATATATGTGTGTGTGTGTGCATATATATATATATATATGTATATATATATATATATATATATATATATATATATATATATATATATAGAGAGAGAGAGAGAGAGAGAGAGAGTATATCTGTAAAAAGACAATATGAATAAAGAAAAAACATATCTTAGCCAATGTGTTTCTTAAAACTGTGGGCCTATATAAAAAAAATATAAACCAAATGATGTTAAATAATAGTTTAGCAGACTATTACTTTTTAGAGAATTGTATCTCTGCTCGGACTTCCCCAGTTTGACCTTAGGGGTCAGATACAAGACAAAATAAAGGATGTCGATTTTGATGAGCTGAACTGGCGTGGGAATGATAGATAAAGGTTTTTCGTGAATTGAGTCTTAACCGTCGAACAATGTAGACGTGTTCCTTTCGTCTCTGGAAACCGATCCCCAGTGAAGGGGGAGAGCAACCCCACTGGCTAGTTAGAAATGTACACGTCGACGTGTTTAATAAAATAGATGAGATTAAAATTACCTGTGTTGAGGTCTTTCATTTCTGGACCCCAAAACATTTCGCTACCCGGGCGGAAGACGACAAAGAAAAGTTACAACATATAAGTGAATCGACGCTGTTGTGCAAGAGTATCCCAGCACGAGAGTAGCTATGCAACAATGAGAATGTCAATAAAACCAATTTCTCTACAAACTGTAGATCTGAAAAGAATACACCAATGAAACCAGACTCTCAGCAAAAACCGTCTTTAGAAAAATACGTCAAAGAAACCTGTTCTATAAACTGATTTCTTACAAAGAATATATATTCTATTCATACGAACCTATCCTAAAAATCTTGTCAGCAAGGTTGATATACCTTAAAACAAAATTAACCAAACCAAACCGTCTGACTTCTTCGTTTCCTTCTGAATCTTTATAACTTGTTGTAACCTTCTGGTACCTTCTGAAATTTTCTGCTCAACGCGTTTTCTTATATAGTTCCAAAATAGGCTCCAGACGAATACCAAATTTCAAATCTGCATGGGTGGAAGTTACACACCTGATTGGTCAAAAAAAATCCAAAGGTGTATGTCTTTTTGAAGTTTGAAAATTAACTAACAAACCATCCAACTTTGACCGACTTATTTCCGGCGGTTCCTTTTCGAACCATGTTATTTTTAAAAAGTTTAAAAATGTTTCACATCAAATTTATCAGTTAATTTTTTTATTAACCGTCTGGCTTTCTTTTAGGTTTTTTAATACTTCTCTTAAAAAGCAATGTAATAAAAAGAAATAGACTGTTAGACGTTTCACTATTTTGCTATAAAAGAGCTTACCCTGATGAAAAAAGGCCCCAAACTTGATAAACAATTTTTTATCGTCTAAATGTTGATGTTATTATTAAAAGAAAAGACCAAAGTATATTTTTAATTATTTTTTTTACATTTTTAATACCTCCTAGCACGTACGAAATTTTTGTTAAAAATCTTTTTTTGTTTTTTGAATCAGCAAAATTGCCATAAAATTGATCATGTCCGCCATTTTTGATAACTTTGTAAACAAAAGTGAAATTATCGGACGGGAGGACAGAAGTGATAGTATTTTCGAATTTTAAGTGAACCTACCTATTTAACTATAAAGTAATTTTTACAAAAATAAATACTTTCAAAAGTCTAATATTTTATTGATTTTTAGGTAATTTTTTAACAAAGATATGTCCAAAGCCTGCGCCGTTTCCGTCACTAAAATTGAATCGAAAAAAGAAAATAATTAATAATTGCAGTATGTCTCTCATTGAAAATCAATAAATTAATTATATTTAAAAATGAAATTAAAATATTTCGTGAAATAAGATGTAAAAAAGAAAATTAAAAATTTTGAAAATGCGACTATGATGGTCAGTCAGAGAATTTGATACGTGCTAGTCAGAAGGAAAGCAAAACAATTTCTTTTCTTTTTTTAAGCTTTTCATCCCAAGCAAGGCTGGAAGCCACTAGCACACAAGGGGTTACAGAAGGTTTGGTTGGGGGAAGAGCAGATAGGAGTGGTAGAGGAAAGGATGTGGAGAAAAGATAGTGGATCGATCAAGGCAAGGGGGTTGCAGAAGATTTGGAGCGAGAGCAGATAGGAATGAAAGGGGAAACGATGTGGAGAAGGAAAGTGGATAGATCAAGACAACTGGAGATGTCGATTGAGGTTACACTTAACGTTAGTTGGAGATTATATTTGTCAGGGAAACAGGAATAAGGAAGGGCGTTCCACAGGTGAGAGGTGCGAGACATGAAGCTATTGGAGTAGAAGAGACGTCTACATCTAACAGTTTCTTAAGGCCTTTCTCTTAAAATACGTGACCTATTATTTCTGAACCGTGCATCCATAGTTTTGGAGAAAAACGTTTTTAATACATTTTTTGCATATTAAAAAATATTTTAAAAATATTATCGTATCGCAGATTGTAATAAGCTTTCAAATTTATGATCTGTCAAAATAGATTTTTTAATAACAGCATTTCCAAAAAGACACGGATTCAAACTTAATTTTAAAATATGTAACAACTTTATCACATTTTGCTTTTAAAATTGAAAAAAGAAAACAATTCTTGTAAAAATTCATTTTTCATGGGAAAAATATTTTGGCTTCAAACAATAGTGTCCTTAATATATATTATTCATAAAAGCCATTAAAGGCGTTTTTTTTTTTAATTAAAGAATGTCTTAGTTTTATTGGGTTTTGTATTTTACAATTCAGAACTGAATTTTGGTAAAACCGGGTTTCGATTTACAAAAATAAACATGAAAAGAGAAACCTCTGATACCATAACGCCAGCAATTACTCTCTAGTTCAAGCTACCGTCATAATAATTGCATTGTTATTATCATTCCACCACCATTACTAATCACTTCTATCACTTTACAATAACTATTTGCTACTACAATTATTATTATCATCAAACCCCACCCACCATTATTACCACATCACAATTACTATTGCCATATTAGTCTGCAATCACCATTAACGTAAATTACTCCTCTCTCCCTCAGAAAAATTAATACCACCACATAAAAACTAATAAGTATTACAAATTAAAATTTCTGCCATTTACATATGCGCAATCATCAAAACAAGCAAATAACCGGCTTTAAAATAACTACAAATCAGCCTTAAAAAATAAAAAATAATAGCAATTTTTACCTATCATAGTCTTACACAGTCCCCATCATACGTATATACGTGCGTGCGAGGAAATATTATTCAACGAGAAAAAATAGGAAAACTGTAGCGGACCGTGCGGGTGAAGATGTAAAGAGATATCGGAAGGTTAACATTTCCTGCTGGCCGGCCTAGCTACATGAGAATGTTGGACTTATTTTTGTTCGTCATCCTATGGAAAGGCCCGAATCATATCCGGGGGTGAATTCCCAAATGACCTTTTCAAGTCCCACAAACAAAATAAAAGACGGACAAGTTCGCCTGTCACCAGAGAGAAGGAGACGAGCGTATTAACACGTCCCTTGACAAACGTCAAACGATCGTTATTATTATCCCTACCTTTCTCCCTCACCTCTTTTATACTTGATAAACAAACGGAACATTTTAAGACTGAGCGATTACTTCAAAGACATTCCTACCCTACGATAACGCTCATGCATACATACATACATACATACATACATACATACATACATACATACATCCACACAAACGTTCCTGCCTACGTACACATAAACTCATTCTTGCAAGGACTACTACGAACATTTTGGCGACCTTGTATCAATCAAAATACATTAATTTTATTTGTAGAGACCTTAATTGATTTATATGCATATAAATTTGTCGTTTCACTTTACAATTTGATTTTGTTATTTTGTACACCTCTTATGGTGGGCTATCTAACAAGGCCAAATCAAAGTAATCTGTTTCAACACTCATACACTTCACTATAACTGATAACCCACTATAAAGGTACTGTGATTAAGTTTTTTATTATTTTATTTAATTTGTCGTGTGTTCGAACTGGTCACATAGAGTGTGTCAGAGAAACTGTCCAAATGTTCTGTAATTCCGAGCGCTTTTGACTATATACTTTTAGAGATTATCAAGGATAATTTACTGGATTTATGGGTTATGTATGTCTAGAGTTATATAGGAATGTTTAAACACACACACAAACTTACCAGACTCCATCTGAAAACATAAAATACAAGCATAATAATAACCTCATCCACATGTAAAAAAGATTTAAAATAATAGAAGCTTTAGTTTAATAATAAAAAAAGAAAAAGCCAACGCTCAATAATATTAACTACGAACACGACCACAATGTGCTGACTGTGTTCGGAAAATAAAACTCCTTTAACTCTAGGTCTAGATACTTACACACAACCCATACCCAGTTAAAAAGTAAAAATAAAATCATTAGTTAATAATGGCTAAAAAAAAGTATAGCCGAAAGCGCTCAGAATTACAGAACATTTGGACAGTTTCTACACACTCGGTGTCCAGAAAAGAACACAAGAAAAATTAAATAAAAAGCTTAATCGCAGTGCCTTGTCTGTTGTCTGTAATTAAACACACACACACACACACATCATACATATACTACTTACACAATCATTTTACCGAATCTCTTTAATATTCAAATTACATGTGACTACACTAAAAGTTAGTTTTTTGAAAAAAGGAAATTTACTGCTTGCAATTAAACAAGTAAAAATGAATTTGATAGCTTTTGTTTGTTGACTTCAAGTTGGTAGAGACGTATTTGAACTTTTTATTAAATTAAAATACAAATAAAGTATTAAATGAAGAAATAGTCAAATAAATTTAATATGGAAGAAAGGTAGACAAAAAACACTGAAGTATTATTTTTAAAAAAAAAAGAATATTTAATATTCTAATCTAAAGAAAGGTAAACAAAAAAACACCGAAGTATTATTTTTTTTTTTAAAAAGAAAAAGAGGAGAAACACTTTCTTTATTTTTAATTCAATGTTCTCATTTTCAACACTTTAGGTTCTCAACAAACTTGTGCAATTCATTAATTTCAACGCGTTTACGGTTTAATTGTAAATGTAAATGCTGTCAAAAAAACCTTAACAGCTCAAACTACTCTAACTCTAGAGATTACAATAGTTAAGTAGAAATAAATAAACGGGAAAAATGCATTAAGTTCATCCCCGCCTCTTTTTTTTCTCTCTATAAAACGAAGGGAAATAATAGCCACCTGTTTTTTTATTAATCAGGTGGCATTTGTAGCTGCGTTTACTTGAACAACATGGCGTCACGCACCAGTTCAGAAGGAGAAACAGTTACGACTTTACCGAGTCACACAGATTTTCATGAGAGAGCAGAATCTCTCAGCAATTTTTTTTACAACAAAACCGCTGGAACTATCATTTACCGAACTCCCAAAAGATGGATGAAAACCATTTGCTGCTACTTGTCTCTTTACAGCTTCTTGTCTCTTTTCTCCGTTGGCCTAATGGCTATAGTTTATCAGACTTTAGACTGGAATTATCCCAGGTTACAAGGCCCTGACAGCATATTTCGGGGCAACCCAGGTCTCTCTTTTCGTCCGATTCCAAATTACGAAAGCACCATGATCCGATATGTGAAAGGAGACGGGCCCACGACACGGAAATATATCGATCATATTGAATCTTTTATTCGATTCTACGAAAATGAAAATCAAATTGTAAGTTTTTTTTTATTTAATTTAAAATTTATTGTTCTTTTAGTTTTCTCAAAATAAAAAAATGCAATTAAGTATCTTTTCCTGTTTTTTTAGTGGGTAAACTTTTTAAACTAGGACTTAAAAAAAAAAAAAACAGATCCCATTTTTAGTTTTTCTTTTTTTATTTAAACTTTCTACAAAGTATATTTTTTTCATTTTTCCCCAACGTCGTACGTAGCTTAAACATTTCAAACAAATATTTAATTTCTATCGATAAATAAAACTTATTGTCAGAAAATAAAGAACGTTCACGAAAACTGAATAAAAAAAAATTAAAAAAAACATTCTCGGATATTCAGATCAAATATTTTTTGATGTCCAAAAGCGCAAAATTAAAACTTGAAAAGAAATGCAATCATGTTTTTAAATGTATTTTTTTTTTTTTAAGCCAGAAAAAACTTAAGCAAGGTGTAAATGTGGTAAAAAGAGTGTCTTAAAAGAAATAGATAACATTAATATTCATTACATTAAACAACAAAACGGCTACTTGTAACTTTATTCACCTTAAAGAGTAACCAGTCGTCAAGACGGTTATTCTATACCTTTCTTTTCTGGTTCTACCTGAAGTCGTATATACTTCTTAAGTATATACTTCTTATTAATTAAACGATCATGTATCTTTTTTTCTTTTTTTACACATTGTCTTATATTTCTTTTCCCGTATCCGTTTTCTTGTTTTACAAACAGAAACTTGAGCTCTATATTTTGTAGGAAAAAAAAAACAAAAAAAAAAAAGGTAGAAAGATGATCGTTAACTACCATCAAGAAAATACATAACCGAGAAATATTTTTAATTTTCTTTTATGATATGAGTATGCCCCTTTTTCATTTTTAAGGCGATTTATGAAATCTGCGAAAAAATGCAACAGGCATTTCAATTCTTTTGTCCTAAAAAACGTGGCACAAAGATCTTTTCTTGTGGGTGAGAGTACCCTGTCAGACCCAGCACACGATTTTTAGTGGCATTGTGGGTCATTTTCAACTAGAAATGTCCAGTTTGTTAGTTCGTCTATTCGTTGTCCCTCCTACTCCTAAGTACAGTTGGTAGGCGCTACCTGAGAGACAAAAGATTGTTTAAGGTATCAAATTCCAACATAATAATAAATTTAAAAAATATAGAAATAGAAATTAGAGACTATTTAAATCTTAATTGAAATTATTATTTTTTTTAATCTACCGTTTATAGAATTTTTTAATTACATTTTGTAATAAAATTATTAGGATTTTCACTTTTCAGGGTAGATTAATAAATTTTTAATCAGAAATCACTGTAAGTGTAATAAATGTTCGTTATTTGACACGCCAGATTTTGAAATGCATTTTAACACCGAGTAGACAAAGTGGGGGTACTAAAAAATAAACTGTTGTAACAAAATATTTTTTAAATTATTAGGTTGTAAGCTTATATCTGCGAAGTTTATTCAAAGTTAGTTATCATTCTTAATCTTATTATTCACTAAAAAGGCAGTCGGACAGGACCATCCTTTTTGTTAGTCATCTCAGGTAACCAGACGTCAAGATTTTTTTTAAAGTCTATCCCAGTTCAGCCTGCCAGAACCTGCAGAAAACTACCGTTACTCTAGTTTTCTGCAGGATGGGTGGGTGACAGAAAAAGAAACAAACAAGTTTCGTTTTTTTTTTTTTTTTTTTAACTTGGCAATCAATTTAATTTTTTATGCATAAAGTTTTTAAGTTGTAGCTATCTCGTTTTCTCCATTCCTCTGAATACCTATGAACTTTGACCTGGTTAGCAAAACAAAATGCACGTTTGTATTTTAATTTAGGTTAGCAGCAGGACCATTGTTTGATGAAACAGTGTGATACTCCGGACAGTTTTTCAATTAAGTGTTAAATATATATATTATATATATATATATAATTTTTTTTTTTTTTTTTTAGTTCAGGTATCCATTTTTCGTCAGTGAATAAAAGAAAAATAGTTCTTAATCTTAACTTTTAAAGTTCAATAGGAAATACTGAGTGGAACAAAAAAAAATTAAATGTTTTTCGGGACAGAAGAATATTTTCATTCTGAGTGAAAAGTATGTAGGACACAATCCTTATGAAGTAGAAAGGGAAAGACACGAAATACAATCAACAGATAAAGACATTATTCACACTTGTCATTGTAGAGTTCAAGTTATTCATTTTGTTTACTCGGTATCGTTAGTTTCTTTTTTTTTAATTAGATTGGAAGGACATGTTTTGTTCTGTCTAATTTTTTTTTTCTATTTTAATGTTTGCTATTATTGTAGTATTAGCTTATAATTGTAGAATTTATATGCCACTTTTTCTCGCGTTACGGTCTACATAGCAACGGAAGAAATGTTCCAGTTCAATGCCCATCGAAATGATCTTATTCTTCATACTCTGTTCTCTCTACCTTTAATTTTCTCCAAGGCATGGGCGATTACAGTTCTCCAACGTTCTGGGGTTTTTTTTTCGTTTTTGTTTTTTAGCAGTACTTGCTCCTTGACCTCTCTTTTTGGCTGTGGAATTTATTCCTTCATCCATCTGTTCAAACCTATACATTAACTTGCTGCTTCTTTTCTTTTGACATCTATATTCTTCAAGCCTTCTTTCCTCATTATGTGCCGCTACCTTTCTGATTGTTCACAAGTTTCTTCCTCTTCTTATAACTTCCTCTTTTGTGCAAATGTTTAGCCAGATCATGGTGAAACGCCGGCTCTCGTCCGATCCATGGAGTTAAGCAATGCCGAGTCTAGTCAGTGCATATTTGGGTGACCGTTTAGGAATACCAGGCGCTGTAAGTTTGGATGTATGGGTGGTGTAATGGCTAACAGCTGAATGAGAAATTGGAGAGCTGAGGTCGAAATGCTGTTATGTTCCTTACATTCACTTTTGCGTAGGTATGTCCAATATTTCGCTAAAAAGTGGTATACCTTGACGACAAAAGGTCCCCAAATTGATAAAACAATTTTTAACGTTTAAATATTTATGTTGTTATTAAAGAGGAAAGACCAAAGTATTTTCTGAATATTTTTTCAGATTTTTTAATCCTTCCTATAAATGTTAAAAATTTTATTAAAAAATCTTTTTTTTTTTTTTTTTTTTTTTTTTTTTTCCGAGTCAAAAAATTTCGTAAAATCGAACTTATTGACATTTCTGTCGGAAAGATCATAGTTTGTTAGTTAAAAAATCATGAAAAATCAATTACACCTTTTTCTTTTTTTATCTTAGGAAATTTAGAATGATTAAAGTATACTTAATGTAATTTGAAAGAAACATTACTATGGTCTATTTCGAGTCATTTTTGACAGGCGTTAATTGATGTACGTCAATATATTCACAACTTACGGCACGGAAATTTATTGGACGGTAGCGCAGACGTGATATAATTCGTTCTAATTTTAAGTGAATCTGGTTAGTAGATTTTTAAAAAATTCACTTTCAAATTTTTTTTTTTTTTTACCTTACGTTTGAGGAAGAATTCTGCACTGAAAATAACATTTAAATTATGAAAGAAAATCAAATTTTACAAGTAAAAATAAAACAGTAAAAAAAATACATTTTTTTTAAATTGAGGTTTATTATTTCAGTCATGAAATATTTTTCTGAGAATATAAAAATTACATGAAACACCATTAATTGAAACGGGTTAACTTAATGAAATGAGATTTTATTTCTTTTTTATTAAGGCAGATTTTTTTCTATTTATTAATAATTATATGGCAGTAATATGAGTTTTATTTTATTTATAAATAAAATTAACATGCTATGTTGGTTTTGTTTTGACTCAACAAGTATTTTTTAGTTTGAGTAGTAGCGAGCTAACTCCAGAAAATTTAAACTCCAAAAATCGTTTTAATTGATAATTTGTCGTGTGGATAATAATTCCAAAGTAATGTACAATGAATTTATGCATTCGATTTCAAACTTGAAAATTTGGGTGGACTTCCAAGGGCGTTTTTTTTTTTTTTGTAATTGTAAATAGTCGATATTTTCTTTTATCCCACTGTTCGATTATATTTGAATAGAAAAAGAAAAAAATTGAAAATAATACGACGATATTCAGAAAACTTGACAAGCGTTGTTTTCTTGTTACTGAACGAATCAAAGCCATTTCTGAAGTAAAAAAAAAAAACTTGCTTCTATCAAAGGAAACTACTCATGTGACATTATTTCAACAATGTGCATCCGTACTTTCGTTGTAGACGATTTTAAATACAATTTTGGAATATTAAAAATTATTTTTAAAATAATTATGGTTGTCAGATTTTAATAAGCTTTCAAATTTATGATCTTTAAAAAGTAGAGAACATAATATATCATTTCCATAAGGTTACAGAAAGAATTTAATGTATAAATATATAACCTTTTGTCATATTGTGTATTTAAAATTGAAAAAAAAAAAAGAAAATTAATGTAAAAATTCATTGTTCATCAAAAAAAATTTTTTTCTTTCAGATAATAATTACCTTCGTATATATTATTCAGAAAAGCCATTAAAAACTTTCTTAATTAAATATTGTCTTAGTTTTATTGGGTTTTGTATTTTTACAATTGAGGTAAAAGTTTGGACAATTTCGGACATTTTTTTTAACAAAAAAATTGATGATTTAGATTTTTCAGAGTTTTGTGCATTTAATTAAAAAAAAAAAATTCAGGTTGCAAATAAATTTTTTTTTGTGTTTTCATAAAATTAAGTTCGAGGGGGGTAACAGATATAAAAAAAAATATTTATACCATGACTTTCAAAGAGACAAACATTTCTAAAATAAGTTCATTTATTTCTGAATAAGTTCTGAAGTTTTCATTAAAATCCAACAAGTAGTTAATTTTTACAAGAATTTCGAAATTAATGTGTCTTTCAACTGACAAAAAAACAACTAAAAAAAAACGCTAAAATGGCCAAAATTGGACATACCTACTTTTGTGCAAATACTCTTGGGAAAGATATGAATGTATCACTTCTTCTTTAGCGGAAAATTATTATCTCCAAAAGCATTAATACAATATTCAGTTGAAAAAAAGAAAAAAAAATCTTTTAATCATGGAAATTTTCAACTTTAAATAGCTAACAGAAGCAGTATCAAAAGCCATAAAAATATCAAATGATCAAACTTTTGTCAAGCATTCACTGTCCAAAAATTGCAGTATACTGAATGATTTTTGCATCCACTCACACAAGTAAAAAACTATGTATATATGTAACATAATAGGTATAGAGGTAGTGTACCTGTGACAGCCATAGGACATGAATAGATCTTAATACTACTTGGAATAATTGTTTGAGCCTTTCTTTGCGGTGACAACTAATCTATTTTTCTTGGGCAGCAGTAGCAAGGGTACATGAGGATTATTTCAGTTCCAGACAGACATCAGCAGTGTGTGAAAACTGCAGGTAGCCACAGGTAACATAAGAATGGGATTGCTGCTAATTGATGTGGATGGTAACCACCTAACACTGCATCAGATCACTTCTTAATTTAATGCTGGTCTTGTTCAACTCCTCAGTCAATGCACTGTACACTATATTCCATGAGGTTTTGTTGCTATTGACCAACATGGTTGGCATATTTGATACCAGTGTATTGGTTACTGTACCTCTCATCAACCAGAAAGGAGCAACACTCTTCTCTCCGGCAGTGTACTTGCAAGAAAACATTTCGTATTTCTGGAACATTTCCCAAGTGATACGTATGTGTGATATCTAATCTGAAAGTAGACAATCTTTGGATTTTATTGATGGTTAGGCAGGCTATCTGGCCCATAGCATCTCCTGCCAGTCATGTCTGCAAGTTCTGGGTGATGGATTTTCTGCCCAGATGTTCATAATTACTTTATAATTTGCTATGCACTAATGAACCCATTTTCCTCTGCATTCATTCCATGATCCAAATTCATAATTACCAACCATTTTACTATCTTGTTCCTGTTCTTGCATTTGTATTTAGTTCCCCAATGACAATTTCTTGTGACTGGCTCTTTAATGTATTGTAAAAACACATTTCTTCTTTGGTGCTTTCTAATGAAATGTCAGTGCATATAACAATATGATGGTCATATTAAATGGCTTCCTTTTCAATTTCACCAGAACTCTGACAACTGCCAGTGCTTTAAATCACTTCCTCTTGTCTTTTCGTGTATCCTGGACACACAACACCATATGGATGAAGGTGGCCATCCAAATTACAACAAAATGGTCCTATTTCTGTTTCATCCCTGCTCTCAAGAGTAGGCTTGCAAGTAGACACTTGGTAATTTTGGAACCTTTTTCCAAGAGATATGTGATCCTTCATCTGAAATTCAAAAATCCAAAAGTTTTTCAGGTGCTGACATGACTTGCAACAAATGGAAAATTTCAGAAAGCACTGAGAAGGTTCCTAGGTGATGTGTAGCTGTTGTAAGTGACCTCATCTGCCCTGGGTGGGAGTTCCTCAGTCCAGTTATATAACCTACATTGATACTAGTTTTTTTGTTAGTGATTGTCACAGCAACACTTTTGTTCATAGATTACTTACAAGGTGTTTCATGGTCAGTGAAGATATTCTTCAAAAAGTCCTGCAGATACCCACATGAGTAGTGAAAACAAAAAAGAAAGTATTTGTTTATCCCTATTACAGAAAGTCAAACTGTTGGAAAAACTAGACAGGGGTGTAAGTGTGAAGCATCTGAGTGAGGAATTTGGGTGTTGGAACAACTACCGTATACAACCTAAGGAAACAAAAGGAAATGGTTAAAGTTTTATGATGAAAGTGATGAACAGAAATTAATGAAAAATAGAAAAACACTGCACAGAACAAAAAAAAATGACGACCTTGATCGTGTATTGATAGAGTGGATTCGTCAGAGTGAACATATGCTACTTACTGGAATGCTGATCATGTAACAGATGAAAATCTATCATGGCAAACTGAATATTGAAGGTAACTGAATATTCGGCAAGTTGGTTACAGAAATTTAAGAAAAGGCATGACATTAAATATTTAAAGGTGTGTAGAGATAAAACATCTACTGATATAAAACTACTTTCAGGATATGTGTATAAGTTGTGTTATGAAATGTAAAGGGATATCGTGTTTATGCTTGTGTTCCATTCACCCATTTTATAGATACTATATGCAAAATCAATAGCTTGTATTCCAAAATCTGAAAACCGAAGCACTTCCGGCCCAAAGAAATTAATCATTTATTTTAGGATGATCAGATAGTTGCTTTTCTGCCTTTTTTTTGCTCGGAATGTCATAGGAATCTTGGTGAAATTAATGTTATAAGTGGCAGAAAATTGACACTCTTTTTCAAAAGTGACCAATATTAAGTGGAATTTAGGAACATGAAATTCAGTAAAATTAACATTTTTTGCCTTGCTTTTTTTTTTCTCTCGCTCCCTCCCTCACTCTCTCTCTCTCACATCCCCAATTCTGTAATTTCCAAAATAAAATTGTTCTCCTTCTTATATATGTTCCCAAGTATTAAAATGATTTAAATCTGCATAATGCCAGAAAATTGCTCCAGAGAGGGTATTTAAAGTCCTCGGTTCCTTTCAAATTGATCATTATCCAAATCTGGCAACACATGCTAGGCACTAAATATCAATTTTCAACACTGTTTCTTGTAGCTATCAGAAAATCATGATCTATTCCTGTGTTTTTTGGGACTCCTAAATCCATTTTCAGTGCTGAAAATCCCCCCCCCCCCAATTTAATGGGTTAAATACAAAATTTAGGCTCTTCCCTCCAAACCAGGATTTCTAGCTCGTATTTTTTAATTAAAAATGTGAAAGTTTTGTTTTAATCTTTTGCTTAAATACAAATAACATTAATACAATTCCCTCAGCTGAAAACCATTCAAAACCTAAAAATGTCCACTTGGTTCTATTGTTCAAGCCCACTGACCAGATCAATTTTCAGCTCTTTGAAGCAGACAGCTGAGCTGCCATGGATCCAGTCTATCATCAGGGTGTTGTGCAAGCTGGTGGCAGCTCTGTACTGGTGTGGCTTTTGTTCTACCAGAAATTTCTTTAGTGAAAATGGAATCTGTTTTGACAGCTACAACATAAATGGGCCTTTTTGCAACCTATTTGCTCCCCATTATGCTTCCTATATTCTCTGATGCTGGTGCTTTTTTTTCTAGCATGTCGCGTATGAGCAAAACAAAAGTGATCCCGAGAACACTCAGTTGACGATGCTTCTCTGATCACTACAATCTCAGCCTGCTAAACTCTAGGGTTAACCATTACCTTCCTCACATGTCCTAATAAACTGTACCTCTTACTCTGTAACCCTCGACCTCAAGTGGGTCTCAAGCCCTTGTATAGGGTGAACGTTATTGTTAAAAAAAAAAAATTAGCCACGAACTTGCCAGATTTAAACTCCACTGAGCATATATGAAACCCATTATGGACCTTACTAAATCCTTTACAGCCAGGCCCAATAAGCACAACTCCATTATAGATATTATTGGAATTTGCTTGGATAGATATCCCCTTTTGTGTGCTGTGTTCTTTCAGGTTATAGGAAATACTACAAGGAAACCAACATGAGAAAACTATTTGAAAATACTGAAACCATCAACATGATGCTCTTAAGCAAATTGGTTTGTAGCAACACATATAAAACATGCATCTGCAAGCTATAAATATATATATATATATATATATATATATATATATATATATATATATATATATATATAGTTGAAATCATAAAATTGTTTTTAAGATATTTAGATTTCAGCATTAAGTAAACCATAGAGGCTGATATGCCACTAAACAAAAACAACTAACCAAAAATCAAGTTATACATATTATCTATTTTAGTTTTTACTGCTGGTGAAGATCCTCAATTGATATCCTTTCTGTTATTTGGTACAGTTGTTTGTCTATGATTATGTATCGCCAGACCACGAAGGAAATGAAACGAGCAGATCCATCTGCAAAGTCTGCTCGAAATGAAACCATTGATAATAGTTTCATTTTATTTATTTTTTTAAAATCATATCACCCCAAGCAAGGCCGGAGGCCACTATCATGCAAGGGGTTAAAGAAGGGTTGGAGGAAGAGCAGATAGGAGTGACAAGGGAGGGGATGTGGAGAAAGAGAAAGACAGTGGGTCGATCAAGGCAAGGGGGCCTCAAAAGATCCGGAGCGAGAGCATATAGGAATGAAAAATGAAAGGATGTGGAGAAGGGAAGTGGATAGATCAAGGCAACTGGAGATGTCGATTGACGCTACACTTAAACCATTCGAGATTGTATTTGTCAGGGAAACAGTAATAGGGAAGGGAGTTCCATAGGCGAGATGTGCGAGACATGAAGCTATTGGAGTAGAAAAGACGTCTATATCTAACCGTTTCCACGGTGTAGGGGTGGGAGCGGGAAGCCAGCCTGGTGGGGTGTTTAAATTCACGAGGCCTAGGGACAAGCGAACGCAACTCCTCAGAGCAATTACCGTGGAAGTACTTGTAAAAAAGGCAGAGCGAGGCAACATCGCATCTGTGAGAGAGCGACTGCAGACGAGGTGACAGATCAGGGCCAACCACGTTGCCTATCCGCCTCTGGATCTTATAAAGAACCCTGAGGCAAACAGCAGGGGCCCCAGACCATATATGGCAGCAATATATGGATCTGAAAACTGAATTTACTCACTTAGTCCCTATAAGACATAAATTCTACAAGGAGAACAACATGAGAAAACTATTTGAAATACCGAAAATGTCGACATAATGTCCTATCTTAAAGAAATAGGTTTATGCCAAAACACATAACACGTACAATAAATCATCTGCAAACTTTATATCTATAAAGCACACCCTGAAAGTATAAAATTATGTATATAGTTGAAGCCATGAAATTGTGTTCAAGATGTTTAAATTTCAGCATTTAGTAAACCGTAAAGGTTGATATGAGTGATTGTGGCCCTCCACATCTTATCCTTTGTAGCTCTATTTGTTGCCTTATTATATTTTCCAGTCTCTGTTCTGCTGTCCATTTACTCAGGCTCATTATTTAGGTTACATGCTGCTTCTTTCTGCCCTTTTGGTCATCAATATATTCTCTTTCCTCTTTCTGTGTCCCAAAAATTTCAACTTTCTCTTTCTGATTCTAAATAGTGTCCCTTTTGTTTCAATTTACTTTGCTCCCATGTTTTTGTCCATGGAATTCTCTACATCTTTCTGTAGAACTACATTTCTAGTGTCTCAAGTTTTCTCTTCATCTGTTAGGAAATTGTTCAGCATTCACTGCCATGTAGGAGGATATTAATATCTTCTATATCTCTGAGATGAGGTATTATGATTTACATTATTCAGACTGTTATTCTCATCTTCATTGCCATATTCACAACGTTTCGGACGTTGTACACTCCGGCCATGGTGATTGGAATTTCGAACCGAACCATTTATTTCATCCAATGGTGTAGATTGTTCTAGTTCCACACGACATGCCTCTTCCGGATGTCTCCGGTATTTCCCTTTAACTCAACTCTCCAAGTTCTTTGGCTCACCACTGCTGTAGCCTGGTATTGAACTCACAACTCTTTGGTTCTAGTCCTTGAATCTAGCTGACATCTTTATCCACTGGGCCATGTGTCCTTGAAGGATATTACATAACAGTTCCACAGTCTTTTTTTCCTTTTTTTTTTTTTTTTCCTCTAACAAAATTTTCCTGTTTCTTAATGCTTTGCTTAGCTTCTATCAATTTTACTTATTATGACCCATTACTGGTTTAACTTATTTTCCTTTATTATCATTATTGTTATTTCTTTTCCACCACATTAACCAACATTGAATGCCATATCATAGGTTGATATTACAGTCCTGCAGTCTTTTCTTTGTTTCTAATGGAAATTTCCTGTTTCTTCATACTTTTTCTGGATTATGGCATCCTCCTGAAACAGTAACTGCCATAATGATGCTATATACAAATACCAAATCTTTGGTTAGATTCTCAGATGAAGACACTAACTTCTTCAACATCAAAACAGGGAGTCCACCCTTGCAGATTTTCTCTACATCACCCTTGGTTATGTATTGAGAATTTCCCTCAAACATCTAGGTTTTACATTATCACCAAAACACTCAAGTCGATATCCTGCAGAAAAGTTGATAGATATTGACTATGCAGATGACCTAGCTATCACTACAGATACGAATGACTAATGCCACAGTTCTCCTACATCATCTAGAAAATGCTGCTAATGATGTTGGACTCTGTCAATGCCTCTACAACTGAATTCATAAGATTCAACTAGCAAGACTCGGTACAAAGTGTCTCAGGTGAATCAATAAAATTTGTCAAATCTTTTACATAACTCGGAAATGAAATAAATTCTACTTAAAAGGATGTGAAAATTTGTATAGCTGTAGGGATAACATTATTATAAATAAATAAAATATAAAATAATAATAATGAAAATTATAAATAAAATAAACAATAATATTTAAACCTTGTTTAAAATAAAAAAGATAAAATTATTCCCAGCATGCAACAAAAACTGTTCCTGCCAGAAATACAGACATCCCACCAAAAGACACTATATTCAGTCTCTTTGCCAAAGGACCCTCAGGCAGGCAACATGTGTAACTTCTCACTGTGATATAACTTGTAATACAACAAAGTAAATTTTTCCTTTTTATAACATGTACCATAACACAATTCTAATGTAAAAAATATGCCTACCAATACACACAAATATATAAATTGTATGAAACTAAAATACAATTTACCATGCTTTTTCTGTACTGTGTACATTTATTTTCCTGTTTTTATCTTTGTGAACACAAACCTAAATTCTACTACTATGATGTGCGTGAATACACCACAAAGCTAAAATCTAGGCTGCCCTGAATAAAATGGATATAATCTGAAAATCTGATCTCAAGTGGAGATTCTTTCAAGCCACTGTAGAAGCAGTATTAATGTATGGTGCTACTGCTTGAATGTTAAATAAAGCCATGGAGTCTACACTCTGATGCTGAGTGCTATACTTAACATCTCTTGGAGACAGCATCCAACTAAATCACACCTCTATGGACCCATCACTGATATTTTTACAATCTTACACGAATGCAGAATGCACTTTGCAGGACACTGCTAGCAAGTAAAACAAGAACTCTCAAGTGATCTACTGATCTGGACACCTAGCCATGGATCAAGAAGGGTTGCTCAACCAGCAACTACCTACATTGACTAACTCTGTTATGACACAATGCCTCCCTAATAACCTTCCAACCTTAATGCAGGAGCATGATGTTTGGCGAGATAGACTCATGAATGTCCAAGCCAGCTCGAATGAATAAATAAAATACTTTGTTTAGCTTTTGGAAGGCAGCTTATATTATTCCAATGTGCCTTTGGATTTGTCCATAATAACACATCACAAACTCCTTGCCATATCATGAAGTTGCCATTATTTAAGCAAAAGGAGCTACACTTTACTTGGTACTTGTCTTTAAACTTTTGGTAGTTTAGTCATGGAATATAGGCAGTCCAGTACTCTTTGTTGCTGATGTTATTTCTCAATCCCTTAATACATTACTTAATACATTCTGAAAAGTATCTTTTACTGTTCCTTTACATCTTTTAATTTCTTTGTCCCATTATCTTCTGTTAGTCAGCAACGCAGGTAGTTTAATTTTTGCACTTGCTTGATTTTGACCTCACTAATGTATAATTCACATATTGGGCTGTCCCTTTTACTTACAGCTATGCATTCCACCTCACGCTTAATAATTAGTCCTTTCTTCTTGCTTTCTTTCACTACATTTTCTAATACCTCTGTTATTTTTTTCCTTTTTAATCTGCTGTCAAAACAGTGTCATATCAGTAATCTTGTGATGATTACAACGGCTGGTAATAAATCCTGTTAAGTCCTCTAATTCTGTTAGCTTTATCTCACTAAATAAGTTAGTATGTAAGAAAACACATCCTTGTTGCACTCCACTTTCTATTTTGGTGTTCTCATTTTTTTTCTCCATTAATATAAGCTGTTTGTTTCTAGTATAGATTGCATACTATTCTGATATTGTTTCCAAGCTTTTCTAACATTTCAAAAGATTCTTTGTATTATCTACAAAACACTTCTCTTAACATTTCTGTTGCTTCTGTCAGCATTCTGACCATGAAAATTGCATTTCTTGTTCCAGTGTCTTTAACAAAACCATACTGCTTTTCTCCATTTCTGGTCATGTTCTGCTATAAGCTCTGTTAATTAGAATCCTTTTCATTCATTTGCATCAAGTTTCTTTGGCAGTGCTATGAAAATTGATCTTAAACCTTCTAGTATTTTACGACTACTGTATATTCTGTTTAGCAGTTCAGTTGCCTTATTCATTTCAAGCCATCTGCATTTCAATAGCAATCTCCTCAAGTCAAGCTGCTTTGTTACTCTTTATCTTAGTCATTGCTATTCTTACTTTAGATTTTAGCACGCAGGTCCTTTTATGCATTGTATTGGGTTGCTAACTCTCTAAAATAAAAATGTCTGACAGGGAAGCTGGAGTTTCCCAACTAAGGGGCTAAGTGGATCCTGTAGACATGCCTTCAATCATTAGGTCTGCCAACTTCCTTAGGGACAAGTACCCAACCAGAGGTCCACGTACCTACAAAACTGAAAGTTTTTATTTATTTAATTTTATTTATTTTTTAAAAATCACTTCACCCCAAGTATTGTGATAATGCTACGAGGACGTAAGGGGTTACAGGGAGTGAAAGTAAAAGAGAAGGCTTTAGTGAGAAGTGGGGGAAGGACAATAAAGGAACAGGGTTCAGGAAGACAGAAGATTGCGATTGACATTGCATTTAGATTTTAGAAGATTGTTGATGGTAAAGAAGCAAGAAATCAAAAGCATTCCACAGGTGAGAAGTGCAGGAAAAGGAACTGTTAGAATAGAAGAGACGGTTGCATCAAGTTAAACAGTAATGGTGAGACCTAGTTGCCTCGTAGCAAACTTAAATAAGTCTCCTATTTTTGAGTGATAGGAATTGGGAAAGAGAAGAACAGAGAGGAGGGGGCAGGAAGGCAAAATTTATCATGTATTCCAGCCATTTATGTTTATTATTTAACCTTTGTGCCTGCAAAAAGAAACAGTAAAAGGACAGTTTTTCCCTTGATAGCTTTTGTGATGTCAACAAACACTTGTTGCCACTTTTGTAATGCTCGTTGTAGTAGAGACTTTGTAATCGCAGATACATCTATAGTATGCCGTTGAACAATACTGGTGTCAGACACCTTTGAATAATCTCACATTAATAGTACTTGCTCAATAATAACCGCTCAACAAGTAACCTGTATAGTGATCTGAATAGAAAAATAGTATAGTGAATAGAGTAGAGAATAGCGGTCCGTATAATAGACTAGAATAACGATCAATTAGACATCATACAACTTCCTGTTTATGCGTTTCCTCTATGGTCACATGATCCACTTAATTCAATAATGGGATCGCCAGTGTTTGCTCACTGGCAATCTGTTCACTCAAGTGCCGGCAGCGACACTATTCTTGTATAACAGCAGCACTATCATATTAACTACCTTCACTCCTCAGCAAAGTTTGTTTTAAACAGCATTTATTAGAATTATAATAAAACCTAAACTTTTGGATGTTTTTTTCTTTGTTTTTTGTTTTTTTTTGTTTTAGTTTTTTTTTTTTAGCCAAATATTGCATATTACTAGATCATTCATGGTGAAACATAGAATTTAATTTTCTCCTTTGCACTTTTCAAATATGACTCATCACTAAAGATGCTGTAAAAATGGTCAGTTCCTTGGACCACTTCAGAAAGTACCTGACTCCTGCTACCATTCTCTCTTTACAGTAGCAAGATCAGATCAAAAATTAAGTACTGCAGGTATAACTGGGCTAAAGCTGGCCAGTCCTCTTGACGGTGCCCTGTCAGCTGGGGTTTCAAAATATGCTGACGACACCTCAGCAGCTCTCTGAGAGAATTCAACAAATAACCTACAACCTCTAATTTGCTGCAATTTAAGCAACTCTAAGCAAAAGCATGAAAAATAATTTTAAAACATCAAAAGAATGCTGGGAAAGTTATCTCAACAGACTCAATTCTGCTACAAAAACAAAATCTGTTTGGAATATGATAAAGAAAATAACAGGCAAAAACCAAACATTTTTTTTATTTATTAAGTTTGTATACAGGAACATTGAAATATTTTAAATAATTTTAGTGATTCCTATATTCATTAGGATGAAAGTTAATTCTTAAAAATGAAAAAGTTATACTTATGTTTCCAAATATTTCTAGTACTTACTCAGCTTTCAATTAATAAACAAATCAGGTATACCACTTCTGTTTACCTGTCTCTCATTTTTATTTATTTATATATATATATATATATATATATATATATATTTATTATAAACTATTACATTGGAACCCAAAATCAACTTTATCCATGTTCATGGTTTAGACTAATGGCAAAAGTGCTCAACTTTAATAGGCAGAAACTATCCAAATGTAAAAGAATGAAAAGAATATAAATTCAAATAATAACTATTGCTCTAATCTTGTATTGAGCCCTTTTTTAAATTAATGTTATGAACGTTTGAATTCATATTCTTTTTGTTCTTTGTATATATATATAAAATTTTCTTAGCTGACACATTTCATCCTCTGATGGACATTGTCAAGGGAAATGTGGGAATATTCTTTTACAACAAAAATTTTAAAAACTTATTTTTACATTTTGTTTATAAATATAAGATGTTCATAAATATTCAAGTTAATTATGGAGGATGCTTAGTGATAATCAGTAAATGATACTGAATAATGTATGAGTAATTATATATATATATATATATATATATATATATATATTGGTGAACTCTCCCGTCGTATTTGACATGAGGGTTCAGCAGCACGGTTCCTAGAAACCGATGGTCAGACATATGATTTGATTGTAGTGTTGAAGGCTTTATACAGATTGAACCACACTTTTTGAAGGCCCAAATACAAAGACATGGTGCACTACATGCCACAAGATCTCCAAACAACCTTCCACAGGTTTTGAATTCAGAATTGCCCTTCTCCTTGACCAGTTGCAATCCAAGGCTTTAGAACCCAGTCTGTATGCTATTTACCCATAGCTGGAGGGAGAAGAGGTTTCATACCTTTCACAAGGACATTAGCACGTAAGTGAATGTAATGAATTTGATTCAAACCCAGCTCTCTGAGCCCTCAGTCCAAGCTGCTACCCACTACTCCATCGTGCCTTTATATATATATATATATATATATATATATATATATATATATATATATAATAAAAATAGTTTAAGATATGCTATATTTATGAGTAAAAGTGCTCAATATCAGATAGAGTATATGTAAATATAAAAGTGGACAGTGAGGTCAACAAAGGCTTATGGCCACATCATGTTGAAATCCTAGTTTCCATACAATCACTGAAGTTAAATAACATAGAACTTGATCAGTACCTAGATTGGTGACTGCTTGGGACTACCAGGTGCTTGGATGTGCAGGTGGTGTAATGGATACTGGCTCAGAATTGTTAATTGGAGAGCAGAGTTCCAATTCCCATTTGGTTCATTATATTCACTTACACAAAAATATCCTTCGGAAAGGTATGAATCTACCTCTTCTACCACAAGCCATGGATTAATTAGTAAGACTTGTATCAATATCTCTTATATTACACTGTACTAGCCAAATGTCTGTCTAAATGAGCATTTCTCTTAATTTTAAATAAGTGATGTTATCTATTTTTGGTACCTGGATTTTTGGTGATTACCTTACTTTGTTTCCATCATTCAATACTGTGTCTGAAAAATGACACCATCACTTCTCAGACTTTTGGCTAAAATCAAAGTTTTTCTGACAGATGGGTGAAAGAAACCAGTTTGGTACGTGTGAAAGGTGCCAAACTAGAGTGGCTGTTTTAGCTTTTGTGTGCCGCCATGGGACACTCCATCAGGAATTGAACAGCCTGGTAAAATGAAATCTGTTATGTGATCATCCCATCCCCCACCCCACTGTTCGTATTCCACCCACACTTTTGCATGTTAGTATTTATGGCGTAAATGATGATCTGCAGGTAGTATAGAGTGGTAGGCCATGGACGAAAGGAATATTGTTCATGTGGATGGATTGAATGAGAGAGTAGTTTCATCATTTTAGTGCTAGACTTTGCGTGACAAGCCTTTCACCCCCTTGTGCCAAATTGCTGTAATACTGTCAATAAATATTAAGATCAAAGTAAAGTATCTGTTCTTATCAGCTTAATCTGATTCTCTTTCTCCACTTCTATCTTCCCTTCTGTCTTTCTTTGATTTACTCACTGAAACCAAGTAGTGTTTTTCCCCTCTTTCCACACAGAATAGTCGATTATTTATGAGGTATTGACAGGGCATAACAGTTGTGCAAACTAACAAAGAGAGGCACAGGCACAATTATAATAGGCTTATTATGTGAGTTATGTTGGTCGGGCAAAACAGATAATCCATAATCTGAAACCAAGTTTTCTAGAAAATTATTGGCACACCTGTACTGACATTTTCTATTAATCACCTGTGTGTGTGTGTTTTACTATCACATGTAGTCAGGACATGCACCAAGGGAAAAAAAAAAAAAACTCCTCAGCACAATTGCTGTGAAGATATTTGTAGAAACGACATAGGGAAAGAGGGAAGCCACTTCACGTCAATGAGAAAGTGGCTGAAGTCCAGATACCAGGTCAGGATTACATTACAGATACTTCCTTGGATTTTGTCAATAACCTCGAGATGTACAGCAGGAGCACTAGACCAGCTACGGCAGCAGTATTCGATGCACTGACAAATGGTAGATTTGTAAAGCTTGATTCTGATGAGAAAAATCTTCTTCCATGACACAATGACCCAATTTTCCTTGCAATAGATGCAGCTATTGTTTTCAGTATATTTACGTATTTATTTTGGACTTTACTTATCTGGAACCAAGATTTCCAGAAAATTATTGGCATACCTGTACTGACATTTTTTATTAATCACCTGTATTTTACTATCAATAAATAAAGACTTCTCAATACTTATCTATGACCAACTAAATTTTCCCAATATTTATGTATAACCATAAAAACTAAGGCAAATTGCTTTAAAAATAATGACAATAACAATTACAATGTTCAGACTGTTGTCTTCATCTTCATGCCATATTCACAATGTTTTGGCAGTTGTACTTCTCTGGCCTTCTTCAGGTGATTGGAATTTCGAATTGAACTCTTTATTTCATCCACCAGGATAGATTGTTCTAGTTCCATGCCTCTTCCAGGTGTCTCAGTTACCTGCCTTTAACTCAACACTCCAAGTTTTTTTTGTTCACCACTGCAGTAGCTTGAACCTGGATCTCTTTGGGTCAAGCCAGTGGATCCAACCAACACTTTCATCAGGCTGTGTGTCCTTGAGGGCATCAGTGTATGAATTTTGGGGGCTTATAAACTTAATGTCTCGGTAACTATTTTTTTTTTTTTACCATAACTCATATTGCAATTTTGTTCTTATTGCTTTTCTATAGCACTCCATATTACTGGTTCCCATATTCATTTCTATGCTTGGCTAGCTTAATTCTCTCCAAAGTACTTTCTTTGAGACCACACTCTTATCTGAGCATTCCTTTCACATTTTAATCGGCTTTCTATGTCCTCTGTTATTTTCTTTAATTTTGTCCATTGACTGAAATCTGTAATTTTTTTTTTTTTTGTATTACAGTGGAGGGGGACAAATATTCATACACATACAAATTTTCAATTTATTGCATTTACAACTAATGAATAAACATACTTTTCATATAATTAACTGTACACAGATGCCTAATAACTAAATAGTCATAGAAAACAGAAAAAAATTTGCTTTAATAGAAATCCCATTTATTTATTTTAATGAGTGGAAAATGTATTCATACACTACAAATTTCAGATTTTAAAACTTTTAAATTGTTTCAATACTCTAGATTATTCATGTGGAATATTCTAGAATGTTTCAATAATGTTAGCAGTAGTCATTTTTAGCCTAAAAAATACAAACAGAACATTCTGTAATTGATATTTGTGAAAGAAGGTTTTTATCATGGCAAAAGGTAAAGAATTGACAAATTTGCAAAAAAAAACTGATTGTTAAACTCTGGAAAGAAGGTAAAAATTACAGGAAAATATCAGACATTCTGAATATTCCATTTACTACCATTAGTTCATTCATTGCCAGGTATAAAAAACTCAAAACTGTTAAAGACCAAAGAACAGGTCCTCTATGGAAGATTTCTTCAAGATCTTTGAGGAAATTAATGCGTTAAATAAAATTCGGGGGCTACTTGTCGAGATGTGCAGGATGATTTGCTTTCATCAGGAATCTGTTACTAAACAGACAATAAGCAATGAAATTCATAGGAACAATCTAAAGTCACGCTCCCCTGGGGAAACTTCACTGCTATTGAAAAGACACAGAAATGCCAGGTTGAAATTCGTTCGTGAACATAAGGATAAGGAAAAATCTCATTGAGAAAAAGTATTATTGACAGACAAAACCAAAATAATTGTTTGGACGTAATTCTAGAAATCATGTAAAGAGAGATGGTGATGCCTTCAAACAAAAGAACACATTTCAAACAGAGAAATTTGGTGGTGCCAGCATCATGGTTTGGGGATGTTTTTTCTGCAAAAGGTCCTGGCAACATATCAGTAACAGATGGTAGAATGAATGCTGCAGCATATCAAAATATTTTGGAAGCAAATATAATGATTTCGGTTAAATCTTGAACTTCCTCCTGATTAGGTTCTCCAAGATAATGATCCTAAGCACACTGCAAAATCTATGAAGAAATGGCTTGCTGAAAATAATGTAAATATCCTGAAATGGCCAAGTCAGTGCCCAGATTTAAACCCAATCGAGAATCTGTGGCGTTATTTGAAAATTCAAATCCAATCAAGAGCTTCAACAAACATCCCAGATCTGAAGACCATATACGAAGAAGAATAGAACAAAATACCAACAAAAATTTGAAAATTATTGAGAACTACAAGAAGAGGTTGGTTGCTGTAGAAGTGAATAATGGCTATTCTACAAAGTATTAAATGCAGATTATGTATTCATTTTGTATTGTACGAATACTTTTTTCACTCATTAATACCTTTGTGGGCGTGAGGGGAAGCGCAAAATTGCAGGAAGTCAAATATAGGTTTTAGTGCTAAATGAAATCTTCAGCTGATGTGATGTTTGACCAAAAACTCCTGCAGAATACTTGTAAAATGAGCAAGTGCAATGTCATGAGGAATGCAAAAGTCACACTGCAGCACACGAGCTTACTCCATGGTATCTGCCACCCGAGTCCTGCTATAAAATAATGTCTGTTCATACATATGCAGTAAGATTTTCTCTGATTGGTTATCAAGACATCCCAAGGCCACATCCCCCCCCAGTTCTTCAGATGTTCAGTCTAGTTAGATACTTTCTCAACAGAACTTCTATAAACACTACAAGATAGACACAAAAATGCCTACAAGAATTCCCTCGTACTTGCCACAAAATAAAAACAAAGTCTACCTGAGCAATGATTTGTTTTTTTATAGCATATCAATCTTTTGTTACTTTGTTGCAGGTGGTATCTTGGCCCGCAAACAGATATGCCAATGATGGAAGACAAACAAAATGAAGGCTTGAATAAAAAATATATTACCAAGTTCATTTTTGTTAAAGAAAATACATCAACAAAAATATTATTACAGTGCATTAGGCAAAAGATAATTCTGCAAGCTCATGTAGAGTGATAAGTGCGTTGTCCTGAAAAGGATAGTTTTGTGGTCACTGGAGAGAATTGTCCTGAAAAGGACAGTTTATTGCATATCATTGCTGTTGATGAGGATGACTGGAGTGGGAAGCCTGTTGGACTTAGGCCACCAGCTCCTGCCACTCCAGCTAAGATAACAGGAGCAACAGCCGATGGCAAGATGGAGATGATGGTAGCTGGAGCTGTGGGCTGGCTGCTGCTGCTGCTGGAACAGATGCTAGACTTTGATCCTTGTCATCTTGACCATGGAATGCTTGGGTATTTACCCATGGCTTTCCACTGAGACTGGATGTGACACAAGGTCAGGCTTAATATGGGAAGGCCAAGCACATACACTCAGGCCAAGTAGAAAAATTGCCCAAGCCTCCACAACTATCAGTTGTATTGGCCTCAGTGGAGACCACCAATCCTCACCTCTAGTGCAATGAGGGGTGCAGTCTTGGGAAGCTGTTCCCCAGGGTCAGGCACCTCCAAAGTATTATTTTCATCTGTCTGTAAACAGAGCAACATTTGAGTCGCACTCTGCCTGAAAACAGACATAACTGAGATATGATAGGCATCCACAGGCAGAACTATAGAACACTTTTTTTTTTTTTTTTGTTGCTTTTGAGGCCTCTTTATATCTTGAATTAGTCTTACAACAACACTGATTAAGCTTTTCCTCCTCGCTGTTTTTAAAGAAATGTAGGAATGCCAACAGGATCTGACAACTTTAATGGCTCTCTGATGTACAACTCTGAGCTATTATGCATTATACCACTTGCATATCCAAGCTTACAGCACCTAGTATTCATGAACAGTCACCCATTTAGGTACTGACCAGGCTCAACATAACTTTGGGGATCATACAAGAACTGATGATTGAATGTGATGTGACCATTAGCCTACATACCCAATGAAAAATAAATAACAGAATTCAAAGTACTGGAACATTCTCTTCCATAATTCATTTAAAAAAAAAAAAAGAAGAATTCTGAAGCTTAAATAAAAGCAAAACATGTTAAATTTGTTTCTCTGTGTTCCTTACTCTGTCAGAACTTATATAGAATTTTTTTTTTTAAATAGATTTGCTCCTGTTTGGCATGCAATAACAAATTTACTATTCTGATTTAACTCTGATAAGTAAATAAAATTAGTTTTGTCAGTCTTGGGAAGCTGTTCCCCAGGGTCAGGCACCTCCAAAGTATTATTTTCATCTCTGTCTGTAGACAGAGCAACATTTGAGTCGCACTCTGCCTGAAGACATAACTGAGACATGATAGGCATCCACTGGCAGAATGCTGTGAGTAATGAATGACACTATCACAGCATTAGTACTATGGGATTTTTCAAACACTCCATTTAAGATATAGATATATTACTTGTTCTTAATTTTCTTTTTATGTTGGCTGGAGGTTCCTTCTGTGTTTTAAAGAATAAATTAAAGTGAATTTTTTTTTTTCAAATAGAAGGCTAACATTAAAAAAAATCAATTTAAGTTTCAAAAATTGAAATATGAAAAAAATAGGTTTCATTTTATATTTAGTACGATTTTTTAAAACAATTTATGATCAATCAGACTCCTTCACCTGTTTTTTTTTTTGTTTTTTTTAAGTTTACTGTGATCTTTGCATATGTTTTTACCACAATTATTACAGGTAGTCAATTCAGAGTAGGCTGATTTAAAATCCAACAGGCACCAATATATATATATATATATATATATATATGTGTGTGTGTCATCCATAGACTGTTTCACTGTATCACAGCTCTTCAGTGTGGCTAGACACGTCTGATTGCTTCAAGCCAGGATCAAAACTTGACTGATTTGTCATCAGTCAGAAAGGGAAATTTTAGCGTTTTCTATACGAAATACGCCAGTGGCTAAGAGAACTCTCTTTGTACTTGAAGAGTAATGCATTCATAGAACCAGCCACTGTTTTTATTAAATTTACCCTTTTCTCCCTCTCTCCTCATATATATATATATATATATATATATATATATATATATTCTTTCTGGTCATTGGGTCTCGATATTTATCAACACTCCCACATGTCAAATGTGGCACAAGGCCGGTTTAATGTGGGCTTACCGAGCCCGTAGGCTCAGGCAAAAATATGCCCAATTAGAACCCGTATAAACGGGTTCAGGGACTGTCAACCACCCCGGACGAAACTTTGCCCTGTGGCAAAGCCCCATCCAAGTTCCTCTCCGCCGAGGCAGAGAGTTCGACAGTTGGGTCTCATAGGTAATTTAATTTATGAAAAAGCCGAAATCAACAGCTATCATTTATATCTTTTCCATTTGGTCTCCTCATCGCTACGTTTTTTGGGATACTATTATACATCCTACAAACACACAGTCATGTGAATTCACACAAATATTCTGACTAAAATCAAAAACTAACTGCTCAAAAGGACCTGCTCACAACACTCAAGGTAGTAGGCAGGCAAACAGATCACCTGTAGCCTTCCAGTCAATCAACCCAAAGCTTCAATATACCCCACCCACAAAAAGATTCCACCATGATCCCTTATCTTAGCAGTACAGATGATTTCATTTGAACGTGTCTTGTCCCCTTTTTGTTTTGTTTCACCACCAGTACTTTGTTGTTTACACTTATTTACTTGCAACCATATACAGTATAGAACATTAGTAATGAAATATTGTAATATAGTCATTCATCATTTTATTCAATTAGTGCATTTTGTGCTGCTATGGTAACCACTCCCCCTCCATCTCACAACTGCAATTCACAATGATATTCAAGGCAGAATGGTGTAATGGCTTGCCGGTCCCTTTTGCACTGGGGGATGTTGAGGTTACCCTGTCCCTCCTCTTTGTGGTGGATATGTTTTTGAACTTGCCTCTTTAGGTAAATGCTAGAAGGTAGGACCTATGAAGCAGCAGGTGGTTTGAATTCAGTTTTCTTCTCCTAGGCTGATTGCTACTCAAGGCAATCTGTCCTGTTATTTTACCCCTAGCTGGGTAGAGAAACGATGTATTCATACCTTTCCCAAGGGTATTAGCACTTAAGTGAGTGTAATGAACTCTACTGGATTTCAAACACTGCTCTCCAGATTCCTCAATCCGAGCTGCCAACCATTAATCCACCATACTTCCACTTCCATTTAGAAGTTAAGGACAAAGTTCAAATTCTCTACATTCACATACAAAGAATGTCCGCCATTACTGCTTTGTTTACATACGTTTGCCTTGAGTAGTCATGTGGCACAGAAGCTTCATTTATCTTGATTATTGCACAATGTGTGAAGTTTGAAATAATGTGCAAAAAAACATAAAATCCGACAAATAAAATAAAAATTACGTGCCAGCAAAGTAAAAAAAAAAATTTTTTTTTTGTGTTGTGAAAGTTTCTTGAATTTAAAGCTTCATAAATTACATTAGAGTGAGATTCTGCTTCATTAGCTATAAGCAGATTTATTAAGGACAATAAAGAAAAAAATACTATTCATTTAAAACTTCATTTTAAAAATAACAGCCACGAAAATCACGCAATAATCAAGACCAGTAAGATACAAAAAGCTGTAAAAAGACCATTACCTAAGTAAGCTTCCACGCATCTCTATCTATAAAAGGCAGGATGTGTGCGTAACGAATGCACGGCCGCAATTTTCAACGGATTTGCACCAAAATTTACATGCACATGCTCCAAGTTAGTGGGAAGGCCAAGGCCGACTTTGCATTTCCCAACTCCCATCAATAGTGGAAATAATCAATTTTTTCATGCTTCTACAGCAGTTTTCATGTAGTTTGTGGCCATTTTCTACTGGCCTTAGTGAGAGCCTATAGCTGGCTGTCATGAATAGGCAGGAAGATTCTATTGGCCAGCATGAGAGCCAACAGCTGACTGACACAAATGTTAACTAGCATGCTAGCATGCAAAAAAAATCGATAGCTTCATTCGTCATAAGTGGGGGGAAATTTAAATCTGCATGGCACTTTACTCCAATTGGCTCGTTCGCTTGCTTAAACTCAATGTTGATTCTGATTGCACAGAACTTGGTTGGGTGTGAAAAAGTATTTAAGATTCTTTTTTCATTTGTTTTTCCCAGTTACGAGTCCTTTTTTAAAGCTGATCGTTTTGTGTTCATTTTGTTTAGTTCTTTTTTCATAACAGATCTAATGTTTAGTATAGAGCTTAGAAAAAATTTGCAGTGTGAGATAGGCAAGAAGTAAGGCATGTAGCAACATCAGCACGGCAAAGGGCACTCCTTTAAAGGCAAGGAAGGGCAAAAATATTTAAGTCAAGTGATAGTGATTGCTGTATGAGTCGTACAGTTTTGAATCAAGCATGGGCAACGCCGGGCCATGCTGCTAGTTACTACTATAGGAAAACATATGTAAACAACACCAGTAATGACAGCCAGATAACGTGAAAGAGATTGAACTTACATTGACAATGAATTGAAAACGGTAATTGAGCACAATGTTTTAATGTCATTTTTTAAATAACCAGGTAATTTCACACCAGAATGGTACATTCTCAATATCGGGGGCTTTTGATGCTTGTACTGCAAATTAACCAGAAATTCTCTTGCCTTAGATTAGCTGATGAGGTATTTCTGCCAAGATTACATCACAGGTGTTGTAACTTTATGCGCCAAACTA
Source organism: Acanthosepion esculentum (assembly GCA_964036315.1). NCBI lineage: Eukaryota > Metazoa > Mollusca > Cephalopoda > Sepiida > Sepiidae > Acanthosepion > Acanthosepion esculentum. The sequence goes on from OZ038485.1 coordinate 48,964,022, forward strand.
AAAATAGTGTAATTTAATTTTCTTTCTTCAGTAACAAACTCAATTTCTTTGAATTATCACAAGGTGTGGCTATATTTATACCAATTGCTGGTTTTGACAACATCTTTGTATTGGAAAATGGCAGTTGGTTGGCAATTTTTCTTTAGTGGCATATCAACACTTCTATGGTTATTTAATGCTGAAATCTAAACATTTTTTGAACATTATTTTATTTTTGGAGATAATGGTTTAGTGAGACAAGTCTTACTAATTAACCCATAGCTGGGAGAAGAGAAGTGAATTCATACCTTTCCCAAGAGTATTTTTGCATGTAAGTGAATATAACAAACTCTACCGAAATTGGAACTTGACTCTCAAATTAACACTTCCAAGCCATTATAGCAACTGCACATCCAAGCTCACATCACCTGGTATTCCCAAATGGTCACCTATCTAGGTACTGACCACAGGCAGTTCATGGTGCCCAGTGCAACTTAAAAGAGATGCCTTTAAACAATCACCTGTCTTTCTCGCAAAGAAATGTGACATTTACACTTTTCCCACTTACTTGACTTTGAACAAGTTTCAATTTGACATGGCTGTAATCCAAAAATTTTAAGGATGAGTCAAGACTCATATTTTTTTCAACTTAATGTTATCCCATGCTCATGAAAAATATGTTCTCATTATGGTTATATTTTAAGCATGAAATTAACTGATTCTAATAAAAAAATGTCTCTCAGAAATATTGTAGTAGATATTTGAACTTGTTAACATGAATGCTGTTGTCTAATATTTTCCTACTTCGGGCACCATGAAAAATCCTTTATACATTAACCTGTTAGTCGCTATTGTTTCACTAACAGTGGTGGAGTCATGAAGGTATCAGCTTGCCTATTAGCAAGTGGGCCCCTTATATCAAATAAAAATGTATTAAAGAAACATACAGACAACTGTTTTTAGTAATAAAAACAAAAACTTTATAACGTCTGTTATCAGTTATCTCCCTTGAACTATTTCTATAAAAGGAACTCTTCAGTGAGGACAAGGGCTTAGGTTATTTAATGCTTTTCCATTCAACATAACTCTCTTCGGTTGGCAATGGTGGTAACGATTTTAAGGCCTGTTGAGTTGTCATCTTGAGACACAGTATAAGTGGCAATGTATGCAACACAAAACAATATAAAATATCCCACAAAATTACTGGGTCTCAGACTGCTACCATTTGTTAACCTACTTAGACGACAAACATTAAACAACCTAAGCCCTTGTCCTCACTGGAGATTTCCTTTTTTATAGAAATAGTTCAAAAGAGATAATTGATAATCCACACTCTGCATGCTATCAGTTACTCAAATCCAATGCAAGAGGACATTTACAAAGCTAAAGATCATAAAGACATGGTTAAGAAATTTTCTGTCAGAGAAGAATTTGGAATCATACATCTTGCTATGCATTGAAAAGGAATTGTTAGATGGATGCAGAAACAATTATTGGCAGATTCAAATAATCATCTAGTGAACACAAATGATTGCTCTTAATATAGTGGACTGCATGTAATGCTCTATTGTGCCTTTGAACTATCTGTTAATGTATAAATTATGCAGTAAACTATTTAAAAATATCGATCAATTACTTAAAAAATTCAGTGAAAACATTCTGTATCTACATTTGGTATCTATTGCCTGTAATGTCTACAGTGCATGTCCAATGTAATTACTAACAAATACACATTTTTTAAACAAAAATTTGAATTGTACCTTTTGTTTTATATGTATTTTTAAGTTTATTTATTTATGAAAATTAAATGATAGCATTTTAGTTGTGGGTTGGTCTCCTGGCAACTAATCTTTTAAGACCTAATTTTATACTAGATAAGCATTAATTCTGATTATTTTTATTGATAATATACATGGAAGAGAATACAATATATGTGCTTATACATTGTCAAAATATAATTAATACTTGTCTGGGATCAAAAATATATGATGACCTGGTGGAACAATGGGCACTAAAAGTTTCAGGGTGCTGTGATTTGAAAAAGTTTGGCAACCATTTTTTGATGCCATCAAATACTTCATACTAAATGTTGTTAATAAGGAATGACTTGTTAATTGTAATGCCTCCAAAATGACACGGCTCTCTATTAATCGTCAGAGAGAACCCAATCTGTCTTTCATTAGCATGGCTGATGCTAACCTTCAGGGAAGTACCTCCTTGCAACTTTTCGGGCTAACATTTTACACTGACATGAAGTGGAATTGAATTAATTGCTTGCTCTGCTGCAAGGAAAGTTTGTTCAAGGTGTTGTGCTAGACAATTTTTCTTGCCTGAATTCATCTTACATATTTATAAGTCAACCATTTGTCTTTGCTTTGAATATTGATACCCCACTTGGTGCTCCTGCTATATATTTAGAGATCATTGATAAAAGCCCCAAATCTGTATTGTTATTGCACCTTGCATCTCAAATTCAGTCACTTTCCCACTTCTGTAAGGTTGCTTCCAGATGCCTTTTCTATAAATACTTTCATGGTAATTGTTCTGATAAACCTTTCTCTATGGTACCTAGACTTTATGAATTTAAGTGCAGTACTAAATTGGTAGCAAGTTTTTGTCATTTTTACAGTTGAAATGGCTACATCTAACTGTAAGTTTCATGATATCAGTTTCTTTTCTTGAACTTTTCGCTTGTGTAACTCTCTTATGGCTTCTTGCTTTCCAGTTAATTTTGACTTTCAAAACATTAAATGCGATGTCAATTGTTATCTTCCATCTTAGTTCCTGTTCTTTTGTTACTCTTGTTCCTTAATGTTTTCCTTTTTCTTATATGCTTTCACACTTAGTAACCTCCATCTCAGTGGCTTTATTGACTTTCTTCAGATGAAATGATTAAAAAAAAAATCTTAACAAAACAGTAAAGTATTACTAATTTCTGACAGTGTGTGCATGTTATCTAACAATGACTTTTTTTTTTCTTTTTTTAAAATTTTGTTTTTATTTATTTTATATATGTGAAGAGCTGTATTTATTGATTTATTTTACTGTAGGGTGATAATTTTGCTGACTGCGAAGCAATTGGGACCAGGAGAGACATGAGAGAGAAGGTCTGTCGTTTTGACATCTCTAGACTTGGTGGAAACTGTGTCAAGCAACAGAATTACGGCTATGATGACGGAATGCCTTGCATACTCCTGAAACTGAACAAAATTTTCAATTGGGAACCAGAAGCCTACGATAACAAAAGCATTCCAGAAGAAATCCGTGACCGATACAAAGATTACGCCATTACCGTGAGTTGCGACGGAGAGTTACCAGCCGACCGTGAAAATATGGGGCCTCTATCTTACTTTCCACCTGAAGGTTTTCATTTTAAGTATTTTCCGTATCTGAATCAGCAGGGATACCGTTCACCTTTAGTGATGGTGCAGTTTGAAGACCCTACCCCAGGAATTTTGCTGATGATTGAATGTAAAGCTTATGCTAAAAATATCAAACATAACCGATTGTATAAAATTGGGACCACTCATTTTGAGCTGCTTGTTGATTAAGAAGTTTCAAATGTATGCATGTGTCGTATGAATTTGTACATGTGTGAATGGATTTTTCTCTGTATATAAAACATTGCCATGGGTTTTATACATTTTGCTACTCAAGAAAAATTATATTTTAGAAATTCCCATCTAACCCTCTTTTTTAAGATTTAAAAAAAAGTCATATTGCTTTAAAAATAAACAGATAAGCAAAAAAAAAAAACAAAGTCTTAAACTTTATAGAAATATTTTAAATGTTTTATTACAAACATAAGAATCTCTCTTCTCTTTTACTTTGAGAAGAGTCCTTAACATTTCAAATTTTGTTGAATCTCTTCATTGGGTTCTTGAACATAGGACTGCTGAAATGGAATTATCTGGTTTGGTATGTTGAAGCCCACTTTTTTCTTTTCTTTTTTTTTCTGTTCTTTTTGCTTTTTTTTTAATTATTTATTTTTTTTAAACTTTTTTAATTTTTTTTATTTCTAACTTAAATTATTTTAAATTCTAAATTTTTTTTAAATTTAACTTTTTTTCATTTTTCTGATATATCTTGTGGATTGTACTCCTGATGAAAGCCACAATGTTTGGATCAACTGAAAAGATGTTAGTAACATTAAGGAATTAGGGACATGAATTTATCCTTTTTTGTGGAGAGTTGTTACGTGGCCATATACAGAAATCCCACGATTAATGTGAATTCAGTTAGTGCATACATAATACTCAATTAGTGCAATGAAACATTCTTCAGTTTAACCATAGAAATTGAAAATTTATTCTTTTATAGTTATTAATGTACACATTAGTCACGCTAATCAAGGGATTCCTGTACTATAATTTTGTCTGACCATAATGATTATTTGTTATAATTGCAAAAAACAAACTAATTTTAATATTTTTTTTTTTTTTTTTTTTTTTTTTTTTTTTTGTCTTATTGTCTGATGAGGGCAAAAATGTTTGGATCAACTGAAAAGTTGTGTTAATAGCATTAAGAACATGAATAAGAGATTCAACTGTGAAAAGTTTTAAATCTATTTTTATTAAATTTGGACAAGTCATTCTTGCTTTTTCTTTTCGTTTTTAAATTCTTTAAATAGACAAGCACGTTAAAAGGGTAACATTTTTTTTTTTAATTTTATCTGGTGTCAATTTAAGATTTGTTATTCACTTGCCAACAAAGAAAACTTGACAATCAACTACCAATCAAAATGTTTTGATACACAAATATACAAGTTAACCAGATACCAGTTTGTATTAAAGTTGTGCTATATATCTTAATTCTAGTCATTGGAAAATTAAAGTATTTGAAATATAATCACTTAAACAAAAACTGTTAAATGATAAGTTTATTTGACTATTTTCGTTCTTTCTTTCATAAAATCTTTATGGTTTCTGACAATTCCAATCTTTTAATGTCATCAATCTTCAAAATGTTATCGATGATTTCTTTCTTTTTTTTGTATGAGATTGTTGTTTTGATTGTTTTTGTTTTATGGTATATCAGCCTCAGTGGCTCATTTAATGCCAACAAAATGTTTTAAATAGATACCTAGCGATAGTTTGGTAAAAAAGGTGTATATGTATACATATATATTTGAACCATTTTTCAATTACTCATTTTTGAGTACAATCACATGTATTGCTGGTAGTTTTTTTTTTTTTTTTTTTTTTTTTTTTTCAAAAAACTTATTTCTGGTAATAATTTTTTTCCAAAGTATTTCTGGTATTAAAACCTATTTTTACCCTTTTATAATGCTCTTTACCTCAGTTTTGAGGTTAACTATTTGCCCATAGCTGGGACCCTAACAGGTGCTACCATCCTGGGTCAGGGTGGACCTGGGAACATCATCAATTAAGAAGTGGTTCCACGCTCCTCAAAACCTCCTTATCAGAGGCCTTGCTGTTGGACATAGTTTATTGTCATAACCAGGACGCCCCCCCCCCATTTGGGGGGGGGGTTACCACTCTGCAGAGGTGCAGTCGACATATTCTAGAGCCCCAGCCGACAGGGCATTTTGTATGAGGTACCACATAGCCAAATATACTTTTTGTTGAGCATAGTGTTTATTTCTTATAATTACAAAAACAATCAAGTTTTGGGGGGTTTTTTTATTATATAATATATAATTATAGGAACCAAATATGGATTAGAATCCGACAATGATAGGATAAAGAACAAATTTAACATGTTTCATTTTTGCTTAAGCTTTATCAGAAACTAAAAATATGGAGTTTAAATATAAAATTTCATCAAAGTTTCCTATTTGATCTTTAACCTATCATATATATGCATCTGTGTGTGCCCTCTTGAGAGTGCAGTTAGATGAAATATTTTGTTTAACAAAAAAAAAATCAAAGCATATACTCAAACACAGGTATCCACTAAAAATAATGTTTTGAAGTAATAAAGATGTCGGAATAAAAAATAAAATCCGTCATTTAGAAATTACTGCTTGCATTTTGGATATGAAACTGCAGATATGGCTTTCAAGAAAATTTGAATGAGTGAATGTGCTTTAAGCCAAATAGAACTTTGCCCAACTGTGAAGCTCTTCATACCTGAGCTGTCAAAGCCCATGTGATTTAGACGAGAAGCATTCTGGCAGCCTGACAACTGCAGTAACATGCTACTTAAAGTAGCTGTCTCATCTATATATTTTCTTGAGGTGTAACGTTTGATAACGTAAGCATAGAGTACTTTTAGTTACTTAGGTAGGTAAGTGTCAGTCTTTTTTTCCTTCGTTTTAGTTTCCATTTTCTCATATCGTTTTTGGTTTATCCATTGTTAGGCTTTCTGTTGGTTGTACCAATATTTTGGGGATTTGTATGTAATGTATATGAAGCCATTGTCAAATCATTTTTCCAAAGGATTGATTCTAGTCATTTTACATACAATAATACTTTATTGGATGCTATAGAATATGTCTGTCCAAAAGAATGCAGATTGTTATTTTTTATATAATTATATTTATTTGTTCTTCTGTAATGAGCAGCAATGTTAACAGCGAATATCATTTGCTCGATAATTGGCTTCACGAAAAACCATTAAAAATTGAATCTTCACTTCATCAAATGGGACATTTTATCGAACTTATAAAAGTTATCTCCCCTTTAATTTTCTAATTTTTGATATCTTAATAGCTATGTATCATTTAAGCATTTTGTTAGACGCTTCGAAGTGTTCGACCTTGTATCACTTCTAAGCTACGCTTAGAAAATCACTATTTAAGAATTTTATTGTTTATTACTAGACTACCCGTACCCCGAGTGACGGTTCATAAAATATTGAAGTTGATTTCAACATTCCATTGATTGAAGTGAAAGTTAATTTTATTATTATGATTCGTATTTCATGCCGTCATTAATCTGGTTTTCATGTTTAACGTTTTACTGATTGTTTACGGCATTTCATAGGAATAGAACTTCCGGGGTGAACTTGAACTTTAAATCAGATTAACTTAAAAATATTTTAAATATGCAAAACAATATTTTTTAAATACTTAGAATATTGTTTGTTTAAACTAAGAAAGCTGAAATATAATTACTCTACAAACTGGACGAAACAGCAAAGTGGGATCTCATGTCTTTTAACTTAAAAATATTTTAATTAAAAAATTGTCTGAAGAAAGTTAAAATAAAAATACTTATTGTATAAACAACTCATAATTTTTAAATCTTAAAATCAAATTAACTTAAATCATTTTTCGCCAGATGGACACACCACACAAGCATGCAAACACGGACTTTTAGTATTTATATAAATTTACAATGAGAAATATCTTTTCTCCTTAAATTCATCACTGAAATCTTCATTCAGATAAAGTTGTTAGTTAATATTTTGGTTTTGTTCTAGGAATATTTAAAAATGAGTAAAAGATGACAACCAACACGCATAATACATGGGTAAATAAAATAAATATTTAAAAAGTCTTCAGTATTAATTCATATTACTCTTTTTATTTATTTAAATATTTACATTTTAATATATATATATATAGGATAATGATACATCATTCCCCCAAAACTGTTCTTGATATATGAAAAAGTTTTCACATGACACATTTCATTCTTTAGGACTTTATCTCTATACAATAAAAAAAAAAACTACATCTAAAACTATAAAAGACTTAATGCAAAACAAAACAATAATCTAAAACTTGGAGGAATTTATTCTATTTCCTGTAATAATTGTCACAAAGAATACATCAGAGAAATCTCAAGAAATTTAAATAAATGATATGAACATGAAAGGGACATATTACAAAACAACACATTAAATGTATTAGCTGCTCACCCTAATGCAACAGACCATAATTTTGATATTAAAAAAAAAAAAAAAAAATGGTATTCTAATTAAGAGAAAACAATTCACTGTGATAAAATTTTTTAGAAAGTGCTTTAATCGCTAAATCATCCACAGTAAATTTGCCTCCAGGTTCTTACAATGTTTCACCATTCTTGGCAGATCTTCTATTATCACAATGTGGAATATTTAGCAGCAACAGTGATGAAAAGAAAAATCTAAATGAAATATTTATATACACAAAACACACATAAAAATTTTAAAAAATAAATTAAAAATTTTAAATTTAAAATTCCCAGCATTTCTTATTCGTGTGCATATGTAGTCACATTAACATACATAACTGAAATCCTAAAGGAGAAAACACAGAAACTTTTTCCACTTTGTCATATTCAATGCCTGAAAAAGATAATTTCCTGGTTTTAATTGTTTTCAACATTAAATAATCCGCTTGATCAAATCATTCATCATTATAAATAAATAACAATCAAATTAACGAGTAATTTTTAAATGATACATAATTTAAGAAAAGCACTATTCAGACATCAGTTATCTCCCTTTAAATTTCTATGTTTGGATTTTTCAGGGAAGTGAACCATTTGAGAAAGTGATTCAATTTAACAGTTTCAGTGAAGCCCATTTTTGGACAGATGATGAAACAGACCGCATTGTAATAACTTCAATCATCTAGTCTCAGAAATATTTTTTTAAAATAATGGACAATCTTGGAACCTCGTTGCTGCAAAAAAGAAAAAAAATGTTCACAATTAAACACTAGTGCCTTGCATTTTAATGAGAGCATAAATAATGGATTATCCCGTTTTCCATGCGGAAACTGGTGGAATGCTACTTGGTGTCAGTGAGAAAACAAGAGAATGAATGAATGAATGAATCGGATTAAGCTGATAAGAGCAGATAGTACACTTGGATTTTACTTGCTACCAAGATTTAACACAAGGTTAATTTAATGTGTGGGAACACACGCACATGCACCTAGTCCAGGTCCAAAAATAGCCCCACCCCTGCAACCGTCAGTATTACTACCAATCATCCCCCTCCTTTAGTGCAGTGAGGGAGGTACTACTCCAGGTAGCTGTTTCCCAAGACCTGGCACCTCAATAATATTAAGAGATAAAATGTAGTTTAGCTGCTTGAGGGCAGATACTACACATTGATCTCAGACAAGAGGCAATGCTGACTGCAATAAAATGCCATTTTTCAAACACAGTAACAAAAACTGAGTAATGCAATGACCAAAAATCCAGTTACTATAAATAAAATGTCTTCTGATTTATTTTTAAAATTTTTTATTATTATTAATAATAATGATGTTCGTAAAACCGGGATTTGGCTAGTTACTACAAGCATTATTCTGAGCTGATACATGTGTTTGAGTTGCTGTTTTTTTATCTTCTTAAATGGTGAAATTAATCTTCTTCTAGGATGGTTTTTATTAAACTTCACTGTTTAAGAAAAGGCTTAAACAGTGAAGTCTACTGCTGAAGCTTTTTCTTAAACAGTGAAATTTTATAAAAAAAACATCCTAGATTGAGATTATTTTCACCATTTATGAAATCTGCAACTAGTGTGGATTGAACTTTCCACCCTAGGAAAAAAATAAATATCTAACAATGGTGGTAAACACCCAAATTTATTTACTGCTCTTAAATTTGATCTTTGGGGCTTCACAATTATGGCCTAGTACCATATTAATTCACTAGCAAATAGTTCTGAAAGATAAACTTACTAACTATTGTGCTATGGCAAATGCTCCTCATTGAATTTTTATATATCTGTATGCAAAATATACCATTGGATTTTTATATACTTATACAATATTTTTTTAATAGATTTTTAATCCAATGTCATTTCTTATTATAAACAATGTTTTTAGTTGGTACACGTGTTTGGATTTTTTTTTTTCTAACATTGAAATTAGTAAGACTTCTCGGTCTAGGCTAGTTAGGAATAGCAACTTAAATAGGTGTACCCACTAAAAATAACTTTTATAGAAATAAAAAAATATGCAGTCATTTGAATTAGAAATTTTGCAATTTTTACTCTTGATACAAGCTTAATTTTTTTTATATCTGACTTGAGATATCTTTTGTTTGACTAACCCCCCCCCATAAAAGACAGGGGAATTAGACCCCCCCCTGCCTTTTTTTTTTTTTTTTTTTTTTTTTTTTTTTTTTTAACCATCTATCTGTCTTGTCTGTTTTGGTATTTGATAGCAAATGTTTCAGGTTTATGGAGAATAAATATTCAAAAGTAAAATTTAAAAAAAATTTTAATTGCAAATTCTTTTGGAAGCATAACTGGCCAGTTAGAAAAGCTTTTTTTTTTTTTTCTTCTTTTTCCTCCAGCCCCACAAACTGAATCTTTCATTGACTGGACCTCCATCCATCCAGCTAACACAGTAATAACAGGAAATATTTGTGTAGAGTTGTCTCCTTGGTCCAGTAATGAAATATCTATTCATAGCCTAAAAGATTTATTATAAGCTATTAATCAATTTTTTTTTTTTTTTTTTTTTTTTTTGATTAATTTCTTTTTAAATGATGGATGGTTTGTACATGTTGAATATTTTTCTTTTACAAATTTCAAACATTTTAAACAACATTTGAAATGTCATTGCAATATGAGGCATAGCAAAAAAAATCAAATTAGTTACAAGATATAGCTTTAATATTGGAATAAAAGTATTTTTCTTATCTTTTGTCGTGATGGATAATATAAACAAAAATTTGGCAAAGTTTAACATATTTACCTGTATAATAAAGAAAAAACAGTAGGTCAAAAGTCCTTTTTTTTTTTTTTTTTTTCTTGACACCGCTAATACTGTATGCTCTCTTGGCAATTTTTAGAATTTTAATAAAACCAAAACCCAAACATATGAAACTGGATTTATGCATTATCTTTTTGCTTAAAAATATTAAGTAACATCATCAGTCTCTTGACTGCTTCAGTCATCAGTAGGGTGTGGGGCTAAGGAAGGAACAGTCAATCTCCTCCAAGATAATCTGTTGGCTGTGACTTTCAGGAGTTCCAGCATTGTCATATCCATCTACTTTTTGATGTTGTCTGACCAGCTATTGTGTTGCCACCTTCATTTGTGTCCGCCTTGCATGATGGTCTTGCAGAGGTTATGAAAATATTTTTTTTTATGTTATGAAAAAAATGTGATTCAACTACAAGGCAATACTTATTTACTATATTGTAAAGAAATAACTATGAAAATAATCTTTCTTTTTGTATTCATGAATTTATTTAAAAAATTAAAAAAAAAAAAAAAAGTATGACCTATAGGACAAGAAAATTTACATAAGAACAATTGTACAATTACAATGACACCCACCACCCCTGGCTTGTAAAATTAAAACGAGTAATCTGAAGAAAATATATGTCCAGAAAATAGATTTATTTGTTTCTTTTTTTTGTTTTTTTTATTTATTTCTTGCTCCTCATTTTGTGTTTATTTAAATCTTTTTAATATATTTTTATAACTTTATGAATACAAAAAATTGTTCATTTTTTTTTTAACTGCACTGTAGTCAGTCCACATATTTTTAGAATGTTGTCAATATAAAATTATTCTTATAAATAAAGTTTTGTTAACAATTTTTGAGAAAAAAAAAGAATTTAGTTTCATATGTTTGGGCATTAAAATTCTAAAAATAGCTTTTTAAAATGATAAAAACTACCAATGGAGGTGTCAAGGGAAAACCTGTCTTTGTGACAGTTTTTTTGTTTTGTTTTTATAGTGACCTTATGTTAAATATTGGCAAAATTCTTATCTCTATATATTTATACATTCCTTTGATGTCTGTTTTAATAAATGATTGATTTTTTTTTTTTTTTTTTTTTTTTTTTTTTTTTTTTTTTTCAGATATATTTTAAAACTGAATTTGCTTTAAGGAACATTAAATGTATATATATATATATATTTTTTTTTTTTTTAAGAATGTAAAGTATTTTAATATAGCATATTTCATGGTATGTGATATTTTTTACCCATCGAAAAAATACCTATCTGTTCTATATTCAGATGGCGTCCTTCATTAAGCTAATATTTTACTACAAATGATTACCAGTATTTTTCTGAATATACCTTGCTGGAATGAAGTATCATCTTTTTGGCCTACATATTATATATGCTATCAAAGGCATTACTTATATTGTAGTATTTAGCTTTTTTTGAATAGATATATATATATCTACAGTATTATTGAACCAAATAAATATACTCAAAAATTTTCTTTTGTTTTTCTTCTCTTATGCTAACCCTGTACAAATTTGTATATATTTTATAAGCATTCATGATTTCAACAATACAACTTAATATAAACACAACTCAACCCTCATCTAAGCCCTCTGCCAACCAGCGTTGTTTTCAATTGTCTATCATGTCAGTGTGCACTGAAAGCTGGGCAAAGAACTGCTTCTTGCTCACAGGGTAACAAAATGAAAGAAAAATGCTATATTTAGAAATAAGAATGCAAAACCTGTTTCCTATTTTATATGTAGATGTTCTATTCAGGACCTTGCCTTGTGGGTAGGTAGATAGGTGACCCTGGACAACTTCTGCTATGTGGATCTCTTTTACCAACTCCCACCCATTTACACATGCCGATGTGTGACCGGCAATACAAATGGATGGAATCGGAACCCTGCTATGGACAAATGTCTCCCAAGGGTGGACCAGAACTGATTTCCCTATCCCAAATCTGATTATTAACATAGGGGGTTTATCTGGGTGCCACTCTATTTCTGTTTTTTGATCTCCAAAAAACCCTCATCCACTCCAGTGAGAATAAAATTTATATGTAATACAGCCTTTAGTAATAATCGAACACCAGTGAAAAAACAAAAAAAAAAATTGGTATGTACAGTGACTCACCTGATTTTTTTTTTTTTACTTAAAAATTTTTTTGCCTATTGTTTTTGGGGTCAACTAATTTTTAATCTTACTAATATAAAGACCTCTTCCCGACCACCTAGTAAAAAAAGTTTACTCACCCCAAGGTATTCTAATTCTAATTATAATTTTGGATATAAACGAGATTTAGGGAAACACTCTGTGCCAAAAAAGTGACTCACTTATTTCCGGCAACTAGTAATCAATAGAAACATAACCGAACAGCTTTAAATAAGAATAATAGAGGTATAATTTATTTATAATAGGTAATATAGGTCAAAATATTTAATAATCTATGGGTCCTCCTTTATTTTGAATAACCTTTTCAACCCTTTTTGGCATTGACTTGATTAGGTTCTGGCAAATCTCATCTCCAAGCATTGAATTCCATTCGGATATGAAAATCACAATCAAATCCTCTTTGTTGCTCAACTGCTTTCTCGAGAGCCTGTACTTTATAATGCTCCATAAGTTTTCCATGGAGTTGAAGTCAGGAGATTGGGGCGGCCATGTCATAATACTCACCTGCTTCTCATCAAAGTATTCCTTCATCAATTTTGATTTGTGAAAGGGAGCATTATCCTGCATAAAAATGAGCTTGGTGGGGGTCAATTTGCATCCTTTCAGCAGAAGGGAGCAGACAAGACTAAAATTCTCTTGTACTGCTCGCTCCTGAGGGTCTTTTCAATAGGTTTTAAGAAAACAGTTCCATGAAAAGAAAAGCATCCCCAGAACATTATACTGAACGGATGCTTGACAGTACTTACTGCTAAATTCAAACAGCTTTCAAAGCTGCTTCTTCGGGTTTTAGATCGCTTATACTTTGAATTTAGCTCAACTTTCGTTTCATTGGAGCAGAGAACATTTAGTAAAAAAAATCAGGTGAGTCACTTTTATCGAACAGCACTGTACATCTTCCATCTATTTATACAAATCAATAGCTATACTAAGATATAATATTAAGATTCTAGCCAAAATAAAATCTTATTTCTTAAAATAGGGGTTTCATTTAGCAGAGAAATGACAGGAAACTATACAGACCATCATGAGTTCAATCCCTGGTTCTGGTTGTGCTGAAAAGTCATTTTGGTTCAGTGGAAGAAGCAGATAAGTGATACAAAGGTCAACACGACTGGTGAGTATTAACTGCTCTGAAATATCCCCCGAGTATGATTTCGTGGCAGTTGTGAGACCAGTCACTGGGTTTGGTAGTACTGGAAAGTCACATACTGTTTGTGAGTGGAAGAAACAGATAAGCAACAGTAAGGTGAATAAGACTGGTGTGTATTCTTAAATATGGAAATCAGAATGAGAATACTCAATCCTTTTGGCTTGAATAAAGGGCTTTGTCTGAAATTCCCAAAAAGTTAATGAATACAGATAGACACCTGAAGAAAGCTGCAAGAGTACAACAGCCAAGTATGCTGGTCCAAACAGCAAAACAATAATTCCTCCTCTCTAAAAATTTGAACAAGTGTCTTTATATAGCCATTATTTCAATGAAATATTTGATAACTGTATAGTAGTGAAAGAAATGTAAGGATACAAAATGTGATTATCTCCTTTTGCTTGAGATAAGACATATGGGTCATGTGACAGGTACTTAATGATGTTACTCTATACAGGGACAAAAGTGGCAGTAAGTTTCATTTCATTTTTTTTTATTTTTTTTTAGCCTGAGCAAATGGGTCTAGGCTGATGCCAAATCAGTTTCTCCCAGCATGCACATGGCACCATTTCTCTTTGGGAATATATCATTCCCAAATATAGAAGAAAACTCTGGCTCGTAGTCCTTAATTTGGGAAAACCCAAAATTTGCTATTTCCCTTTCATGGAATATGTCCTCACCTGGGACATAGTTGATGAATCTGGTCCGTTTGGATCAGGAGTCTTAAATATGGTTTCTCTAAAAATACAGCAGAATCTCTATATTATGTCAGAACCTTTGTTTTGTTTCTCCTTACATTCTCCTTGCTGTATAGATATATGATGTTATTTTCTGTATGTATGTACGTATGTAAATAAAAAATGTGTGTGTGTGTTTTGTGTATGTCTTAGGAATATAAAAGTCTCTGAGAACAAACATAGATATAATAATGCCCATAATGGGGGAGGGCATACAAATGGGAGACTAAATCATTCTTCCAAGTCTCTCCCATTACACTGGTGACCATGACATGATATTATTTACACAACATGTGATATTATTATCACCCATTAACTGTTGAACATGATGCATTATTATTTACCTCCATTCTAAATGAAAAAAAATTAGGCTTTAACACCAGTCTGGTGGTGGCTATTGACAGACGATTACTGTAGAGTAGACCTGGGCAAACTCTAACACTTTCGCCCCAGCCCCTCAACCTCCAATGTCTTACTCTATGGGTTGAGGTGTCTACTTGGTACTAACCAAACTTAAGGGAGTGGCCGTAGGTCCCCTGAGCATCCGTAGATTATTCGATCGGCCCACTGGTTTAATCCTGCTTCCTGCCCACGTGATTGGTTTGATCCAGAAAGCAGAAGTGATGTTCATCCATTCACAGTCGACTGAAGATGTAGACACAGCTGGAGAGTCTGTGCTAAGAAATTTAGAATGCAGCAAAACAAAAATTAATATCTGCAGAAAGCCGGACAAACAACTATCCAATGGTTGAATTGTTAATGTCTTTTATATAACAAAGAATAGTATAGAAAAGAAAAGGGTTACAGAAAAGTATTTAACGTAAAAACTCATACACTGGATTCTAGACAGAGAGTGTATTGTGATTAACTTGTTAAATTGTCTCAGAATGATATACGACTCTTGCGATAGAGGGATAAGATTTCTCTGCGGGGCTTAAAGTTTATAGTGGCGTTCCTCCTCAGCAGTAGTAACAGTAGTCGTAATATTCGTGGTAGCAGAAGCAGCGGTACTTATATCAACAGTACATGTTAGCGGACGCTTCCTTCCAATCTCTGACGTCACTTCCTCTCCTCCTCAAGTCTCCAACTCAACTCTCCACTGTCTCTAGCCCAACTTTTGCCCGGGCTAATTCTCTTCTCCAGTCTCGCCAAGAATTTTCTCCCGTCTCTCACTTTCTCAGAATAACTACGCGTTTATATAGAAAAACCCAGCTGGTCATAACCAACCCTTGGCCCTACTACTTCGCACACAATTATCATGGGGTTCTGGCTGCTTCAACCAAAATCGTGTGAATTCCAAAGTTCCTTATAGCTTACTAAGCTCTATTTCAATTTTTAACCAATAAAAATTATTTCAACCATTTCCATTATCTTCTAATGACCCAGATCCAATGGGTACAACTTCTGCCCTAGATCAGATTTCCCATCAGTAAACAAAATGCTCTGATCTAATTTCGCTACTCAGATCTACTCCAATTTCAATAAAAAAAAAATATGTGTGTGCTTCCCAGATTCTCTCTCTGTCACAAACAGCAGGCCACATGTGGCCCAATGGGCTTTCTACACCTATAGATTAAATAAAGTGTTCAATTAAAAATTCCTTGCAAGTTAGCAGGATTGACATATTTGATGAAGACCAGAGGGCACAACATTTGAAACATTATGATAACAATAACAAAGATGACAATAGCCTGCATATAAATAAAAAAAAGATGTTTGATGAAGTAGGATAATATAGCAAAAACAAACAAACAAACAAAACATGTTCATTTGCATGAAACAGATGAAAAACAGTCCTGGGTAAACTGCAGCCCACAGCCTGATTGGCTATCTGAATGGCATGCCTTATTTCATGAGGAAAATAATGTTTATTAAAATGTTGCTCCCTTTCCTTCTCATTTATTCACACACAAACACATTTATGCATAACCACATACGTAAACAATGATTAAGTACAATGTTTGGAATTTTGTAAGCTTTTCTTGAAACTAACATTTTTCATCAATTTAAAGTTTGTTTTTTTTTCTCTCTCTTTCTCTCAGCAAAATTAACCTCCTGGGGACAATAAAAGTAGCCAATACAAACCATATGCATTGTGCTTTTTAACACTAAACAAAAAAAAATTCTCTTGGTGAGAAGACTTTTGATTTTTAGTAAGAAATAGAGAAAGTACAACTTTGGTATATAAACCCGACGGAAACCATGGGACAACTGCCTCTTTCCATTATGGAACAATGAGAATGGTCAACAAACATCCTTTCAAACCACATGCTTAACCACTTTTGGTATGAATTCTCCCATATACAAAGCATCCTACTCTAAACTAACTAGAGTGCTCACTCCCTACCACTATTTCATAACATGCAAGAAAGGTAAATTTAGTGCTAGCTTTCACGGCTAAGCACACTAAAAATCTCAACTAAGAAAAATAGACTTTTTAAATTTCTTTTAACAAATTCTATTAAAAAGTTTTATAGGAAAAGAGGAAGAACAAATTCTGTTCAAGGCCAGCATCTTTGTGAAGTTTTTGGTTTGGTTTGTTTTAAATATCAACTTTTACCAGGTTATTTAAAGTTGAATTCTGTTGTTTTGAGTAATGATAGATAGGTAGACATAGGTTTAGTTTGCACCAGAGGAAAAAAGTAGACACAAGTACAGTAAGCAGTTGGCTCCATTTTGGAGACAGGGGTACCCCCTCTGTATGGGGATACTATTAGTCTTAACCCCAACTAACAAGGCAATAAAATTTTTGGAAACATGCAATAAAGCCATTTGTTTCCTATCATCTCTTGTAATAACAAACAATAACTGGTATATTTTTGTCTGGGCCAGTTTCCAAAATGTCCAGTGTTGGAATTTAGATGTATAATCAATGTCACTTATCAATGAATCAAAAACAAATACACAGTTTTCTTTTGTATAGCATGAAAGATGTTGAGACATGCTGAAAATTGCTATCGAAAAAGAAAAAAGATGTGCAAACCCTCTTAGGAGTCCAGTGTTTCAACCAACCCCTTCTTATTAAAGAAGACTATTCATAAATTTTAAAAGATTAAACAAAATAAAATTTTCCGAGGTAAAATATTCAAAAAGTAATCCCTATTAGTCGTCTCACCCCCGAAAAAAGATAGAGGCATGTAGTAAGCCAACTTGTAATTCTTCTATGTACCATGTCCCTTCACAACATGGGATCAAAGCTCTCCACAACTTTCTATCCTTTGTAGCTCTTAGTAATGTTTGTTTTTTTCCACTATCTATACCAATCCCTCTTGTGCCATCCATTTACACAAGCTCATCAGGTAGGCAACTCACTGCTTTCCTCTGTTCTTCCTTCAATGTCCTGTGAGTGTCAAATTCTCCAAGCTCTCTTTACTCATGTTTCCTAGAAATTTCAACTTTCTACTTCTAAATATAAGCACCCGTTTTGTTTCCATTTCCCTTAAAACTTCCTCATTACTCATACGTTCCATGCATAAGATTTTCAGCATCCTTTTGTAGGACCACATTTCTTCTGTCTCTTGAGGGCTTATGGCCACATTACGTTGAAACACCAGTTCCCATACGATCACCGAAGTTAAGCAACATCGAGTCTGGTCAGTACCTAGATGTGTTACTATGTGGGAATACCAAGTGTTGTAAGATTAGATGTGCAGGTAAGTGTTGTAAGATTGGGTGTGCAGATAATAGCTCAGAATCGTTAATCAGGGAGCCAAGTTCAAATTCCCGTTAGGTTTGTTTATTCAATTACATGCAAATACTCTTGGAAAGGTATGAATTCACCTCTTCTCACCCCCAGTTATGGGTTAATTAGTATTTATATTAATAGGTTAGTGATACAAATTAATTATCTCAAAAAATTCTTACACTCTAAAAATATTTTCTGGCTTTAAATAAGCTGTAAAGGCTTGATAAGCTGTAGAACATGAATGAATCAATCACGCAATGTCTCTTGAGAAGACTGTCAATGTTCACTTCCATATAGGAAGACTGATATTACCTAACAATTCAGAACTGTTTTCCTTGTTTCTAATGAAATTTTCTTCTTTCTTTGCTTAGCTTTGGAAGGCATCTTTCACTATTTCAGTGCACTTTCAGATTTCAGTGTCACATTTTTCAGGCTCTGTTAGAACACTTACCAGATATTTAAATTTTCATACTTTCTTGATTTCATCATCTCCAATTCATAATTTGCACGGCAGATTTAGGAACCAGAGAAAATCTTTTTACTTACAAATAGATTGTTGTTGTGTCAAAATAATAGATTCAAGAATCTTCAAATGAAAAAAAAAAAAATGGCCATACAACACTTTTTGAAATGGTCATTTGAAAAAGTCTCAGCACAGACTGAATTATCAATGAGACATTTGACTATTTACATAACTTTTTTACAATTGTAATTTCCAACATGTTTCAGCCTCTTAAGATTTCTGTCATTAAGAAAGACTTTTTGGCAATCCGTAACCTTTGTGCCCACAAAAAAAACAAACTATATCAAAGGTCTGTCTATATTTCTGAGATGAGGTATTATGTACATTATTTACATTATTTCACGAAATAAAGGGTTCAGTTTGACATTCCAACCACCTGAAGAAGGCCGGAGTGTACAACGGCCAAAACATAATAAATATGGCGACAAAGATGAGGACAATAGTCCGAATAATGTAAATAATGTATATCAAAAGGACGGTATTTTCCACATGACACCACTATTATTTTAACTACCTTCATTCCTCAGTAATATTTATTGTTTGGTGCTAATATAGTACAATATCTACCGTCTATTTTCTGGTATAGTATGATATCCACTATTTGTTTTCTACTATGGTATGATATTTACCAACTGTTGCAAGTATGAAATATGTTAGGGTTAAAGGCAGTGAACTGGTTTTGTATTAAAAATCATTAGCAATATTTTATACAAAAAATTTTTTATAAATCATCAAATAATGATTTTAATGTTTGTAAACTGATTTGATGTCATTTAAAAAAACTGTAAACAGCTCATTGTTTTTCCTAAGCATTTTCCAGCAATAATGAGTGCATTGGTAGGTAGCAAATGCCTCGGTAGATATCATATGATAATAGCACCTATTGTTTTTTAAAGTGATGATTAGCATTCTAATAAAATCTAAACATATGATGAAAGTGAATTTATACATTTTTTTGTTCTTGAGAATTTGACAAAAATATTGTTTACTTAGAAGAGTAATTTTATATTTACAACATTCTAAAAACTAATACATTTGTATTAAATCCCATGCAATGCAATATTTACCAATTTATAAAGAATATAAATTTGGAAACAATTTTTTATTCGTGAATTTATAAACATTTACTAAATTATTAAAATAGGAGAACCAACTATAAGTAAATCATTATTTACCATTTAATAAAGTTTTGAATTAATTGTCAATTAGTCAATTTTGGGACAATTTTTCCAATAAACAATCCAATAAATAGTATTTTATATGGTGTTAAATCTTAAGAACAAAGAAAATGTATAAATTCACTTTCATGTTTAGGTTTTATTAAAATTCAAATTATTTCTTTAAAACAAACATTGTCAAGAAGTGAAGGTAGTTAAAATAATAGTGATTTCAAGGAAAAAATTGTCCTTTTGACACACTAGGCATGAAAGTTAATGATTGTTGAGCTTTCTTTTATGAATGTGTAGTCATCACACGGAACCAATCAGCAAGTCATGTATTTTCACTTTAGAGACGTGACAGCAAAAGTGATGACACCTACATCTCAAGCTTTTAGCTTCACAGTGTTATAAAACCACATTGTCACAGTTTTATGCAAATTGTACTAAAAAGTTGTTCTTTTTCATTTTTATTTTATTTTTTTGGTGGGGGGGCTGTTCAGGCGGGTTTATGTAAGTACTGTATTTTCCAGCATATAAGACAATTTTTCTCAGATATTAAGGGAAAGTCTTTATTATAAGTGATGGCCATATCATGTTAAAACACCAGTTCTCATATGATCACCAAAGTTACTGCTTGGGAATACCAGGTGCTGTAAGCTTGGATATGCAAGTGGTATAATGGAATTGGAAATCAGAAAACCAAGTTCCAATTCCAGTTGGGTTTGTTATATTCATTTACGTGCAAATGAAAAGCTATGAATCCACTTATTCTCCCAACAAATATGGGTTAATTAGTAGGAATTGTATCAGTCAACCACTATCTCCCAAAAATTCTTACAACCTACAGATCTTTACTGGCTTTAAATAACCTGCAAGGGTTGATAAGCCACAAAAATCAGTCAATTATTGTAAGTGATACAAGCTCCAGAGCTGTTCATTTTAATTTTTTAATAAAGGAACCTTTAGCCATCATATCAGCTCATTGGACTCACTTTGATATTTACAAAGTTACATTTTACATTAAAATGTGCAATTTTTATATGCTAAGAAATAGAGTAAGTTAATCAATGTTCATTACATGTGTTTCTGTCACTATATGACAAACAACTTGGGACATTGTCAGGAATGATAGATATACACCACTCTGCAGGAATAAAATTTATATTTGGATTATCACTTCTACAAACACATGCAATGTCCTGGTGATAGATATGAAAGCATATCTGCACACCAGCAGGTTGCTTTCTCAGTGATATTACAGAAGGTAAAGTATTATATAACCAAATGGAACTTTACTTCCACAATGATATTACCATGTAGCTAAATGCCATGTTGCCCTCTCAGTGATCTCACCATGTAACAAAATGGCATTTTACTCCCTTAATGATATCACCATGTGGGCAAATGGCATGTTGCCCCGTTAATGATATCAGTATGAGGTCAAAATGACATGTTGACTTCTCAATGATATCATCATGTGACCAAATGAAATGTGGCTGTGGAGAAATAAATGCTTTACTTGAAAAAATGTATGTCCAGTTTAAGACCTTCCTATTAGCAACAAAACAACATAAGTCAGTCTTACTTAATTAAATGTTATATTTCACAACATACAGCAGTACTTTGATAATTGACATGATCTGTTGTGTACAGAAAAAAAAAAGGAACGACTTCTGTACAAAATTGTTCAAAATTAAGTAATCAGATTTCCACAACACAAAGTTTCTTCTACACATAATCTCATTCATCACAGATATATGACCAAACAAATATGGTAAACAGGATGATATTCAAAAAAAGAAAGTTTATATTAACCAGGATAGCATTTTAAATGTATGTTTGCCCTTTTATTTCTGATGGGGAGCTTTCTTGTTCCATTGCATAAAAGCGAAGGAGGTGATGAAAAATCTCTTAGCCCAAACCATTTCCCAAAATCATTATTCTGATGTTTTGTCATTGAAATACTGATTTTGGGAAGTGGGTCGTAACTAGAACTTTTCAAGAGCCTGTGTATGCATATGTGTGTTAAAATATAGTTTTATAGTATGGTATGCTATATTTATGGGTAAAAGTGCTCAATATCTGGAACAGGGCATGTGTAAAAGAGTGGACAGGCCTGAAGATGGCATGAAAGAGACTGTCACCATTTTGTTGACCTCTTATATTGGGTTTACCAAAAAAGTTTGTTTGGTTATTAAATAAGTTTTCTACTTAATAAACAAACTCTTTTTGCGCAATTTTATATATATATATATATATATATATATATATATATATATATATATATATATATATGAATGTAATAAGAACAAAAATAATATAAATTCTAATGTTCACAGCATTAATTCAAAAGAGGGCTTCATACCAAGAGTAGAGCAATAATTATTTATTATAATTTTTACATACGGACAAAAACAACTCACCAGTCAAGATGCAGCGGCATTGAAACAAGAATGTATCTTTGTAGTGAGCAAGTTGTTTTTGTTCGTTTGCAAAAATTACAATAAATATATATATATATATATATATATACACCATATATTTCTGTATATAAGGTGACCTTTAGATAAGATGAGGTAAAAAAAAAACATAGCAAATTTTCGTGAATTTATCCTATACCTGTAGTATAAGACAACTGTTTATTAATTATATAAAGATGATGTTATTAGAAATATTATTACTTAGTGTATCTTTAGAAATTTCAAATAAATGAATTAACAAAACTGATTCTATATCATGTTTTTCCTTCGCACATCCCCTAAAAGAGGAAACTATTGTTGTGTTTACATTTCATCACATGATTTTGTGAATACTGATTCTTCTTCTATAACTAAATACTTACAGACAGCCTGGTATACTAATGGCCATTTACTTATATTTCATCGACAATCACAATATACTGCTAATAGAAGCTTAATAACAGATAAAGGTTGCTGTGAATGCAATCATAACTCAATGTTTACATTTTCTCAGCTGAGCTTGCTTGGATACAAGTTAATTTCATTGATATGGAATTATTCTTTGAATAAGCAATTTATTATGAAGTTATGTCAGTAATATATAAGATAGAAATGGTTTTATTACTTTTATTATCACATTATTTGATAATGTACATTATTGGTTATTGCACCGAGGCTAGCCTACTGGCAAACATCACTCAGAATTTAAAGTTTCTATTTTTAGAATTGTAGTTTAAGACGACACCCAATTTTTAAGGGTGATTTTGGGACTTAAAGGTCCTCTCATATGCGGAAATATATGGAGTGTGTATATAAGTTGATAATTGAATGACAAAATAAAAAAAAATCATAATTATTGCATTTTATTCCCCCAAGGAACTTCTTCAAATAAATAATGGTTTTATTGATGGATTCAATCATATATATATATATATATATATATATACTCTACCCAAACCCACAGGCTGAAGGGGAAGCCTAATTTGGGGCACTGGCAGTGTTTTGTGACCATGGCTATCTTATCAACATTTGCATTTTTCTACTTACATTTATATACGTTACAAATTCAACTAAGCAAAACTATTAAAGGATGAAAAATTTTTGTGGATTTTGACGTCATTCTGGAGGATATTTTATGTTTTCATCCAAATCCATGCATCTTAAAAAAAAAAAAAGAAAAACTTTATAAAATTCACTATTTTTTTTTATCCATAATATTGAATGTGTTAGAATTAATCAACTTTTTAGCAAAAAAAATCTCAAGTTGATGTTAAAAATTGGTGCAAAACATTGTTGATTTATTCAAGAAGGAATGATCTATTATGACATGTATCTACTTTGTATTTAGATGCATTGTATTTATTTCCAATTTTTTAGTTGAATTGTTCATCTATATTGCATATGAACCATCATTGTATATAATAATGTTATAATAAAATTTATATTTTATATGAATATTACCTTATGAAAATATAGATGTAGGAGAGCTGGGGGAGCCCCTATATCATAGATTCAGTGGGGAGGACATAATAACCTTGCTCTGGTCCTGTGTGTGTATATATATATATATATATATATATATATATATATATATAATTCCAGAAATTATATAAAGAATTATAAAATTGACTTTTCTGTCTTTTTCATGTGCCTCACGATTGTGTGATTGCTAACAAATAAACAGCACATGCACATAAAACTTGAAGTCATCGGAATACAGTGAAATCAAGTATTCCTTTCTTTTATATATTGTATGATATTTTACATTGAGCACTGTATTTTTAGAGTGTCTTCTTTATTTGTTTTATTAAAAGATATATATATATATATATATATATTTGATGAAAGAGAAGAAGCAGTTGTTAGTGATTATTTTACCTAGTATTATGATTTATAACATAGTTATAAATAACACTATGCAAAATAATCACTAACCACTGCTTCTTCTCTTCATCAAATATATATAATGTTGTCGGGGAGAGAATTACAACAATTTCAATTACAATTTTACATTGAAAATGTTAAAGATACCAGGACATTTAAATTTTGATCTCTACTGTACCTCCATGTTTAATCTAGCCGTTCCCATTGAATGTTTTATTGCTTTAGTTTTTATATTACTATTGTTTTTAATTATCCCACATTGTATCAGCAGTCATTTTACTGTAGATGGTTCTAAAATTAGTGCACTTTCAATACATTTTGACCATAATAAATTATTTTCTTTACACTCCCTACCCACCATAATAATTATTTTCTTTCCTCTCCAGACCCCCCCTTAATAATAAATTATATTCTTTCCTTTCCCTACCACCCATATTTTATTTATATATATATATATATATATATATATATATATATATATATATAAAAAGGAAAGAACAGTAAGATATAAAATCCGGTGTTCTTATAGATATTTTTATTTTTACACAATAGTGCTCTATGTAAATTTAAATTTACAGAGCATTAATATTATAAATTAATAGATAACCATGTTTCAGAAATGGAAGCTAAAGCCCCTGAATTTAATTTTGTTATTAAACCAAAGACATTAGTTCCATTTCCTCATCAAGCGAATTTTGGAGTCCAAAATTCGCTTGATGAGGAAATGGAACTAATGTCTTTGGTTTAATAACAAAATTAAATTCAAGTGCTTTAGCTTCCATTTCTGAAACATGGTTATCACTGTGTAGCGGTAAAACCATATTTTAAATCTATTAATTTATAATATTATATATATATATATATATTTTCACAAATAATAGGAATAAAAGTTAACAGGGCCTAAATATAATATATAATGACCTTTATTACAAGAAACTCTGAGGAGCAGATGTTGGTATTAATAATATTATATATTTATATAATATATATATATATATATATATATATATATATATATATATATATATATTTATTTATTAATCTGACAGATTTTATTACTTAAACATTATTTTTACTGAACAACCATATTTGAGTAGATACTCAGTTTCTTTATTTATTAAACAGTATATTTATTTATTTTCATCGACCAGCCTGAAAATTCAAGAAATTTTACTAAAAGAGAATACACCTCTTTTATTACCTATGTTAGATTGGAAGCTGCAGAGGAGCACATATTTTTCTTTAATAAGATTTCTTGAATATTCAGGGTAGTAGACTAAAATAAATAA
Source organism: Acanthosepion esculentum (assembly GCA_964036315.1). Classification (NCBI taxonomy): domain Eukaryota; kingdom Metazoa; phylum Mollusca; class Cephalopoda; order Sepiida; family Sepiidae; genus Acanthosepion; species Acanthosepion esculentum. The sequence goes on from OZ038485.1 coordinate 48,989,660, forward strand.
ATATACTGTTTAATAAATAAACAGAGAGTCTACTCAAATATGGGTATCCACTGAAAATAACATTTGAGTAATAAAATCCTGATGGGTGTACAGATCGATTGCTGGAGAGTCCATACAAAACTCAGTTGGGATGCTGAAAATAACATCAATCAGCTCAGTGACAAACTTTATATTTGTATTAATCCTCTATATATATATATATATATATATATATATATATATATATATATATATATACATATTATATATGTATGTGTATGTATGTATGTGTGTGTGCGTGTGAATAAAAAAAAGATGAGAAAAATATTACTTAACCAACACTTTTCATCCTCTAAGGCCAAAATGCATCAGCTAAGTATATTTTTATCTCATGTCTCTTTTTATTCATTTTGTCTCTTCTACAGATATACTCCATCTGAGAATATTTATATTTATATATATGATGAAAATGTGGAAAAGACAAAGCAAAATTCGAATATTTGGATTTTGCTTTGTCTTTTCCACATTTTCATCATACCATCAGATCTACATCCACATATTTGCTTATATATATATATATATATATATATATATATATATATATATATATATATAAGACTGACTTCATCAATAAAAACCTTTATTAGCCTGAAAAAGTTCCTACTTGGAATGAAACCTGTCACAAAGGGATTTTATTCCATTTTGCCATTTGACTACTTACTACAGTGTAACCCGGATATAAGAGACCCTGATATAAGAGAAACCCGGATATAAGATAGATTTTCTCTGGTCCCAAATTAGAGCCTGTGTTAATGTATATATAATAGACCAAACCTGGATATAAGAGAAACCCGGATATAAGAGACCCCCGGCAACTCTCTTATATCCGGATTACACTGTATTAGTCTGATATGTAGAGTTGTATATGACTATATAACATCACACATGGGTGTTGGTGTTAATAAAATAATGCTTGATCCAACAGAGCTATAAAATATATATTAATAAATATACATTTTTTCCCCTCACCAGTTGCATGACTCAGAATGTGTATGAAATGTAGTACCAGTGAGGAAAAAAATATAGAGAGAGTGCACCAGATAATTGAAAACAGATTATAATATAAAGAAAAAAAATTAAATTTAAAAACATCAGGATTTTTTCAAAAAAAGTTTGGATTGATGTTCAAGAAAAACAAAAAGAAATTATTCAATAAAACCAGCTTAGCATTATCCGTTCTTGGCTATTTAGAGTCATGAATGATCATTTTCTGGGCCTGCTGAATGAATTTGGCCATTTTTACATCTGTCCACTCAGGATATTTCTTTCTTTTGACCAGGGATGACACATCCCCCACAAGAGGGCTCCAGCTTGTCCTTGAACTGGTACATGAAGGAGCTGGCCATTTTCAAAAGGCAGCTTATAATTCTAAGTCACTGTGATTACTAACTAGTGGCACAAGCACAAAATGCCCTTTTACTTCCTATGGCAGATGAGAAGCTACCATGTTAATGCTCTTGATACATCTGAAAGAAAAATGGGAATTGTTAAAATTTGTTACATTCACATTATTTTTTTAAGTCACCTATTTTTTTTATAGCCTGCAAAAAGACGTGTTCTCAAATATCTGGTGCACCCTGTCATTATATATATATATATATATATATATATATATATATATATATATTATAAAAATATAGTTTTTTAAAGTATTGTTTTGATGTTTACCTATGCTCTATCCTTTGACATTAAGCACTGTAATTACAAAAAAATGCTTGCCTAAAATAAAAAATAATTAAAAAAATACATTATCTTCCGGAAATACTGTGGGTGACTGTTTTAACATTATAACATTCTTTGTGTATGTATTAATTAGAAAAAGAAAATTTTGTTTGTACAATTATTTTTTGGTGAAATTATAACAGAAAATATTTATTTTTTGTTGAATATTTTGCATTTTTGTTATTTAGGGAAAAAATCCGTTCTTTTTTTTTTTACGTTTCCTTTTTTAATTACAATTGTTATTTACAAATAAATTAACACAAGTGAATTGCGTCTCCATTTTTTGTACAGATTAAAATTCATAAACTTAGAAATTAGTGATTGTAATTTTTTTCTTCTTTTTTTTTTTTAAAAGGAAACTCAAAAAACAATTTCTATCTGAATGTGCGTGCGCGTGCGCGCGAATCTGCGCATAGGAGGAGAAAGAAAGTATAAAAAGATAAAGTTTTCCTAAGTCACCTTATCATTTTAAATTACCCTGATATTAAAAATGTTAGTATTTTTTAGTCCTATTTTTCTTTATTTCCGTCTTAATTGCCACTTGAAAAAAAAAAGCATTAGGCTTTCTGATTAAAAAAAAAACAGATATATGTCTTATAAAAAATTTAAAAAAAACAGAAAAGGAAACATAGGCACCCTATTTATTAAAAAGTAAAATACGAACATTTGTGCATTGTATTATTATTAATTTAAAAAAAACGAAAAACCCTTTTTTTGCACTATCATTCAACAAAAAAATAAAAAATCTGCACCCTATTATATTTAAAAAAAGAGACACGAAAAATCATGTACCCTAATTAATTATTTAACAAAACAAATACGCAAAAAAATTACACAATAAACAAAAACCTCGAAAAAAATACTAGACTGCTCTTACTTAACCAAAAAAAAAAAATAGAGAAAAAATTCTGCGCCCAATTTAAACAAACAAAAAAGATTTGTCAACCCTGTTTTTTAGTGTTAATTAATTTTTAACTCAGCCAACTTACTGGAAAATTTTTACAATCTATTTAACTTATTGATTTTTCACATCTAAGTGGTTCCATCCATTTTTTACACATTTTATTAGAGTAGACTTTTTTAGTGTTTAGATTTTGACAGATTTAAAAACTTCTAACAATTACAAAACAAATTCACATTTCGAAAATAATGTTCATTGTTATTGTTCTGGGTGTTTTCTAATTAATTACACTTTTAAAAATCCAGTCGAATTTTTACTGAAGTAAGAAGCACATAAAATATTCACCCATCATTACATTACATAAGGTACATACATTTTTTTACCTATAAATTATTTTTACCTTCAGAGTTTCATTTACTTTTTTGTTTATTTCTTATAAGTTCAGACGAGCACTGTTAAAAAAAAAGTTTCTGTACATAAAGAGTTATCTCCCTTTACACATAACGTCGTACTAAGAGATTTCTTTTAGTTTTTTTTAATTTTCCAGTAATCATCTTTAGTTTGTTATTAATTGTCTGTATTTATTTTGAAACTAATTGTACTGTTCTCCATTAAAGCATATGTTTGACAGACAACAGCATCCCTGTGTTTATTATCTCAACAATTTTTACTAACTGACAAAATAGATTCTCATCTATATCTTGAGCAAGTTTTTCAGGGTCCCTTTTTAAAATCGTGATTACAAATAAAACGATAACACAAGAAAGCTACAAGTAATCGTGAGTAAAGAAATATTTGGCTTATTGAGCAATCATTTTATCAAACCTGAAAACATGGATTGAAAAATTATTCTTAAATTGCCTTTTTACAATATGGTAACATTTAATAATTGACTCATTTATATAAAAAAAATATTTATAATACATTTCCACAAAGTTCAATGCATTCTAATAATTTAGAAAAAATTTATTGTTTACAAAAGTTTTCTGGACAGCCATTATGAAGGTACCTTGATAAAGTCCATCAGAAGATGAAATGCATCAACTAAGATAAGTTTTCCTTTTGTCTTTCTTTATTCATATTGTCCTTTTACAAGTATAATTTTAGTTATATCAGACATTTTTACATATATATGAATTGGGATCAAATGCAGATCAAATATGGATCAGAATCCAACAGAATGATAGGATAAAGAACAAATAGGAAAGGTTTATCAGAACATGTTTCACATTTATTAATGCTTCATCAGAGAATATATGGAGGAAAAGAAAACTTCAAAGGGACACATCATCTTTCCTTGAATTCGGAAGACCACAATTTATAGTAATGTTGGTTCAAAAGAATTGAATTGATGCATGATTGGCAAATGTAAATCAGAAAACACAAAGGTAAAAATGCCAGAACTTCTTTCTCTTTTTACTCCATATTTTAGTGTCTGACGAAGCCTTAAGAAAAGTGAAACATGTTAAATTGATAAACATTTTTTATTTGTTCTTTATCTTAAATAAATAAATGGATTTAGTTTTATGGCACATTTACTTCTATATAAGAGTCATACATTTTTTTTTCTCAGCAATTTTATTTGATTTTCATGACTTTTCCATTTCTATAACCTTTTTGCTGAGGATTTTACCAGTAAATTTGATTTTTTTTTTAAATAATCAACTATGGTCTCTAGTCAAATGCAACATCTTTAAAGTTCCAAATTCTTTTTAGAAGAATTAGAAAAAGAAACTTGATGTCTATGCAAAAAATCTCAACAGCAAATGAGATATGAAGAAAAAGAAATTAACCAATGAAAATCAAACAACACAAGAATAAAAATACCATAATTTGTTTTTCTCCTTATCTCATTCTCTGATGAAGCTTTAATAAACATGAAAGATTTTAGACTGATAAATATCCCCTATTTGTTCTTTATCCTATATGTCTTCATTTTTTTTTTTTAAATCATTTCATCCAATGCCACTAAGATGCAAGGGATTACTGAGAATGAAAGAGAATGAGAAGACTTTAGTGAGAAAAAAAGACAATAAAAGAACAAGATTCAGGAAGACAGAAGAAGGCAATGTACATTGCTTTAAATCTTTGAAGATTATAAGTGGCAGTGAAGCAAGAAACTGGAAAGACTTCCACAGGTGAGAAAAGAAACTATTGGAATTGAATATATTTCTTTTGTAAAATGACAGACATTCTTTAAAAATCTTTTCCAAATATTGGCAACATTTATTCATTTAACAATAGAAATGCACTAGAAAAAAAGCTTACATTTTATATTCCTGTGCATTGTTGTGCAGTATGCACCAAAAATACCTCCCACATAATGGTAAGACATTAGCTACATGAAGACACCATTGTTACTCATGTCTTACCACTATGTGGGAGGTATTTATGGGAGGCATTTATAGGAGGTATTTCTGCCACATACTGTACAAAAGAGTTTTAAAAACTTCATAGAAGGTTTCAGATTCAAATTTGTTTTATTTATTTATTAATTTTTTTCTAGTAATATATTTTCTGAGTCCTTGAATAAATGAAATAATTCTGTTTTATAAATTTCGTAAAAAAAAATTATGAAAAGATCATGGTTGAAGCCAATGGTGATTTTATTGAATAAATTTACTCTTTAGTATTTCAAGATATTTTGTATAATTTTGGTAAATATATCTCTTAAAATGAGACGTCAGTGTTATTTTCATTTTTGCGTAATTTAGATGACAATTCATTCATCGCACTCTGTAAATAAAATTTAAAAAATAAATTTTCTATCATGTATTTGGTCTCTAGTTATTTAAAAAGAATTGGTGGGTGGGATTTTTTGTATCAAGTTTATTTTTCTACTGCTTCTAGAAAAAATTTGGAAGTTTAAAGATGTATTTGACTAGAAAAAGCAGTTGTCTAAAAAAAAAAAATTCAGACTTACTGGTAAAATCATCAGGAAAAATGTTATAGAAATTATGGAAAAGTCATGAAGGTCAAATAAAATCTCCTAGAGAAAATGTTTCTATTTTCAATTTCTGGTCATTGCTGGCAAAAGTTATTAGACTTGTTTATTGATAATAGTAAAAATAAAAAATATATAGAGAGAAATGATAATGAAAGAGAGAGAGAGAAAAAATTGCAAAGGATGAGTGGGAAGAAAAAAGAAAATTAAAGAGGAAATAGTGAAAGAGAGATAATAAAAAAAAAACTAAGGAAATGAGAAAAGAAAAGCAATTTTTTTAAAGGGGGAAAAATGTATGAAGAAAAGAGAAAGAATAAAAGAGGGAGAAATGATGAGAGAGAGAATTGCAAAAAGATGAGCAGAAAGAGAGAGAGAGAAATTGCAAAAGATGAGTGGGAAGAAAAAAAGAAAGATATAGAGAGAAAGAGAAATTCTAAAAAGAACTAAAGAAATGCGAGAAACAATGCAATTTTTGGAAGGAAAAATGTCCGAGAAAGAAAGCAAGAATAAAAAAGAGGAAGAAATGATAAGGAAAGAGAAAGAAATTGCAAAAGACGAGTGGGGAGAAAAATTAAAAGAATAAAGGAAGAAATAGATACTAAAAAAAGAAATAAGGAAAAGAGACAAGAAAAGCAATTTTTTGAAAGGGAAAAATGTATGAAAAGAAAACAAAGAGAAAGTAGAGAATAGGATGCCTCACTTTGATGTATCTGTCAATGAACTAGTCTACCATGCTGTAATGTAATGAGTTTGATTCTCATTAGGTGCTCTAAGTTTGTAGCCTTGTGCCAGACTAAAGCTTAATACATGTCAGAGGTTGAATAAAAAGATGAAATATAAGGAGAGAGATCAAATCTCAGAGAAAGTGATACTTCAGTCACTTATGTGCCATGCATGATACACACTTAGGCGATCATGTATCTCTCGATACATGATTGACGAGGCAGATGTTTTCCTGCAGCAGGTTGCCATTTCTTTCTGCAGTAGACCAGGTGCCATCCATGGCTAAAGAACCCAGTCCATCCTGCTATTTACCCATAGCTGGGCAGAGAAGAAGAGGATTCCTACCTTTCCCGAAGGTATTAGCACTCAGCACTCCGATTCCTCAATCCGAGCCACTTATCCATTACTCTACCATGCCTCCTTCAAGTGTGTGAAATAAATGTTTTTACTGGTTAAATAAAACCAATGTTTGATTGGTCAAAAAGTTTTTTAGCAATCACTACTTTTCAAATAGCACTTAATTAATTAATTTTGATATTTTTCTACTCAGAGATTATATTTGGGATCAGGGATAGCACATACTAGCCCCGACTGGGTGGAGGGACAAACCTGATTGGGGGTCCAGTCAGTGCTTTATAACTCTCACTATCTTTTCAGCATTTGCATTTTTCTACCTACATTTATATACGTTACAAAATTAGACTAAGCACAACCAACTATTAAAGGATGAAAACTTTTTGTGGATTTTGACATCATTCTGGGTTCCTTTTTCTTTTTGTCCAAATCGGTGAATTTGTTTTGCTCATGCTAAGTCTTGAAACACGATATAAAATTCACTATTTTTTATCCATAATGCAGAATGTGTTTAAATTATTCAACTTTTTAACAAGAAAAATTCTCAAGTTTGTGCTAAAAACTGCAAAACATTGTTGATTAATTTAAGATGGAATAGCCTATTATGATATGTCTCTAATTTGTATTAAGATACATTGTATTTATTTTCAATTTTTCTAGTTGTTCATCTATACTGAACATGATCTATTATTTTACATGATTACAATAAAATTTGTATTTTATATGAATCAGTCAGTTATGTGCCATGTGTGATACATGCTTAGGCGATCATGTATCTTTCGATACATGACTGACAAGGTAGATTTTTTCCAGTAGTAGGCTGCCATTTCTTTCTGTGGTAGACCAGTTACCACCCAAGGCTACAGAACCCGGTCTGTCCTGCTATTTACCCATAGCTGAGGGGACAAGAAGAGGATTCATACCTATCCCAAGGGTATTAGCACGTAAGTGAATGTAATGGATTCGACCAGAATTTGAACTCGGCTCTCCGGTTTCTCAATCTGAGCCATTACTCCACAGTACTACCTTATAAAAATTGAGATGTATTAGAGTTGGGGGAGGTGGAGCGGCACAAGGCCCTTGCACCAGACCTGTTTCGGATGCTAAAAACAAGAACAACTATAAAAATTTAGGTTTTCTTTTAATTTTCATATTTTTAATACAATACACAGATAACATATAGATGTGAAGTTAGTGTAATATTTGTTGGTGTGGAAAGTGACATCATCAAACCGAGTTCAAATTCTAGTTCATTCTGTTTCATTTACTTTTGTACAGTGAAGTTGTACAATACGCAATGCAACCAAAAATAAGCTTTTTTTTTCAATGTTTGTTTTTTCATAATTCAATAGATTAAGCACTCGAGATGATATGCTAAAAAAAAAAAAAATTGGCAAAGTTTAACATTTGTGGCTGCAGAAACAAATGATGTCAAAAAGATGGCTGACATCCTTGACACCACTATCATGTTCCACACTTTTGACTCCCTCGGCAATGTTTATTTACAAGATCATGAAAATATGTGAACCAAGTACAATGAAATATTTATTATTTAACTTTTATAAGGTTTTATTATTTACAATTTTATAAATAATTAGGAATAATTTTATTCATAGTTTTATAAAAATATCAATGAACTACAAAACAAGAAAATTTGAATAATTAGCTAATAATAATAATAGTTAATGTTATTAACTATTTCTCTTTTTAACAGTAAACATTACTGAAGGAGTCAAAAGTGTGTACAGTAATAGCAGTGTCAAGGGAATAACTGTCCTTTTGACACACACAATTTTTTGCAGGCATGAATGTTAATCATTGCTGCTTGTTTTTTTTATTTAAGATGACTCCAAACAAGCCTTTGTTACATAGTTGCCAATAGACGCTTAAATATTACTAAAAGAGATATCAACACAGTATAAATATGTAATTACCATATAATAATTTTTTCCAGTAAACTATCTCCAAGAAGATATTTATCAAACTTAAGTTGGTCTGACACAAGGCCATAATAAAGGAGCACCAGTGAAGATTAAACACATTAGCAACAGCTTGTAAAATCAGTGTACTAGCTATTGTGCCATGATATGTAATTTGCTGTCTCCCACAGAAAAAGAAAAAAAATTACAATAAAAAGCATCTCAATAAATGTCAACATTAATAATCATCCTACCCCACTAAAAAAAAAATAACATTTTGTCAGGAGTATGATTATGAGCTATCACGGCACTGAGGACCCATTCCCAGACAGTACCTCCTTATTCTATGAAAAAGCAGGTTAGGGCAGTGCCATTATTTTTAGCAGATTATCCCTTTAAGATCGGGAACACCCAAATGGCCATGCAAGTCTCACAAGCTTACAGTCCAGGAGTGTCTGAATGTGCCTGCAGTGAGTAGTACTGTATTTCAATACACAGCTTATAACCATTATATGCTTAATTAGAGGCACTAGGAATTTCCAACTTTGTAAAAGCTGTAGATTTCCAAAACCATATCTCATAATGAGTAACACCAAGGAGGCTAACTTTGGTATCAATTTCTAAAACTTGATTGTCAACAGGTCTTGAAATACATAAATTTAATTGCACTAACATCACAGTCAAAATTTTTACCAAATCAGTCAAGACTCCAAGAATTTAGCAACTAAAACCTCTTAAGAGCCGACAGGATTAAGCGATTCCAATATTTAATAAGAGAATTATAGTGAAGTATGTAAGTGTACAATCTTCCTTGTAAAATGTAATACTTATAAAATCCATGGTACCCTAGAGGTGGGATGGAGCACAATTATTGGTTTGAGATCAAAAGAGATAGCAGGAAAAAATCTGCAGGAACAACCTTCAGGAAAAGTCTATGAAATTCTTATTTAATACAAAAAAAATATGTTGAGATCAATCTAGAAAGATGTTTTAACCTTCCTATTGTCATACTGAGATCTTTGGAGGTTGATCAAAAGGAGAGAGAAAGAAAGAAGTAATAGGAGAGAGAGCCTACTAACTGGATGATAATTGTTGAAATTGCAGGAAGATGGATTGAAAAGTTAAAAAAATTAAGAACAAAATACATTAAAAAAATCAGGTTAATTTTGATATAATACCAAGGAGAATCAAACCCAGATTTACCTAGACAAAATTCACTAAGATTGAACAAACCTAAGAAGGCTTGTTCTTCCCCATATCCCATTGATAAGAAAGAGGCCATAAAAGTATCTATGATGATGTCAGATAAAATTAAAAAAAACAAGAACTCCACACATTTGTCATTATAATTTCAGTGACATTCATCCACAGAAAATTTTATATCAAAACATTAATTTGGATTCCCTTGGATACAAGTGGTAAGAAAAAATTAATTACTATTCTGAAGTGACCATGGACAAAAATGGCTGTGTGGTCTGTTGATCGTAAAAAAAAAAAATAGATAGAGAAAAGATAAACTTTTTTAAGGAGAGTGGAAATAATTTTTTTCCTTTTCCAATTCTTAAGTGGTCTGGTCAATCGAGAAATCACAGCATGGGACAAGCTGATAGATAAGGACTAATGATTGAAAATCCATTTTGTGTTTGCTGCACCATCTGGAAGTTGGATTTATCACTCCAGCCCCAGGAAGCTGAGCTGAGGTTGACTGTTGAGAAAGAGGGAGAAGTAATGAGAGAGAGAGAGATTAGCACCACCTATATAAAGCAATGGTATGAGGCAAAGTGAAAAGAGAGTAGGAGTTAAGGGGTAGCTTGATTCCTCTGACCACTCTCAAAAGGGAGCTGGACAACCCCAAATTTGGAAAATCACTTGAGTTAATGTATTTTTATATATGGAAATTTAGAAAAGGTTGATACTTAGGGTAGGAGACAACCAAACCCAGATTCTAGTCAACCCCACCCCTACCAGACACAGGACTCCACATAAGCTGGAGGTTTGGGATTTAGAATCTGCATCATTTGCCGAAATCTCCTGACCAAAGACCTTGTACCAGATATGAAGACAAGAACTTAGAAATTGTAGTTACTACTAAAACTAGGACCAGACTCCAAATGGGATCCCAGTGTCATTTGATTATAACAAGTGGGAAGGGTTAAAACCACTGTCCACCACAAATCATATGTAAACCAAATTGTTGTTACATTTTTAACCTGAGTTAATTCTTTATTCCAAAGGATTCTTGTTTTCTGTATAGCTCCCAAATGATTGAACCATCTTCACTTCAAGTTTGCTTCATCAGCAATCTTCCCACCCTCTGAGATCAAAAACACAATGTGGCAGAGGAGTGAATGGTCGTGAACAGATAAACGCTAGTTAAGTCAAGTGGAACCATGCCACCAACATGATACCAGCACCAAAACAAGTCATGCACTAATGAATAAAGAGTCAGCTAAACAGTAACCACAGCAGTCTGAAAGAACTTGAGGACTGACGACTGGGAGACATAATTGGTTACTGCTGTCTAGGGCCGATGACAGGGTGTTGCGTATTTGGTTACCATTGACCAGGTTCGACACCGGGCATTACAATATCACTTTGGTAATTTAGCAATTCAAATGTCAGTGTGACACTATGTAGGTAGACCGGGTCAAAGGTTGGAAGCATGGATCAATTAACATGTATTAGCCAATATTCGCAAGGGCAAGATAGACAATTTGCATAGGTGTGTGAATACAACTGGTTCAGCAATAGATGAACATTTGCTAAAAGAAAAAACATCAATGTGCTCGGTCTTATAACAAAGATATGTTCCCAGTACTGAGGAAAGCTAATGCTGAATTCAATTTGAAGGTGTTGGAATCTCTTTATATAAAGTCCTACCAATCATCTCTCTGTAAGCACAAGGAGTGGTTGGTGGGCTTAAAGGTAATTAAACTTTAATATTTTTTTTATGTATAACATTAGTCTAGGTTTGTACAAATTTTTAGTCATCGTACACATTTTTTTTCTCAACTTCTGGTCTGATGAGAGCAGACCAATAAACCAGTTTAGCTGTTTTGAATCATTATTATATTTCAGTATTACCAATTTACAGTAATATATATTTTTTATTTCCCCCTCATTTTTGTTATAAATTCTTTCTTTTTGCTACAAAACGCACTTTAATATGTCTACTTTTATTGCCCTAATCAAATCTTGTACTCCTGTGAATATATTTTTTTCTTGTCCATTTATACTTATTTTCTGGAATTTGGCCTACAGAATTTTTCCACATATAATACCTATATAAAAATGTTAGAAACTAATGTCTCAGAAAAAAAAAAAAAAAAAAGGAAAATGAAGTTTTCTGATTTATTTTGAAAATTAATAGCTATAATGATTTTAAACACATAATACAGCTCAGTTCAATAGCATTGTCATAGACTGAAACCAAGAATATAAATTTAGTCCTCTGTAAAGTTCTTAGTCCCGGCAAAAATGAGGAGGAGGAAACCCATCTCCAGTCCTCCTTATAGTACCATGGCTGTACATATGCAGACAGCCAGCAATTTGAGTAACTTTTGAAAAAAAATAGTCAGCTGGCTTAGTTGCTAACAACAACTGCATTGAGGAAGTTTAGACAACATAAAAAAAAATGATGGAGACAAAAATTGCAAATATCTATAATGTTATTCTGCCTTTTCCTTCCTGTGTTCAAATGTTACAGTTTCACTAATAATATACAAGGGGAAATATATAAGAAATATATATAAAAGGAAATATTCTGCTTGCTTAGACGTACGTGTTATGCTTTCTGGCTCAGAACCTGCTTCAGCATTAAGATTTAGCTTCAGCGAATCCTGTCATGATTTGAACCTCTGACCTGGAAGTCAGTGCACAAATGATATATCCATTAGGCCAGTATTCTGCTTGACTACACACAGAATTTAACTTGGAAATACAAAATGAAGAGATTTTTTTTTCTTTTACTGTTTATAATTATTTGAGTTTGTCACCACAATGATAATTAAAAAAAAAGCTTAAATTTTGTTTGCATTGTTTAATCCAATATCCTCATGGAGTCAGTTTAAGCTGACATCATTTTCAGAAAAAAAAGTGAAACACATTAAATTATAAAATTATTAGTATAAAAAATATTGATGCACTCTTTTTGGTACGGCCTTGCTTCTTTCAACCATTCCACATGACATCACAGTCGATTGTTTTAAACTTTCAGCTCTTTATAAAATACCAGGATATAGCCAAAAGAACATTGCCTACTACACAGACAGCACTTGATTTTTGCTAATGATTCCAATATCTTTCAGCAAAATTTTCACTTTCATGTCATAGTTTATAATCATAATCTAGAACAGAAGGTATCAGTTTAAACTGAATCCAGAAATATATGAGTCAAAATGACATGTTCTTTTTTCCCATATATTGTGACCATTTTGCTTAAAGTTTATATTTTTAGGATTTTAGATGGAAATTTTCCAATATGCTTCAGTGAAATTCTCACTTTCCAAAATCATAGTTTACAATCATAATCTAGATTTAGAGAAAAGAGATGGTGTCAGTTTAAACTGATGGCATGAAGATATGAGTAAATGAGTATCATGCATTGATTTATTTGCACAAAATAAATAAATGAATACCTGAATAAAAGTGACAAATTCAAATAATTAAAAAGAAGTAATTCATAACATGTTATATGCAGGATATTGTAAATTCATAACAGCCTTATCTCCAGGTCAGAGTTTCAAATACCATGGAATTTCCACAGGTCCAAGTAGTGAGTATTAATCATCAAAGGCATGAGCAAAAATACTGCTAATATCTGTCTTCATAATCATTCCTGACACAAACAGTTACCCAGCATTTATTTGTGTTTACAGTTGCTATTTGAGGAACTTGGGTCAATTTCAAATACAAGACTTATTAACTTAATATATAATTAAAGTTACCAACTGAAGCACACTAAACCCTTAACTCCCTGCATTGCATAATCTTCTATTTTGTGTAAATGTCATTTTTTAAAGTCATCTCTCTCAAAGTGACTAACAGACAAACCACAAATCTATCATTCTGCATTTGATCAAAAACAAAACAAAACATGGAGGTTACACAATTTTAAATGAATATCTATTTTTTGTCTTTTTTCTCAAAATCCTTACAGATCTAGAATAGCAGTTTTAAAGATTCTTTTGATTTAGAGTTGAATAATTTCCAGAGAAACTGACTGACCCAACTTTCTTGGACTTTAAGAATTATTTTAGAGAATTTGTTAACTGTTGCCTATCACTTGAAGGACATTTTTAATACCACAGGTTACAAATACAGAATGGAAAAACTTAATATCAGTCAATCAGTTGTTTTCCTTTTTACAAAGAACTGTGAATTCAGGTTCACATTTTACCATATTGTGAAAAGGCCTCTTTTAAAAGATTTCATAATTTATTAGGTTGAGTCATAATTAATTCCCGTTTTGGGGAACCAATTGTAATGACAAATATATCATCCCAACTACTAATCATACATGGCAGTTAAGAAAAGATTTTGAGTATACTAACATACCTTAGTTAGTAGTAGCAGCATACATGGCGGATTAAAGGAAAAAAAAGTTGTTCTCCATAATAATATAAAGCTGCATACAACAAGAATAATAAGGGGGGGGAATTTGGAACTCATTTGATTTGTTCTACCCTGCCTGCCATGTTCACATGACCTTGAACTAACAAATTTTTACTTTTTTTTTTTTTCGATCACTGCAAAACACTTTGATGGGGAAAACCTTCTCTAATGAAAAACTAGACATAAGAGTTTGTCGAAAATCTTTTTCACATCAAAACATGCAGAATTATACTCAAACGGTATCAAAGAGCTGCCTTATAAGTGGCAACAAGTCATTGCAAATAATCGTGGATATACAACTGAGTAAGATGCAACTTTATTTTTTGAAGAATAAAATTACTAAACAAAATCGGAAATTATTTATGACTCAACATAATATACAATATTTGTGTTGTATTAGAAAACTAATGTCAAAAGACAGATTAAAATACTAATAAAAAAGAATAACTTTCAAAAGCTCAACATAATGCCAGTAAAATGTTTTTGTTTCTTTTCATTAATTATCAAACTAATCATTTTACAGACCTCAGCATAAGCAACAGAACTATTCATGACAAAACCCCACCGTAGTGGTTCTACCTGATGTACATAAAAATCTTTTATCACCATAGATATGTATAAAAAATTTGTAAATTTAATTTTTCAATGTTTCCTCAATATTTTTCATTGTGGTTAATTAATATTTGTCCAATTTTTTTTTTTTTTTTACAATATAAAAAAACAGAAATTTTATCAAAAATGCTTAAAAAAAAGGCCTTTTATGCAATATGTTAACATCTTTAGAATGTACATAGTTACAAAGCATAAATAAATATATTTTTTTAAGCAGTTTCTCCCAAAGGAGGCAGTGTTTGAAGTTGACTTGATTGTGAATAATGATTCTGTGGAATACTAATTAGGGAAGTATCATACTGTGGAACTAGCAGGGGTACATTAGTCTGCAGGGGTCCATATTGAGGTACTTTTAGAAGCTGCACAGAAGTTGACTCCAAGAGAGCTTTTTCAGTTGGAACTCTAATCTGCTGTTGGCTCAAAGGGTTAGACATTGTGGATTGACCATTCATACGTTTATCTGGGGAGTTATGCAACCGTGAGTCTTTATTTGGGTCATAGATGCTATTTGAAGAGGTTGGTACCAGCTGAGATTCTGATATTTGAGATTCCTGGGTCAGATTCTTTGTCAATGGTGACGTGCTTTGTCCAGATAACGGGGTCCCATCTGGCAGGGGTAAGTGGTTATTGCTTAGAGGTATTTCCTGGGAAGTTAGATGGGAAGATGTGTGAGCTCTATTCGGTGGGGTCATGGTGTTGCTCTGGGATTTGTCTGGAGACAGATGACTCATATGATTATTCTGAGATCTATCTGAAGAGGAAATATGATTCATGTGATTGTTTTGGGGCTTGTCTGGTGGTGAGAGATGGTTCATATAGGTATTACTAGGCCTGTCTGACTGTGGTAGGTGGTTCATGTGATTACTTTGAGGTCTGTCTGATGGTGAAATATGGTTTATATTGCTATTTTGGGGTCTGTCTGATGGTGAAAGATGATTCACTTGGCTACTATTAGGTCTGTCCAATGGAGAGAGATGATTCACATGGGTACTGTTAGGTCTGTCCGATGGAGAGAGATGATTCACAAGGGTACTATTAGGTCTGTCCAATGGAGAGAGATGGTTCACATGGGTACTATTAGGTCTGTCCAATGGAGAGAGATGGTTCACATGGTTACTATTAGGTCTGTCCAATGGAGAGAGATGGTTCACATGGGTACTATTAGGTCTGTCCAATGGGGAGAGATGGTTCACATGGGTACTATTAGGTCTGTCCAATGGGGAGAGATGGTTTACCTGGGTACTATTAGATCTGTCTGATGGTGAGAGATGGTTCATATGGATACTATTAGGTCTTTCCAATGGGGAGAGATGGTTTATCTGGGTACTGTTAGATCTGTCTGATGGTGAAAGATGGTTCACATGGGTACTGTTAGATCTTTCTGATGGTGAGAGATGGTTCATATGGTTACTGTTAGGCCTGTCTGGTGGTGATAGATGGGTCATATTAGTATTGTTAGACCTCTCTGAGGAGGAGAGGTGGTTCATATGGGTACTGTGGGACCTGTCCATTGATGACAGGTGGTTCATGTGAGTGCTTTGGGGCCTGTCTGATGGTGATAAATTGTTCATTTGGCTACTGTGGGGTCTCTCAGGAAGAGTTAACTGATTGTTATGGGAATGTGATCTGTTGGGTGAAGACATTGGTGTTGTCTGGTTCCTGTTGCTAGGAGATATTGGATTTAGGTGAGATCTTTCCGGTGAAGACATCTGATTCATGTGAGGACTATTGTGTGGAGATAGTGGATTAACTTGAGATGATTCTTGGCTGGGCATCTGATTGGGTTGATGTCTGTCATGTAAGTTTAGGATATTGCTTTGATGATGATCAAACTGTGTCAATTGGTTGCCCTCAACTTTTGGAATCTGGTTCATTTTAGCAGGGCTAGAAAGCATCAGTGGCATAGGCTGAGATTTTTCTAGAGGTTTTCCCAGAAAGTCCTTACTGTCAGTATTCATTACTGGATTTCCCTGCATCCCTGGACTATCTCGGAAATACTGTTTCAGGCTGTAAGACAAAGGAAAATGATTCGGTATGTATCCATCGGGAGGTGGGTAGGCAAATGGGTCTCGGATATGGTGCCCAAAATAACCAGACTGCGCAAAATGGTGAAACAGAGACATCTCCATAGGTTTGTCATGAGGATGAGGGTTTCGCATCTGTTGTGAAGGTATCGGGTAGGGTGAAGCACCTGGCACTGGCTGCATGTGAGGATCCTGTTGGGGTCGGTTAGTCAGGGCTACAGCTGCTGCTGCCATCTGCTGAGGGTGGTTAAGTTGGTTAAATGAAGGAAAGAAATTAGGTTGATACCCATCATTTGATGGCACAGGAGAATTACTCGTCTTAATTGTCGAAATAGAAGGTAGAGGTTGGGGCCTGCCCAGGGTATCACACTGACCAGCAAACTTGTTACGTCGATTTCCATGAGAATCATCCAGTGGTACTTTGCCTTCATGTTTATTGCGCATGTGCTGGTTCAGGTGACTGCACTGAGCAAAGTCCCTGTTGCACAATGAACAGTGGTAGGGTTTCTCTCCTGTGTGGGTCCTCATGTGTTGAACAAGATTGCTAGACTGTGTGAACTCCTTGTAGCAAGTATAGCATTTGTAAGGCTTTTCACCAGTGTGCCGGCGTATGTGCTGGTTGAGGTGGCTTGCTTGGGCAAAGCTCTTATTACAATGCGGACACACAAAAAGTTTCACACCTGTGTGGGTCAGCGTGTGCTGGTTGAGGGTTGAACGCTGGGCAAAGTCCTTGTCACAGTATGTACATTTAAATGGTCTCTCCCCAGTGTGTGTCCGTAAGTGCTGCTGTAGATGCGAGGACTGTGTAAAGTCCTTGTTACACAGCTTGCATTTGTAAGGCTTTTCCCCAGTGTGTAAGCGCATGTGTTGCAACAACGTACTCTGCTGGGCAAAGCTGCGTTGGCATATCTTGCACTGGTAGGGTTTAATTGGGTTGTGAATGTTTTGGTGGGTCTTCAGATTGCCCAGCTGGGAGAAGGATTTGTCACAGCTGGGACACTTGTAAATTTTTTCTGGACGTGGCTTCTGGGGCAGTGCTGGTGTTGATGACATGGTCATACCTGACGGGGGCATCATACCACTGGAGGATGTAGCTGTTGGTGGAGCTGAAGGGAGTGGTTGATGGTGAAGGGGTGGGAGGGGAGGCAACAAAGGTGTGGGAACTTCTCCCAGACATTCAATATCACTGTCCTTTAGCAATGCCAGCATGTCCCTGGCATTGCAGGGTTCTAACCAAAACGACTGAATGGTGAAGCCGGTTGAAATAACACCCCAGAGAAGAGATCAAGGCCAATCTTTTGGCCACAAATTGATACGAGTGATCAAAATGAAAAGAGTCAAGTTATTATTTTTAGGCTTAAATTTCTCTAGTTTTTTTCTTTCCTGCTGCTTTCCAGGTCTGATGTTGTGTTCACAATGAAGCATTTAAAAAGAGTTTGTTTTTTCTTTTTTAGACTTAATTTTCCAATAAATTCTGCATTTTAAACTTTTATGTCTTTCCCATTAAAAATAATGGGAACAGACATAAAATAAAATAATAAATAATGCAAAATTAATGTTATATTTCTTTTTCTGTTTTCTTTTTCTCGTTTTTGTATGTTGTGTGTTCCACTTCAGAAACAGCATTCACTGTAAAACATTGAAGATAAATAAATATATATATACATATATTTATATATATATATATATATATATATATATTTCCTCAAAAACTTAGTATTTTTATTTGCATCCCCTTTGTATTAATTATTGGGATGATGTTAAAAATAAAATATTTTAAAATTTTACTCAAACATCATAAAACATTGTTGACATCAGAAAAAAAAAAAAAAATGAAACCCATCAAATTATAAAAACTCCCCCAAATATATTTTCCAACTGGCCATTAATTTTTGTATTTTCTGCTTTCTTCCATTATTTTAGAAGTGAGGCAAAAACATTAAGATTTTATTTCACAGCATCCAGTTAAGTTAAGGATTTATCTGGAAGTTCTTGGAGTCCCTGGTTAGAATGATGTCTTTGTAAAGCTTCTTTCTTGCTTCTTTTTGGTCTTTCATTGAAACATCCTGTTTTCAAAATAAAAAGAAAAGAAGAAAACTTTTACAAAAAGGAATTTATAAAATTGTAAAAGACTACAAAAAAAATCTTTTTTAGAAAACATGAAAGAATTTACTTACATTATTTACATGATGACTAATGGCATCATCTTCATCACAACATTTCAGCTATTGTGCTCTCTGCACTTCTTCAGTTGTCTATCAATCCAGGTAACCATCATTAAATTTAAAACTGAACCCTTTAACTTCCGGTGGTAGATTGTTCTCTTTCTGTTGTCTATGATGAGAGATATCTTTGCTTGTTCTTTTTACTACTACTATGTTACTTACTCCGTTTCCACCAAATCTAAGTTTGTACTACCTAGCACAGGGATTGAATTCACAATAACAAACCCATGGCTAGCGAATTAAGAAATTGATGATATAATAATTGTACGTCAAATTCTTG
>OZ038485.1:49014015-49016515 GCA_964036315.1 Acanthosepion esculentum
ACATATATAACAGTATATAATTATATATATAATTATATACATATATAACATTATATAATTATATATATAATTATATACATATATAACATTATATAATTATATATATAATTATATACATATATAACATTATATAATTATATATATAATTATATACATATATAACATTATATAATTATATATATAATTATATACATATATAACATTATATAATTATATATATAATTATATACAAATATTATATAATTATATATAATATACATATATAACATATATATAATATACATATATAACATATATTATATATATAATTATATATTATATACATATACATTATATATTATATATATAATTATATATGTCTATATTTCTGAGATGAGGTATTATGTACAGTATTTACATTAATCAGACTATTGTCCTCATCTTTGTCGCCATATTTGTCACAACGTTTCGGCCGTTGTACACTCCGGCCTTCTTCAGGTGGTTGGAATTTCAAACCGAACCCTTTATTTCGATCACTGGGGTAGACTGTTCTAGTTCCACGAGCCATGTTTGATGGATGTCAGTTATCAGTTATCTCCTGCTAATTTTCCCTCTGAAAGTTCTCCACTGCCTGAACTGGGTATTGAACTCACACTTTTTGGGTATGTCACTGGATCTAACCAACGCCTTTATCCACTGTGTCCTTGAGGACATCTGGGTATGAATTTCTGAGTATTATAAACTTAATTTTTCAGCAATCATTTTTTACCAGTACTCATATTGCAATTTTGCTGTTATCATTCCATGTTTTTACCAGATCTCATATTGCATCTTTTTTGTTATCATTGCTTTTCTCTGGCACTCCTTA
The DNA here is from genome assembly GCA_964036315.1 of Acanthosepion esculentum. Classification (NCBI taxonomy): domain Eukaryota; kingdom Metazoa; phylum Mollusca; class Cephalopoda; order Sepiida; family Sepiidae; genus Acanthosepion; species Acanthosepion esculentum. The sequence continues at coordinate 49,014,863 of OZ038485.1, forward strand.
TTACTGGTTCCCATATTGTATTTATTTCTATGCTTGAACCGACTCAGGAGATTTTTGTGGCCTAGCATATGTGCTGATTCCTTAAGTTTATGAATTTTCCAATGGTGTTCCCTGTCTATGATCTCAACCTGATCCCACAGGGGATGGTGATCTGCCTTCTCTCTCCATATGTGGTCAGCCACGCCTGATTTTTCTACTTCCCCATGCGTTACAGCTTTCTGGTGTTCCTGAAGCCTTACCTTGAGGGTGCAGCCCGTCTCTCCTTTATATTCCTTTCTGCAGCTTCATGGGATAGCATACACACAGTCTTTAGTCCTGTTCTCCTCTATGGGGGGTCTCACTCGAGAGAGATATCTGCGAAGTGTTGTCACGCTTTTGAAGGTTGTCCTGATGTTATATGGACCGCAGATCCTTTGTATTTTCTCTGATAACCCCTTCACATAAGGCAGGCAGACTGTTTTCTGAGTGTTGTTGTCCTCCTCCTCCTCTTGTACCTGCCTATCCCAGTTTTGTTGGGTAGTTGTTACGTTGTAGGGTACTACTTATAATGACCAATTCCTTATCTAACGTCTCTGGGTCGCCACTTATGACTTTTGCTCGGTGTTGTAAGCAACGGACAATCCCTTTCTTTACGCTGTATGGATGGTGGGAGTTGAAAATGAGGTACTGTCCGGTGAATGTTGGTTTAGGGTATACGGATGTCTTGAACCCATGCTCTGTTCGAGATATTAGTACATCCAGGAATGGGAGTGTGTTGTTACTCTCTTTCTCCATTGTGAACTGTATCGAAGGTCTTATTGAGTTCACATCGTCCAGTAGAACCTGGACATCTTCCTGGTGTGGCCAGGGTATGAAGGTGTCATCTATGTACCTTAACCATATAGTTGGCTTTAGAGATATAGATTCTAATGCCATTTCTTCAAAGTATTCCATGTATATATTCGCCATTGCTGGTGATAATTGCGAGCCCATTGCTAAGCCCTCATCCTGTCGATATATGTGTGATCCCATTCCGTACACAAACAACACACTTCGGAATGGGATCACACATATATCGACAGGATGAGGGCTTAGCAATGGGCTAATATATAATATATATATATTATGTACAATATATATAATATATGTATTACATAATATACCTTATATATAATATATGTACTACATTATATACTATATATATAATATTACATTATATACCATATATATAATATATATATTACAATATATATATTACAATATATATAATATATTACAATATATATAATATACATATATTACATTATATACAATATATATAATATACATATATTACATTATATACAATATATATAATATACATATATTACATTATATACAATATATATATTAGTATTATTATATACAATACATAATATATATAATATACACACTATATTATATTATACACACTATATTTATATATTTATATTATACACAAATATATATTATACACAATATAATATATATATATATTACACACAAAATTATATATATATTATACACAATATAATATATATATATTACACACAAAATTATATATATATTATACACAATATATATATATATATTATACACAATATATATATATATTATACACAATATATATATATATATATATTATACACAATATAT
>OZ038485.1:49019015-49089015 GCA_964036315.1 Acanthosepion esculentum
TGATAAAATTAAGTCAAGTCCGAGATATTGTCCGAAAGGCACGCGCTGGTAGTGCCCCCGGTATGAATGGGATATCATATAAACTATATAAAAACTGCCCTTGCGTTCTCAGGAAACTTACTATCCTTCAGTAGGTTTGGAAGCAGAATATTGTACCACAGGAATGGTGTTTGGCTGATGGTATTTGGATACCTAAAGAGGTGGATTCAAAAGGCATTTCCAATTTTCGCCCCATATCCATCCTTAATGTAGAAGGGAAAATATTTTTTGGAGTTCTCGCTCGTCGCATGACAGATTTTCTTATAGGAAACGATTACATAAACACATCTGTCCAGAAGACTGGGATACCTGGTTGTCTGGAGCATGCCCAAATGATATGGAACTCCATACTATCAGCCAAAAGAAATAAAACAGAACTCCATGTAGTATGGCTTGATCTTGCCAATGCATATGGGTCAGTCCCACATCAATTAATAGGAATGGCTCTTGACTTTTTCAATTTCCCTGGCAAGATTAAGGAAATCATAAGGAAGTACTTTGACTCAGCTTTCATGAGATTCACCGTCAAAGATTACTCTACCAAGTGGCAACCACTTGAGATCGGCATCATGATTTCCCCGCTTCTTTTCGTTTTGGTCATGGAATTGATTTTACGAGGTGCATCAACCACAGCCAAAGGGGTAGGGCGTTTATGGATGATATCACATTTCTCGTCTGTTCTAAAATTGCTGCCAATGATCCGTTAGAAAAATATCACGATCTTTTCATATGGGCGAGAATGAAGGTAAAGCCCAAGAAAAGTCGAAGTCGGTCATTAGTCAGGGGGTCTGTTAAGGAAATCCAATTCAAAATTGGTGATGACATGATACCAACAGTAAAGGAAATGCCAGTAAAAAGCCTCGGGCGGCTCTATACAATCCCACTGACTGATCGACATCGGGGTACAGAGGTTCATAAATCGGCTTTCAAGGGACTAATTTCGATCGATAGAACCTATCTGCCCGGCAAAATGAAGGAGTGGTGCTATCAACATGGTCTATTACCCCGCCTTTTGTGGCCTCTGCAAATGTATGAAATTGCATTATCGCATTGAGCAAGCGATCAATAAGTATTTGCGTAAGTGGATTGGAGTTCCTCCTTGTTTTTCGAAAGTGGGGTTGTATACCAACTCCGGACACCTGCTGCTTCCTATACATTCATTGGTGGAGGAATACAAGGTTGGGAAGGTACGCCTTCATATGATGATGAGGGACCCAGCTGATGATTGCATATTGAGGGTGCACCCAGAGATTAAATCTGGTACAAAGTGGTCAACTGCAGAGGCCACACAAGAAGCAGAAACCCGCCTGCGAGTCAGAGATATCATGGGCGTGATTCAGAATAATCGGGCTGGATTGAGAAACACGACGCACAAGTACTTCTCCAGGGAGAAAGCAAAGGCAAAAAGGCGTATGGTGATTGAAGAGGTCAAAATGTTCGAAGAGGAGCATAGAATAGCCGCTGCTGTTACCCAATCTAAATAATGTAAGTGGACAGCATGGAATGATATCGAACCCATTTAAAATTTCGTGAAATTCATTAATGGTGATGGAACCATTGGCGATATCATTCCTTCTTCGATCAACATACGACGATATTTATTTGCATATATTAAAAACATATACAAAATGTGGCACAAGGCCTAAAAAGGGGGATGGGGAAGGACGGTCATCATCTGTCTTAAACTAAAAACTTAGCTAGTCGCAACCACTGACCCAAACATACCAACAATAGTCCTAGCACCAAAACAACACATTCTTCCATACCTTTCTTACTACATCCACCATAATTCCTCAAATTCTCTATGAAAATCTAACTAGTCCCCATATGTACAATACAAAGTCAGTGGGGGGGGGGGGATAACAATTTAAAAAAAACCCAATGTATATTTACAAAAACAAATGAACTATTTACAAGAAAACAAAACAAAATAAGATTAGTAATAAACCCCCCCACAGTACCTAAATGTGGCAGTAACATCAGTTAACTGGACGAAAAAATTGCGGGATTATAAAAGTATGAAAAACAGTCATCCTTCCAAAATCACTCACACAGACACACACTCATACAGACACAATAACAAATACGAAAAACCACACACACGAAACGAAAGCCATCCCGCAACTACCAGAGAACTGACGTCACTGGCCACCTAACGCGGGAGGGGATGGGGAATTAAACTAAAGAAAAATAGGGACAGAAATAAAAGGGGGGCTAATGAGCATACATACTCTAGCTAAGTTAACCAGAAACGAGAAACTAAAAATTCAAAATAAACCTATACTAGTCTAATATCGGGACGGGTTGCCTCTGTTGAACCCATGAGGGACGAAATCCTGCACCTAGCCGAGGTCCAAGTGCCACTCCAAGTCAGCTCCTCTCACTCTACACATTCGCGCAAGATTTACCCACCTTTTGGCGAATTCTGATGAAGGGAGTCGCCGCCTTTCCGTCCTAATCTTGACTTTAAGCTGATGCTTAAAGTACAAGATTAGTAGGGAAGAAGTGAACTTCTCACCTTCATAGAATCCCTTCTGACGCGTCACCCAAATCACGACTCTCATAACTCCTAGCAAGCAGTGGAACACATAAAGTTCAGACTCCGTTAGCGGCGGGGCCACATTGCTACAAACAGAAGCGGCCTCAAGGACGAAAAACTTTCCCTGCAACATGCGAACCATGAGACCTTCAACAAACTTACACAATGGTGCTACCGACTTGCAATGAAAGAAGACGTGACCAAGGGTCTCGACTTCCCCCTCACAACGTCGGCAGTTTGGATATTTCTCCAAACCCGCTGCGCAAAGTTTTTTGCCGACCCAGAGGGCCCCACGTATCACCAGCCAGGTGAGGGATGCCTCATCGTTGTTGAGACATTTCAACCCGGAAGCCCAAGGCCAGATTGAGCGAGCCTCCTGCTTCGTAAGACCGAGCTCGTCAATCAAATCATCATGAACGGACCCCCTGACTACCACCCGATATAATGCCCTACGAGACAACGCCTGGACGGATCAACATACGACCTTCTCCCAAATGAGACAAACCTCAAAATATGGGGATACACAGATACAAATCTCTGTTTTTCGTGTAAAATACTAATCTTTCACCCCTCCAGCATAATTCACTTCACACCAAAATATCTATCAACCAATCAAAACTCTAGTTTCAGCAAACGAAGTTTCCTATTGGTCAAAAGCCTTAGAACTGTAGCAAATTCACGTGAAAATGCTGTTTCGCGCGCAAGCCACCGGAGCCTATATTTTTGTCCAGAAATTTATAAATAGGAAAACATCGGTTATGTTTAATTTGAATTGTGTTAATATTTTCGTTTATTATTGGGTTCATCTCCCTCCCCTCTCATGCTTCATGATTAAATTTTTATGTATTATTTATTATCATTTCATTTAATTTTTATGGTACAGGGCGCGTTTTGTAGGTCTCCCTTGTGAGGATGTGGCATTATGATGTAAGGGGGATTGGATGGTGTCGGACGAGTTCTTTTGGTGAATGTGGAAATTGTAACGTGTGAATTGGATTAGATAGGTATAAGATAATTAGTGATGACCAGCCTCTACCCCTCCCCTAATTCCTAGAGAGATGCCAAACTGACCCACGCAAGTCAAAACAACGACCAACCACGACTTTGCCGCGCAAAATATCTCTGACTCAACAATCCACAAGCACGCTCTATCTCTCTCAGGAACGCTATCTAAACATCATTTTTTTCTCTCTCACTACTTAATAAGTATTAGTAAACAAACAATCAAATTCTCACACAACTAAAGGTACGCAACTCCTACCAATTCTGAACAATAATACAAACAAACTTACGTAAACACACTAATAACTGAACTAGCACAAAGGACAATTTCGTACGTAACTGGACACTTAGTTTAATTTTGTGAACAAATCTGAATAGCAATTGCAAACACGTTCAAACATTCACAGTAATATTCTACGCAGCCAAATACATCTATTCTCATTTATCTATCAAAGTTCAACTCAATTGTATTCTTGAATTGTATATAAACCAATGTTATTGTTATTGTTGTACATTTAAAATGTTTGTCTTTGCTTTCAGCCTTCTTGCATGATTTGTTTCTAATATTTTTCTTTAATTGTTGTGGACGAATGTCTTAGAACACCAACACTAAAAATCCTTCTGATCATCACTCAAACATTCGCCAGTCTGCAACAATATTATTATTATACAAAAGAAACAACAAACATTAACTAAAACATTTTTACCACAAGAGATGGCATTTAAACTAAAGTGTGTATAAAATATAATGTGCATATATACAGTGCTGCACAAAAGTCAGTGAAACCCAAGATATTTTAAGAAATTGTCTCCTTTTTTTTTCAGATAATCAACAAATCTTAAACTATATACATTTATTAAGAAAAACCTTTATTATACGAATTATAACCACTTTCAACATTTTTTATCAAGTTGGAATAAAAATATTAATTGAAAATGAATGCTTCATGCACATAGTTACATCAATCATTGATGATCAAACAATGTATTGTAAAAACATCATTTTATTCTGAAGAAGTCCTAAAAGCCAAAACAATTCACACAAAGACACAAACTTTTTTCACTTTGTCACAGTTTTTTTCCCCAAAGATTGTTTATGATATATAACAAAATTATATATCGTTTTCCCAAATATAAGTATACACACATATTCAGTTTTAGTATGAGTATGACCTACTGACGAAATAACTAATCATTTGGTAACCCTTCTTGCATTGGCTGGGAAGTTTTCAGCACCACTTTTTACCTACACACACAAACACAGAAGTTCATCCATAAAGTTACTTGTTCAAATTTTATTTTAAATCAAAATAATATTAGTTTCCCTCCCATGATTTTCAAGTGAATTTTCTTCCATTTTGAATTTTCTTTTCCATCCCCGCCTCCCGCAACTTTTTGGTAGATGTTTAAAATTTTCCATATGATGAATATAATATATATTTCCATTTTGTAAATAAACTTTATAAAAACCTTCATTTTATTTCATTTGTAATTATTTTACAACACTTCTTTTAATTTTACAAACTTGATTGTCTTTCTTTCAAATACTAACTTTGAAAAAAAAAGTTTTAATTATTTTAAATTTGATCAATTTAATTAATTTTTCTGTTTTCATATTAATTTTTCACTTTGCAATTTCTTGTCAAATCATAGAAAATCATTCCTAACTTATTTAATTTTTCATTAAATTTAATTTGTTTGAATTAATTAAAATTGTTTAATCAATTTTTTTTAATACAAATATAAAAACCTAACCGGAAATTTTATACCACAGACGGTGTCTATCCAAAATTTCCCTTTCTTTTACATTCAAGCAGTCGTGTCCATTTTTTTTTTCAGGTCAACGCATCTTCACTTAGCACGACGTCCTTTAATTTCTTAATGTTTGTTTATTTCATCGTTTACCCAAAACTTGTGAATTGCTGGTCGTCGACTGGAATAATCTATCACTATGGATAATCTACTTCTTGTTTTAACAGGGAAAATGTGGAGAAAACGAAAGAGAGAGAGAGAAAAAAAATAATTGATTAAAATCGTGTTACGGTTGGAAATTTTATTTTAGTTGTAAGCGGTGCTCTAGAGTTGGTAAGACACGGCTTCAATTTTCTTGACTATTTTTTCTTTTAAATTTTACAAATTACAACCCTGTGTATTTAGAACTGGCACTTGTATTTATATTAGCGATTTATAAATTTATTCTAACTAACAATACGTTTTTAGCAGCTAAATTTATCCCACTATAATTTATTTTAAAGATCCGCCGTGGTTATCTCTTCGTTCTTGTTCGTAGGATTCCATATTTAATTTAATTTTTATATGATTTTTAAATTCACTCGATTTACATCATGCACACACTTGTTTACTGTCTAGATTTTTTTTAAATTGAAATTATTGCCGATTTCGAAAGTTCTTTTTATATTTTATTATTCCAAATGTAACAGTATTAAATATTTAGGCAATCTTTTTTTTCTTTCGTCTTCAATCGGAATTTGTTAAATTTTCTCTGATGATGTTTAACTACTATCCGCCATTTTTTTCCTTAACTTCTCAATGCAGATAAGAAAAAAAATCTTTTTTTTTTTTCTCGACAAAAATCTAAGATCTTTGGTAATTTACTCTTCAAGTATCGATGGTAACTTTGCCAAACAACAACTCTGGTTCATCTTTGTTTTGTTTTTTAAGCTCTTGTTTGTTATTAAAGCAGACGACGTTTGTTTGCCTTTTTGTCTAAAATCATAGGAGGAAAAAAAAATAGTCAAATGACTCATTATTAATTTGTTACAATAGATTTTTTTTTTGCGCTTCTATTTTCAACATTTTTAATTTAATTAATCTTTATTATTATTATTTATTTTAATTTATTGGCTGGCGAGTTCGCATTATGGCAAGAACTTAAGACATTTATTCAAATAAATCGGATTTCGACATTTGAAAATAGTGAAAAATACATATTTACTTAATTAGCGCGTTCAGGTCATAATTTGTTTTCTTCAGTCAGACCTAATTTTTATAAAATTATAAAAAGTTACTAAAATAACGTAAATCTGTCTTATTTTTTAAATTATTATTTATATTTTTTAGTGATAAACCATGTGATTATTTGTCGGGAAGTAACTTTGAATTTTTATTTATTTTTTTTTTACATGAACAAGTCAAGAACAGTGGTCCGTATTGAAATCTATGTGACGTCACTAACATATGAAAAATTAACAGCAGCAGCAGCCGCTGGCAATAATGAATGAACAAATCAAATTACTGAAATAATCAATTACTTTATAAAAAATAAACAGCAAGCGGAGTACTGAAGGGAAACTGAAATTTACTTGACTGAGTTTGTGAATTCTTTGCATGTTTCTGTGCCGTCACGTATTTCAGCATGGATCACTTAAAAAAAATGTCTTCACTGCTTCTTAAATATTCATTATTAGTGAGATAGATGAAGAAAGTTCATTTTAAGAAATGTGACTTTTTTTAATTCTTTTATTTTTAAATATTCATTTTCATTTTTCAATTATTTTCTATCAGGTCTCCCTAAGAATCTCCTCTTTATTACAAAATTCACAATGTGAACAAGTAAAAGATCAGTATATTCCGCATTTTCTATTTTTACGAAATAAATATATTTAAAAAAAAAGGAAAATGTTTTGCGATAAGCTAATTGTTCAGGTTTTCTAAAATGTCAGAAATAAACCTTTCAATAAATCTTCGGTCTACATCAGGTGAAAATATTTGTTAATCTAATAACTTTGAAAGCGACTGAAATATCGACAAATAAATATTTAGTGGTTTAACTTCGGGAGATAAACAACCATTAAAATGGAAGAAGTCTAATTGACTAAAATAATGATGCAATCTTGTCATAATATTTTGACAGGTATATGTCTCTGGCTTTATTGAACAATCGGATCACCATAATTGAACTGTTGTTACTTCTTTATCTGTCATTATGATTAACTGGTAATTGGAGGCCGATCTAGCAAAATAACATGCGAGCTTATCGAATTTATTAGTTGTTTAAATTCATTTCTTTGAATTAATTTTTCGCCATCGTAATTATCTGCACTGTACATGTGTTTATTACCAATTCCATTGTCAACTGTATTGCAAGTCATTGTCTTGCTCCAGGGCCAAGTGCCCAGTAAATATTGGTCAAGCCTATTTTATTTCTCAGGGTTGTCAGTTTGTATACAAAACTTACAACAATTGCTCTACTTTAATTCTTGAAAGCGAGCTGATTAGTATCCTTATGTCTCAAAGTTTTTAAATTTAAAACTTTTACAAGCACAAACAGGGATATATTGTACAGGGTGCGGCAGAAATACCTCCCACATAATAGTAAGACATTTAGTAGCAACAATGTTTTATGGTTAAAAATTAGCTAGATAAATTGAGAGATATTTCTGCCACAGCCTGTACAACGAACGGTGTGAAGTAAAAGCAAAATTAAAACCTAATTTTATATTAAACATAAGAACAGACTGACGTTTAGTTTTTGGACATTAAATTTTAATTCAAGATGCTCTGATATTTGTTAATATAGAGATTTACCGAAAATTGTAATCAGATTAATTTGCAAAATAATCTGGCATTAAGGCAAAATGGCTATTATCCTAATAATTAGGATAATGGTCATTTTGCCCTAATCATGGAACATTGGAACTTAAAAAAATTGATTTAAAAAATGATACATTCTTATGCTAAAACTGTTTAAGAAACGTTTAATTTTACTATGTGTCTTGAATAAAATAAAAATTAAAAAAAAAAATAATCCTGAAAGTAAAATAATGATTAAAATACTTATAGAATCTAAATAAGTTTTTTGTGGTACAGAATTTAATAATAGCTAGGAAAAGACAAAATTTATAAGGCATTTTTTATTTTTATTTAAAAAAACAAAAAACAACCGGTTTCGTCCCAGGACTTATCAAGTTTATTATTCTGGGAATAGAAAATTTATAAAAGCATGTAAATTAAAGTAATGAATGGAATGGAATGGAAGAGAGAAGAAAAAAAATTTCAAGAAACTAGAGTCCAGTAAGAATCCTAACACTCCAAGATTGCAAACACACAGAACATCAATATTTTAGCATTAGGACACTATATAAGCATTATAAACATATTTTGTATAAAATATTTCAATTTTCCTCACAACTTGTGGCTGATCCTGTTTTTGACCTAAAGTATAATCTGAAATCTACTTGTAAGGTGACTCTTTTTAAGTAAACTAAATCAGGCAAGTATGTTAAATAATACATAGAGACTGTTATACAGTTATGTTAATTCTAAAAATGTGTATTTATTTGATCTCAATCTGGTGAAATTGTTTATCCAATAAAATTTTGGAATTACAAACAAAAGAATATAGTTTATCTAGTAGTTGATTATAGTCACTAGCAGATACTATTATTTTAGTCTTTTAACATATGTTGATATGCATGTTAGTGGGATATAAAATCTGAACAAAAGTGGAGAAACAAGACAAAGTTTCTTTTATTGACATGTTTCACTAACAAATTACCCAACAAAGGTGAAATGCATTGTCAATAAAAAAAATTTCCATTGTCTCATTTCTCTACATAAGTTTATATATAATTTTTTTATTTCTTGCAGCTGTAAGTCTCTTGTAGATGACATTCTATTTTATTTGTTTTTAATAGGTGTTGAAGAGAATGTTTTGAACAAGATGAAAGTAAAAATATTTAGAAATAGTGGAAGATGGGAAGAGTTCTTCTGTTAATTGTAATGCTTTTTATCTAGTAGTCTATCTTTTCATTGTTCACAAATACCTGAAAAGCTTTATTAATTAAATACCATACTTGAGTATCAGTACAAAATGTCATTTTTTTCAGAAATGTCCTTTTCCTTGTGAAAAAAAAAAATAAAACTCAGGAAAGTGTTACATTGGTTCACTTTTAACAAAATTCAGATGTAATTATAAAATCCTTATTTTATGAATGACATGCTAGCTTAAATTAAGGAAGATTTAAAGTTTCTATATCTGGGATCTTACAGCATTTATTTACTAGAAAATTGTCAACTGTTGTAATGAGCTTAAAATTTAATTCAGTCTATATAGATATTTGATTTTTCTCTTTTTCAATATAAGTAAAATTGCAGTTAACAAAATCAATGCACATCTTTTGCTATCATAAGATGAAAAACATTCACTGAAATCTAAATTATTGCAGTAATGCGATCTCATAATGTTTGATTCTTACCAGTTTTAATCAAGACTATTTAAGTATTAATAGTGCACCTAGTAAATTACAAATCTCTTTAAATTGTTTGTGAGGTTAGCATTTTGTATATTATAGTATGTTTTCATGAAGAAAGTATACTTTCAAAAAATTCATTGTTATTTTAAGATTGAATTTGCTTAAACCTCCTAAAAATATATTTACTTCCAACTTCCGCCCCATTGTTCCTGTGTAATAATTATGCTAACCCAACTCCATCCTTGTTGTCCAACATCTTCAGTACAAAGTGGACCTGTGAGCATAGTGTATTTATTAATTTAACATTAATACTTATGGTCTTTAATTTTTAAACTTTACAACTTTTGTTAAAAAACAAAAACAAATGTAGAAGTATTTACAATAACAATCATTGTGAAAGGCAAAGAAAAATGTTTTCAAAACACTGTTCACCTGTACATACATGTACAGGTACATATATGTGTGTGTTCATTTTATTTTTTTACAATAGTATTGTATCTCTTCCACACTTTCTCTTTTTCTATGCTATAGTTGGCAAAGGGAAGTTGGATCCACTAATTAAAAAAAAAATAATTTTTTTTTCCAATTGAATATTTATTTTCTATGTCTTATTCTTTTAAAATGCATGAAAATCAATGGTTTAAGTTTGTCAGTAAGAGAATGTGATTGTATGATTCTGAAACTTTTTTTTTTAAATAAGTACTTTTAAAAACTTTTAATTGGAAATCAACAAGGTCACACAGCAGTGAGCACTGTTTAGATCAAAATAGCTTTCAATGTTACCATTATATACATTAGAATTTAATTAAACCTGAAATAGAAAATAATTTTCATATGTTTAAAAAATAAAAATAAAAAAGTTGCATGCTCAATTTAATAAATTTCTGGAGTATTATTTATCCAAAGAAATTTTAAGCCACATTTGATCTTTTTCAACCAGTGCCCTAATTTTTTTTCTTTTTCTATAAAATACTTAAATTTATAATAATTTTCTTACTTTTATTGATTAATTCTATTTTCAAAATTCTTAAAAGTCCAACATATTTTGTTGTTTTAAGTGATAAATGATATATACATGCGTTTTTGAGATTTTCTTCTACAAATTCTTTTTACAGATTATGCAGAAATATTATTAACAGTAACTAATATATATCTTTTTTGCATTTCTTTTTTTTCTCGCAAGTTTCTTAACTCTTACTTAATTCTTTAGGTGTAAAGGAAAGCTAAAAGATTTATAATTTCTTAATTTTAAATTTTCTATTTATATCAAAATATAAACTATATTCTCAAGGCTTGAAATTTAACATACGTCTGCATAAGCTATAGCTGCTATATAGTTATACAACCTTTACTATGATCTAAAAAAGTTTTCTTTGAAAAATTAACATTCCCTATATTTTAGCTTCCTTAATTTTTGCTGTAAAAAAGAAACAAAAGAATTTATTTTCGAACTCAACTCAGTTTGGATACCTTAAAAAATGGAAATTTTGTAAAATAATTTTATAGTTTTAAGTGATTATTATTATTAAAATCAGTCTTTTTGATAATTTTGAAAGTTTTTTCTAATATTTACACAAATAGTTTTAACAAAAAAATCACATGGTTATGGTTACTTAATTAAGTCTGGTACAAGGCAATATAAGCGGGGCACTAGATAAGGATTACTTTTAGTTTTACTAGTAAAACAGGCTATAAGACGAGATTTCTTACTATAGGCACTACAGTAGGCGTTCAGGTTATCACATTATTATTATATATTACAGTACATTAATTTTCCTGTTGTATACATTCATGAGAAAATGTACACTTGGTGAAATAAATTTAATCCGAAAACTAACAAAAGTAATTTGGGATATTTTATAATTTGAATTCACATTTTTTAAAATGTAGATTATTTGTAGATCGATTTCAAAACAAATTAGTAGAGTAGTTAACATTTTTAAGTTTGAAATCTAATTACTGCAGAGTTTTTGAGAAACAAAAAAAAAAATCAAGTTAATTTTTTAGGCATTTTATTTTTGTGGTTATTTCTAATTTCAGCTTTTTATTATTTATTTATCAAAATAAAAATGCAGAAGACAAGTGTATCATTGAATGAAAGCAAATTCGACAAAATTTAGAGATTCTGAAACGACTTAGAATAAAGAAAATGTAGTAGTATGAATTAATTAAACGGTTGAATACAAAAGGACACTTTCCCGATTACTGAAATGACATTTTATTTTTTTTAAATAGCAAATTAGTTTAAACGTGATTGAAAGAAATCCTTTCCTATAAAAAGAAAAAAGCTAGCCAGAAAAAAAAATCGTGAAACTCCTATTTAAAAAAAAAAAAAAAAAAAAAAAAGAAAAGAAAAAAAAAACTTCCGTTTTTATTTTCGTTTTTAGGGGATTTCCAAAATTGAAAAAGTAAATAAAAAAACGCTTGAAAAACGAAGCACCACGTGACAATTTCATAAGAAGCTGGGCAGACTAACGGCGAGTATAAGTTAGTTCTTAACTAATTTTTTTTTTCTTACTCATTTTAATTTTTCACAATTATTTTTTTTTAACGTAATGAGCGTTTTATGTTTTTTTACCATGCTAGCATTTTTTTATTGATTGGAATGTAAATTCTTTCAGCGATCTTACACTTTGATAGTACAGACAGTGTTTAAAAATATCGTTACTGATTTTTGATGCGATGCAGCTGAAGTTGTGCATTACAAACACCATTGTTTTATACTTTGCACAGAAGATGGGCTTTATTTTTAAAAATAATTTTATTACAAATGCACAGTGCGTCGGCCTTTAACCATATATTCTGTTAAACAATCATAATTTTTTTATGCTTCAGTGAATTCATAATAAATCACCTTTTTTTTCTTTTTTTCCCAAAATATCATCTAATTAAAAAAACTAAAAAAAAAAAACGTTGATGCTGCAAATATTGAGAAAAGATTTGTTAGAGATAGAGCTTACTAAAAATATAGATTTTTATCTTAAAGCAATTTCCTATTTGTTGATGTCAATTTTTTTTACGTGTGCGTGTTTTTAAATAAGTTTTTATTCCCCCCCCTCCACGTATCTCTTTCAAATTACGCCAACTGCTTTCAGTTTCAGCAAATAAGTTCTGTTTTGTTTTTAGTGTAATTTTTTTTCTTTCATAATTTACGGCATGAACATCAGAAGACTATCTCTCGTAGAAAAAAATAGTGATAAAAAAAGCTTAAAAAAAGATGAAAAATAACAAAAACAAAATAACAAATAAATTTGCAAATTTCCAACAGATAACCAGATTTTAAAGAAAAACTCGTTATGTTTTTAGTAAATAAAAGGGATATATTTTTCTCATTTGAGTAGATTTTGTTAGTGCTACAGATTTTTCATCGTTCCTCTTCTTCGCTGTAGCCACAAACGGACATTCACTTTTGGACCCATGCCTCCTTTGACCTGCCCGCAAGGATCTACTAGTCCAGGGGACACAACACCACTACAACCTGAGGTCAGTTAGGCAGGGTCCTGATAAGTTTTGGCCGCAGAGTGACCAGAGGAATTCTAAAGTTCTTGCCTGACATCACTTTAGCGCTATCTTTTCACACTTTCACACTAGAGACATGGCCAAACCACTGATGGGCCACAACTTAACCAAAGCCACAATGGTTTTAAACATTATTTAACGAATCATGTTAAAAGATGTGGAAAAAGCTCAAAGTAACTTTCTTCTAACTGAAAAACGGGGACTGAAGAAAAAATGTAAGACAAGGCCGACTTACCACAAAGTTCATGTAGTCTTCATGTGACTTAATAAAATTGACAAATATTCGAAGCTTTCTCCCTTTTCTGACACACCGAAGGAAAGACAAACCACAAAAAGTGAAGTTTATTATCAGAAGCTTATTACCTCCCTTGATAGTAATTTTTCCTACTTTATTTCTCGGTTTAATTCGTTTTTTCATATTTTCAAAGCCATTGTAATTTTTTTCTAATATAAAAAAGTCTTTAAAAAAAATTGAACTGATTTAAAAAAAACTAGAATAGGAACTTTATTCAAATTCCGTTCCGTTGCAGTTCGTTTCGGAACGCGTTTCGCCTCTTACATTTTATCGACCCAATTTTTTCACACTCCAATATGGCGTATCGCTGACTTTCTCTGACGGCTTGTTTGTGTCTGTTACGGCTTCATTTACCATCCACTGACCGTACTCTAACTCGAATTGGGTGCAAATTATTTAAATATATCCCCTTGGTTGGAATCTATGACATCTAAAGCTCTAATTTGGAAGGATTCATAACTGAATCACTGTCGCTATTTTTTTTTATCTACTCGTATGCTGTGGTTACAATGACGTCATGTTACACGTCGTAGTTTTGGGAACATTTTTTTATTTGTTTTTTAGCTGCTTTTGTGTTTTGCAGACAAAACCGAAATTCTTTTCTACAGTACCAAAAGCATTGATGTAAGTACGTGCTGGATTACTGTCTGCCGGCATAGGATTAAATGGGAGGCAGGGGGGAAAAAGCAATTAGAACGTTGTTCTGTCATTGGATTCTTCACTGGTGAATTTTTTTTTTTTTTCACTTGATCCATCGATTATCATTTTGAAAATCAGATCAATCCTTTGTTTTGAAAAGAAGAACACATTCCTCTGTTTTTTCTTCTTTTTTTATTATTAGCTAGAAATGATTTCTGATGCTTAATTTTATAACTATCAAAAGTTGATGTGGTCATGAATTTTGAAGATGCAAAATCTAGATTTGGTCTCTACATTATTCAACTATATTTGATTTGTTTTTGTTTACTGTTTGTCCATTAACAAAAATATCAAGGTTTTATTTTTGTATAGAATGGTCACATCCATAGGTTTTTTTTTTATATAAAAGTCAATCTCTGAAAGTTTTAGTTTTATTAAACTAAAAGTAAACTTCTCTTATCTTGCTAATTACATTGCGTTAACGGTTTTACTTACTTTATCTTTATAAAATATCGATTAGAGAAATAAATTTGTTTCATTGTTTTTTGTTTTTTCAAAATCATTGGATAAATACTACAAGTGCTACACCTAAAAATAAATAATAATTTTTTTTAAAATTCAATATTATTTGTTAATTTTAAATAAGTCCCCTAAAAAATATTTTAGTTTTCAAATATTTCATTTTTATTTTCTACTCAGCTGTATGAGTCAGCACTGAAACTAAAAGGTTTTTTGTTTGACAAAATGGTTGTCAAAGACTTAGAGTGTGCCAGTAACGTCTTAAGTGTGACTATTTTGGATAGTTTTGCCATAAAATATTTCTAATTTATATATTTATATTGTGTGCACTTTGAGATCATTTATTCATTTATATTTAGAGATTATAATTATGTCCTATGCCCCACAATTTTCTAGTACCAAGATTTTATTTATACAGATTAAATTTTTTTGTGAGACATAAGAATGTCCATGTTCTATATAATATAATTCTTTTACTAGTTTTTTAGCTATCTAGGTTTACAAAACAATTTTCTTGTTTTAATTTCTCAAATAATTGTTTACCATATAATTTAAGGAATTCTTTTTTTTTCCATTTTATTGCTTTATTATTGCAGATACTTTTTTTTTGTTTTGCCAAAAAGAATCAATTTTTATTTTGGGTGTAATTTTATTTAAAAATATTTGTATACTATTATACAACCAGTTTTCCACCACCTTTGGTTTCAAAGCCTTGTCAAAATGACATTTTGTTTTTTTGCCATTCAACTAAGGTGGATTAAATAGTAATTCAATGATTCTCTGCCCTGCCATTTCAGCATCACTTGTTATTGTTCAATTGTTTCTTACAATTCTGCAGATAATTTAAATATTTTCTCTTTGCTTCTTTTATGAATGTGAAATTAACTAATGAGAAAAATTCCACACAGAATAAAAGATATTTCTTATGTACAGGATCTGGCAGAAATACCTCCCACATAATGGTAATGAAGACACCATTGCCACTAATATCTTAACATTATGTGACAGGTATTTCTGTTGTACACTGTAATAAAATATAAATATTTCCATAGCATCTTTTCCAAAGAGAACAGATAAGAAAATACAAAAGAAATTCATGTTCAATTATCTCTGAAAAGGTTATGCTTTAAGACTCTTTATTTAATGAATAATAAATTTTCATAATGAGAATGTTTTTAATTCTCATACATTCAAAACAAAAGGAAACTTAATTGTTGATTTTTTTTTCTCTTCACATTAAAGCTGAAAACACTTACTATGAGAAATATTTCCTGGAAAATTTTGCAGTTTATGCATAAATTATCAAGTAGACATTTAATTTTTGCAAGTTTTTATTTTAGGTGAAAGTAGGGATACTGAATTTTTAACCTAAATAGGGTATGTTTAATTAACCTGGTTACAAAACTAATATTTTTTTTTTTTTTTCAAAATACCTGTCAGTTTGCAATTTTTTTTATTTTTTTTTAATCCATTCATTGGCCAAACACTTATCATAGGGGTACTTGTGTCTGTTTATATATTGGGTTGGAAACCAAATTTCTACACAACTTTTTGCATATATGTTTATTTGTTCATTTATATATAACTAAATGCAATATCTTTTGATTTGTTTTCATTTCAAGGTTTTTTATAGTTCCAAAAATGACCATCTCTTGTGAACAGCAACGCAGGTATTACAAGTCTGGCCAATTGCATCATATTAACCATAAATTTGGAGAAAAGACAATTGCCATCACACAGCTTAACAGTTGGTTCAAGAAGTTCCAATATGGCTAACTCCACCTCTAAGATGAACTAAGATATGGTCAACCCTTACACATTGGCAATGAGCATTTGTAGGTCTGTATCCAGACTGAGAAGTTTGGCATCAATCATTTTGCATCACTTGGAAGAAATTGGTAAAGCCAGCAAATTGTTCAACTTTTGAACATCAACATCTGTATGACACTACTAAGAAGCACAGTTTTGATTGGCTGAACAAAGTGGTTATTACAGATGAAAAATAGTGTCTGTACTTGAACTTGTTATGCAAAAGAACGTGGACAGACAAGAGTGCAACTGCACAACTTCAGGCAAAGTGCAACCTGCATCAAAAGAAATCTCATTGTTTGTGTCAGTGGGATGTGAAAGGCATGATTCACTGGGAAATTCTAGAATGCAATCAGTCCATCAGAGCTCAACTCTACTGTCAACAACTCCATTTGGCTGATACAATTGCACAAAAACATCCAGAATTGACTGATGCCATGCTCCTTCATGATTAATGCCTGATCACATGTTGCAAAGCTCACCTGTGAAAAATTTCTGGAGCTGGATTAGAAGTTCTTCCTCGTCCACCATACTCATCCAACTTGGCACCAACAGAGTACCATCTATTCTAGGCACTGCAGAACCTCTTGAATGGCAAAACGTTTGCAACTGATGATGAGCTGAAAATTGCAGTTGGTAACTTCTCTGATAGCAAGCCAGATGAATTTTACAATGGTGATTATATTAATGTTTGACATGTGCCTTTTACTGCATGGAACTTTATCAAGTCAAGTGTTGTCATTTTTTTAGATGCATTTATTTATATCTGAACATTTTTTATTTACATACATATATATATATATACACACACACACACATAATTTGTAGATTTGCAACAGAAGAAATTTTATTAAATATATTCACTAAAGTCTTAAATTAAAAATGGTGTCCTCTTAACTCTTGTCATATAATTTTTCTTAAAGTTGATTTTTAAAAATATTACAAACATGAACTCATTTTCACTAAAGAAAAAAAAAATATCAATAGATACATTTTGAAAATCCACAAAATTATGTCAAAGTGATCTGAATAAAATTTAAATGTTTTTCTCAATTACAATCAAAATTTATTTGAATCAAATATGCTTTCTTTTATTCTTACATTTCTATATAATTATCACTAAATAATTAACTAATGATTTTTTTTATTTGTTTTGTCTATAAAAAATTTTTTCCATGATTTTTTAAAGTGTGATGGATCTACAGGGTGGGGCACAAAAAAAGGGACAAAAGTAAAATCTCATATTTTCTAAAGAAATAATTGTTTCTTTTTCTTTTTCAGGTGAATTGTATAGCATACCTGTAGATTTTATCTGATACCAAGATGGACCACTATAAGCAGTTTTCGGTTGAAGATAGGACAAAGATTGTGGAACTGTATTTTGCAACAAAGTCATCTACACTTGTTCAGAGGCAATTTCAACACGAATATCCTGAAAAGAAAATTCCTCATCACCATACAATCAAAGTTTGGTAGAAAAGTTTAGAAACACTGGAAGTTTGGTTAACAATAACAAATGCCATTGTGGCCCAAAGTTCACAGCAAAGATGCCAGCTCATGTTAAAGATGCCAAGGACCATTTGGAACAGTCACCCGGTAAAAATACCAGACGTCTAACAGCAAGTGGGTATTTCCAGGAGATCTTTGCAACAAATTATTGTTTCCCTACAAAGTACAGATTATTCAAATGCGAACTCAAACCAACAAGACTAAACGCTACGAGTTTGGCCAGACGATAAGCAAGCATATAGAGAAAGACCCTCAACTTCTGGACCGTCTTCTCTTCAGCAATGAGGCGCACTTCCATTTGAGTTGGCATGTGAATAAGTAAGACTCCAGGTTTTGGGCCATTGAACAACAACCTCATAAACCTGTTGAAAAACAACTGAGTGTAGAAAAAAATGATGGTATGGTGTGCACTTGGAAGGAATGGTATTTTTGGCCCATACTTTTTTGAAAATGATGGTGGTCATTGGTTGACTGAATGCACACCAATACTTCGAAATGCTTCGGAGATACTTCATTCCGGCATTAAGGAGGCAGAGGGGTTTTGACATCAACATAGTTGTGTTTCTACAGGATGGTGCACCACCTCACTGTTTCGACCACACTCTTCAATACTTTCTAGGTGACCGATTAATCTCGAGGAGGACTGTCAATCCATGGCTGCCCTACTCTTCTGATCTGAGCCTGCCGGACTACTTTCTCTGGGGCTACCTGAAGGAGAGAGTGTATGAGGGCAACGCAGACACAATTGACAGGCTGAAAGAAAACATCGAGAGAAATCAGAAGAATTCTGAATTACTTGGAGAGTCGTGAACAATTTCATCGTCAGAGTGACAAATGTCATCCAGCAGTGAGGCACCTGAATCAAACAGGTCATCAATTATTACAGTGACTAAACATTCATCAATTTGAAACTGCTTTTGGACAGTAAAACTTCAAAATATTTTCTGCCTCTTGTGTAAAAAATCTTGCAAAAATTCCTACATTTGTAGAAACTGTAACAATTTTATTTTGTGCCCCACCCTGTAGTGGTTACTTTGAAAAGGCCTTCATCACTTAACTACAGCCTGTGTATATTTTGGCAAAGCTGTGAATGTGTTTGGTCTGCTATTTTAGTAAGTATCACAAACTAAAATTTTATTTTCAATATATCTAAAAACCTTTAATGCATGCATAGAGATCTTGACAAACCATAAAAATGGTACCAAATTTATCTTGGTAGCTCAGCAACAAAATTATAACCATTCAAAGTTCATAAAAATTAAAAAAGTTTGTCTTACATAATATTGTACAAAACGCCAATCTTAACATGATGCAAGCTTCAAACAAGTTAAAATTCATTATAAATGCAATGTCATAAATATAGTCTTGAAGTAAAAGAAAGATAATTTTAATAGAATCAATAATTCTTAGATCAGACCAGCCTAAACATTGGGAAAATTTTGTTCTCAAAAACAAAATTATAAATTTGACTTATCATATAGGTCTCATTTCAACAATTTGTCTTGTAACTTCTTCCTAGCTGAACAGAGACTTCACAAGACCACCATACTTGATGACCAAGTTAATGATTGTGCTTCTCAACAGTAGCTTGACACTTGTTTTCCTTTTTTTGCCTCTCATTTTTAGCAATCCTTGCCTGTACATGAAATTTCAGAGTTACGTCTTGTTGTTTGTGCCTTTGTCACAGATGTTTTGCATGATTTCTTGAAATGCCAGGAACTGACTGCCACTCAGTTGCTGGTTTTGCTGTAGTTTGGTTGCATTTGAGCATATTTGTGGCTGATTGATTGTGAACTGATGCATATTGTCTTTTCTTGTCAGTTCCACCCCAACTTTGGAATATTGTTAATTCATGTAAATTTTTGACACTTACATAAAAGAAATCCCTGAAGATGTTACGTGAGTGTTAAAAAAAACATTCCAATTCAATTGTGAATATACTGAAAGTTTGTCATAAACCTTACCAAAAAATAACTTTAAAACTCAAAAAAACATTTTCATTGAGAATTGGTACTTGCATAATTTAAAATATTTTCTTTCACATTTGACACAAAAAAACCTCAAAAATCTAAAAAAAAAAAATTTCTAATGTATTTGTAATTTTTCATTGCAATTCTGAAATTCCTCCAATAAGGGATTTTTCTATTAAATGAAGAAATGTTTTACTTTTAAGAATTAAAAACTGTAAAATTTAATACAATTAGACAAATATTAGTTTATAAAAGATTTATTTTCATTTGTCGTCAAGAATGGAGATTCAGCGAGTGACCATGGCAATGTCTTAAAAATGTTTAAGCTAAAATCTTAAGCAAAATTGTTTTTTCAGAAAAATAACTGAGGCATTGCGAGCTGACATTTTTGTACAAAAATAAAGTATTGTATTTTGTCCAAACTGTCAGTTTGAATTCATTTTAAAAATAATTGCTTTATACAGCTTTAAAATGCATCATTAAATAATATATAAAGAAAAGATTTAAATTGGAATATCTGTCAATGAAAGAAGTGATTTAAAATGGGATTCAACTGATGTTCATTCAATTGGTCAGCAACACAAATTTCATACTTTTTGCCTGAATTTCTGAGATGAGGATTTATCATTATTTAGACTATTTATAATCGGACTATTGTCCTCATCTTTGTTGTTTTTATCACACTTTTTTGATCATTGTGTCCTCTGGTTTTTCTCAGGTGTATATTGATCTGAGTAACCTACAGAGAATTCCAAACTGAACACTTTATTTAATCTACAGGGGGTTACCGATATCGATATATATATACTTGAGGAAGGCTGGAGGGCACAATGGTGAGGACACTAATATGAATATAGTGTAAATAAAATGTCAGTACCTCAGACCTGGCTGTTTTGAATGAAATGAATGCAGTAGGCCTTTTTTTTTTTTTTTTTTTAATGTGTCTGAAATTGTCAACTTTGAAAATATAGAAAATCATTGTTGAAATAGTGACATAATTTAAAGAGACCTGGATAAAAACTAATCATCATATATGAAAAAGAATATGTGTTTGCACTGCAAACTAGATCAGTCCAGGATACCTATTTGAAGTGGAAGAAAACCAATCACTTTGAAGTTGCTAGATGCAGCTGTAGATGTTCTCAATGACCAGCATCCTGTCAATATTATTCAAGATACACGTGAACCAATATTCACTGCTACTCTTGTTAATGGGGAGATCGTATTCAATTAGTCTTGCCAGTGAAACCAGAGCAGATATCAGTAGTTCTAGCTTATGAATGAGATACTTAAATTAGATACAAATGTGAAGTGATGTTAATATCTTCACATTTTGGGTAGTCCTCACAGTGGATCAAGCACTCGACTGCAGACTGAAAATATTAATTCCCTGCTTTAGTGACTTCTGTATCTCTGTAAGCTTCCTAAAGGTTATTTGTTCTTTCAAGAAAGTGAGTTTTCATACCCTTATTGTCTGCCTAACTCATATTGTAAGCTCTGCTGTAAGTTTTGTGCCAATCTTTGTTGTCAAAGCAAACAAGAAAATATTCCAGTTTAGCCAAAAGTTTAGTGTCTGTCTTTTAATTCTGCTTTTAATCATTTGAGAAACTGATTTCAAAATATTTACTTAAACTTATTTACATCCAAACATAAAACTTGTAAATGTAGGCTCTATACAATCATTATGCAAACAGAATCTCTATACTCTTGAGTTGCAAATACAGGCCAGAATGATTACTCTTTTTAGGAGAAAAATCCACAAAGGATAACTCCTTTTATTAACTATTCCAATGAAACACTTTCCTAGAATGCTTGCAGCTTACATTTCCTGAATGTTTAATAAAAGGGATAGTTGAAATGAGGATGTTGTGAGTAGATTATTCTCCATGAAAGAATAATTGTCCTGGCCCATCTATTTGAAACTCAAAGGTGTGTGTATGCATGCACACACACACACACACACACACTGTTAACTGGTCTAAATGAGTTAAACAGTTCTGACTAAATTCTTTGTCTAATTATACAGAAAATTTGAAGTTAATAATTGTTTTATTTGTTTTTCTCTTTTCCAGTAAATTGAAACCTGGCAATTGCTGAGAAAATGGACAGTAGCATCACTCAAGCAATCATCTGCTACCTCGTTATCGAGGACGGTAAGATTCAGATACACCACTTGCAAAATCAGAGATAAAAGGACAGTTGAAACATCATGGATCTCTGGCTCTTGAGAAAACCTAAGCCAGTGATGTTTACACAGTGAAGATGATGGTGTAAATCTTCAGAAGGATGGTGAAGGGATATTGGTGAATTACCTGGAAAAGGTGTCAAACTATCCCTAACGTTTGTGATGCTGATCTCCTGAGTGTTGAGCAGCTATGAAAGGAAATTAAGTAGAATAAACATGGGAAGCTGAAAACAGAGGTGTACTTCAACTAAGAACTGCTATACCCATCCACTTTGCTAGGGCATGTTACTTATTGTCATTAGCACCAACTACACAGTGAAGAGCACACATTGTCAACAGAAGAGTGGGGTTCCATCATCCATTTCAGGTTTTCTCTTGCTACTGGTCCCCAGATAAAGCCATCTAGTGTTGGTTCGTTATGTACCCACTAATATGTGCTTTTTGAAGCATTCTTTTGTACAGTTCAATGAGTTTGGTTTCCTGGAAGCTTTCTTAAAAGGTGAACATTATAAACAGAAAAGTAAAATAAATGCCAACATAACAATCATCAACAGATTAATATCATTGGCTGTCAAAAGGTTACTATCGCTGTTGGTTGATTTTTCTACTAAGATCTTGAGGTATTGAGAAAGAGCTATATTGGATGCATGTGTTTCCTTTGGCGTGAGAAAAGAAAAAAGATAGACAAAGCTCTCTTTCAGCAAGAAATTTTGCAAATGGGTGTGTAGGCTCTTGGCCAATCCTGTGTGAGTTCTACTACATGACCACATGCTTTGGATTATATAGATTTCCGCCTGCTGGATGACATTGATGGATACTATAACCAAACAAAGAACTTCTTTTTACCACTTCTAACGTGAACCCATGTTTCTAAAGTTCCCAGACCAGACATAGGCTTGTATTGGCAGTCACAGTTGCAAGCTGCCTGTTAGTAGAGATGTATAGGCAGTTGAAAATCCATGCATCGTAATGTATAAGAGACCATTTAAGCAAGAGATATAAAGTTTTCACTAGCCAAAAGGAAGATCTGCTTCATTAACCTGTTGTAAGAGAAGACAGAAGTAGCAGTGGAAATGTCCCATGTGTCACTTACTGCCCTCAGAGTGTACCAATTGAGTTGGTGAATAAATAACTAAATATATTGGAAACGGAATGTGTTTTGTTTTTTTTTCCATAGTGCTATCTTCACCTTCCTTTCTTTTGTTAAATATATACCAATTTTTGTGCACACCAACATATTATTATTTTTTGTTTTTTTGTTTTTTTTTGTTTTTAAGCTTTTCACCCCAGGCAAGGCTGGAAGCAACTAGCACGCAAGGGGTTACAGAGGATTTGGAGCGAGAGCAAACAGGAGTGTTAGAGGAAAGGATGTGGAGAAGGATAGAGGATAGATCAAGGCAACTGGAGATGTCGATTGACGTTACACTTGAATAGTTGGAGTTCATAGTCATCAGGGAAACAGGAATGAGGGAGGGAGTTCCATAGGCGTGAGGTGCGAGATATGAAGCTATTGGAGTAAAAGAGACGTCTACATTTAACAGTTTCAACAGTGAAAGGGTGGGAACGGGATGCCAGCCTCGTAGGACGCTTGAATTCATGGAGCCTGGGAACATGGACCAGAATTGAAAAACTGAAAGAGAGCCACAATTGTTTATATATTCAGAAATCTTTACACCTTAGACGATGGGCATCTAGATCACCCAGTTTTTGATGCAACAGTTTATAAGTGCACCTTTAAAAATCTGAATTACCAGAAACTAACTGATCTCATTTCTGACCTAACCCTGGTGGCTCGATGGGGGAAGGACTGGCTTATAAAATTCAGTGTGGCCAAAACCAAACTAGTAACGTTCCACCATCACCAACCAAATTTTTAACTAACTTTCACCTATCATGAGGGATGTGTGTTCTCTCAAGCCCCCTTACCCCCAGAAATAACTTTCTTTTTACAAATTACATGTGGCAAAAAAAGAGATAAAATCATAATTATGACTCATTTTCTTCATATTCATCTTTCAGAATTTTTTTCAAAATTATGCTCAAAGTTTCTGACAGCATTTTCCCAAATGTTTAGCATCAGTTTGTTTTGCAAAGAGATTGAGCCAAATTTTTTTCTGTGAAGAATTTAACTTGTGCATCTTTTTGTTGGATTGTACTTGTATTTGCTGTAATGACAAAATTGTGGCATGAGCAATGAAGACAAATGACCTTCACACTTGTCATGCTTGTGCTAGATGCAAACTGTTTCTACACCCCAGAAAATGTTTGTCAAGGCCACATACCCAATTAAGTGACTTAGTCTAGGTTTTAAAGGACCTCTTTGTCCACGAGTGGCTAGAATCAGGGTTCATATGGGTCCTTTTAACAGAGCTTGAAAAGTCCTATAATTTTCTAAATTGGGCTGCCCACACATCCCTTTCCTCAATTCATGAAAATAAATGCCAAATCCCAGAAATCTGGCATTTTTACAAGCCAAAGGTGTCCTTTAGAAAAATGTTCTTTTACTTGTCAGTTATATTTGGCAATTATTGCGAACAGTGTCTTTGATTAGAACAATCTGCAAAAGACAAGTCCATAGAGATATCAAAATTGGAAGAGGAGCTGAATGTTAAACTAGATGAACTGAAAAAATGGTAACCTCCTGAAAGCCATGAGTAGTAGAGGTAGCTAAAATGTGTAATCTTTTTGCGAAAATTTCTATTTGTAGTTCTGTTCATTAAAACTATTATATTTAACTTCACAGGAAATGTGCAGCAATCAAGAATTTTTGTGACATTTACAAACCATAAGTAGTCTATATAGCTGAAATGTGTAGCAGTAAAAATTAAAGTATGTAATTCAAAATTTTCAAGTGTAGTAGAACACCAAAAACAAGCAGGTCTGCATTCAGTTGTGTTTTAGCCTTCAACACTTAGATTTCTTCACTGCTTTCAACTGATCCATGTGACATGAATTACTGGAACCAGCTGTTGCTTTTTTTTTTTTTTAACACCTCATCTATTAAACTATTAAAAGATAAATCATAAACTTTGTGTTTTTGAAATTGATGACCATTCACTTTGTGTGTGCACGCCAGTTTCAGTCCTTGAAACTTCTTAACATAGTCCTGGAAATTTTTTTACATGGATCTGTGGGGACCCTGCAGAATATGTCAAACGAATATTTCATTTGACATATTCATTCAATTCATTGAGGTGATTTACAACATATCCAAAAGTAATATACTCTGCTAAGAAAGTTGGTTCACTGTATCATGCGAGACAATTTTTCTCTCCAGAATTTATCTACAAGTCTACCATTCAAGCTTAGACTATTGCTGCCACATATGGTCCGTTGCCCCTGCTATTTACCTTCTGCTACTTGATAAAATTCAAAGAATTAGCAATATTATTGGTCCTGATATGGCAGCTCGAATTCAGTCACTTTCCCATGCTGTAAGGTTGCCTCTCTCTGCCTTTTCTATAAATACTTTCATGGTAATTGTTTAGATGAGCTCTTTGCTATGGTACCTAGACTTTGAATTTAAGCACAGTACTAGACTGGCGTCAAGATCTCCTCAGTTTACAGTTGAGTTAGCTAGCTATAGCCATAAGTTCTATGCTAAGTTTCTTTTCGCACTTCCAGCTCTATGCTTTCCAGCCAATTTTAGTCTCCAGAAATTTAAATGCAATGTCAATCACTATCTACTTTACCCTAATGACTTTTTTGTTCTTCCTGCGCATTGTTTCTGTTCATAATTCTTCCACACTCTGTAACTGCTTGTGTCTTAGTGGCTTTACTGCCTTGCATGGTGTGATACTGATTTTTTTAAAAATTGTAGACATCTAAGGAAATACAATTAAGATATCCAACATGACTTGTTCCCCATGGACATTATCATTTATAGTTTTTCATCGGAATGAAAAAGTGGTCTGATACAAATGATTAAAGGTTCGCCAAGGGCGAATTCAAAGATAACGTCTGTAAAGTTGGTCTACCCAGATTTTAGGTGGAAAAATAAAATCTGAATGTTGTGTCCACAAATACAACACAAAATTATAAATAATTTGAAGAAATGATCTCTGCAGAAAAAGAAGACAAGCTAAATATGACAGTAACATTTAGAGTGTCAGATACATGTATTTACATATTAAAAATCAATCTTCTTTGTTGTGGCCATGAGACAAATTGTTCATAAGGATTGTGGCATTGTACACGTGTGTATGAAGCACATGCTAATGAAAAATGTAACTGCTGACTGATTGTGTGTTGTAGCAGTAATTTTAAATACAGTGAACAA
Organism: Acanthosepion esculentum; assembly: GCA_964036315.1. Lineage (NCBI taxonomy): Eukaryota > Metazoa > Mollusca > Cephalopoda > Sepiida > Sepiidae > Acanthosepion > Acanthosepion esculentum. The sequence continues at coordinate 49,045,535 of OZ038485.1, forward strand.
AGAGAGAGACATGACTTTCATTACGGCTTTATAGGTTTTTCAGTGTAGAAAAATCATTACTGACTGACACGTTACTAAATCAAGCCAACTTTGTAAAATGTGGTTCCTAAATAAATACTGTAAACTGTAGAGAGACAGTACGTAAGGGCATGTATTAAAACATTACTGACTTTATCCTTTCATGTCTTTAGAAGAGCAAGTTACGAAAGGCAAGCATAATAAATTTTCACAGAAAATAAGCTTGTCTACATAAATTTGATATCATCTGCAAATCAGAGGTTGCAGACTGGTCTGTCACTAATGATAGTGGTCTTAAAATGTTCCTTGCATTATTTCTTTTTTCCAGAAAGAGAAAAGGAGACATTCCTACTTGATATCAAACATTTTTCATGAAGAGAACTATGATGTTGGCCTATTTGAAGAGGCCCTCTACGATTTAGACAATACCTTCCTCACTGTTGAAGCTTCTGATGACTTGCCATAGGCCATCATGCGGCACTCAGTTGAAAGCTTTCTCTTGGTGAGGACTGGTTAAATATTTCTAAATTCTATCATTTTGAAACTGTGAGAAGATTCTCTTCTTGGTCAGAGGTAGCACCACACCACAACCCAAATCTGACAAAAGTTCTCTGAAAGCCTTTCTTGTAGCTCCACTCCCATTTCAGCAGACCTGCAGGAACATTGTCCATTCTAGGAGACATGCCTGTCTTGAGACTATTCACTACTGTCTCGACATTCTTGTTCACCATAGGACTTTTCTTGCTTTCACTGGTAACCTGGGTCCTCTCTGAGGATGCTGGTGTCTGGGCAGAGCTCCTATTTATATAAGACGCTTGCTGTATTCCATCTTCATCTTTGTCTACCAACAGTTTGCTATCCATGTCTTCAATGGTTCTGGGCTGGTTGGTTCATCTGAGGATATTTGGCACGTTGGTACCAGCTTCCAGACCTTTCTTGACCTCGCCTTGCACTTCAATCTATTGCCCTTTGGCTATTTTCATCTTCCTTCTGGTCACCTTGTTAACTTGCTGTCCAGTAGGTCAAGTGCTGAAAAATTGCCAACTTAGATTTGAAAGATTTCTGCCATTTTCAAGGCTGATACCTCTAAAAAGGCTCTCCTGACAGTCTGTTTTTCAGTTTAAAGGCTACAATGGTTCTGGCTTATGTTGGTACCTGGAGATGTTGGAATGACAAGATGGAGCTGATCTAGTTGTGGACTAGTGTGTTGGTTGAGTGCCAGTTCTTATGTGCCCATGTGGATAGACATTAACCAAGATGAACAGTGGCTTTTAGTAAACTTTCATTAGTTTCTTCAAAATGGAATCTTTTAACTGCCCCTTCACATTTCTGGCGAGTATCTACCAAGGTGTCTTTCTTTGGAATATTTGCTATGACAGAATCATGGTGCACATAAAACTCAACTTCTGAGGTAGGAGCATAGATCTGGAAAATAGTCAAATTGTGCAGTGCCACTAAGATTAAAAAAATGACAATCTGCTGGAGATAGAGGCAAGCAGTTATTAAAAAAATTTTTTGGAGTATGAATGCTAGCCTATTCTGAAGTTTTTCCTCTTCTGAGAACCAGATTTTGTTCTGTTGTTTTTCCAAACCCCTGCCAATGGATCTTCCAGAGGCCTATAAAGTTCCAAAAATATTGTTTCAGTTTATAGATAAGCTTTCAGGTTTTGCCACATGTAAAGCGCGTGCACATTCTGATGATAATACCATCTGATTTTTGGCCTGGTTTCTTCTTCCAGTAGCCAACTTACCAAGCCTGGAGTGGTCTAGTGTGACGCATAGCCATTGCTGATCTGGGTTTTGACAGATCTCTGTCACGGAGTTTATCTGGTCTCTTCATTGCTTATCTCTTTAAAATGAGCTGATAGTTCGGAAGTGTTCATCTGTTTTGCATCTTTAAATTTGATTCCACCTTGATCCAAATTGGAATACCTTTTTATGAGGCTTCAGTTTCAAAAAGGAATTAACTGTAACAGAAATTCCTGTCAGTTATGGTTAGAAAAGAAAGAAGTCCCAGAGAGTTTGTTTTAGAAATATATTACAGATCCTGCAACCTTCTCCCAATCAAGCACTAAAGTAGTTGACAATTCAAAGTGTTCCTTCTTTATTTTGGCTATTAACATATTATTCCTCTGAAAAATTCATCTGAAAACCTTTTTAGGATCTAATTCTGGAAATGTTTAAATTAAAATAGTTTATTATTATTGCTATAATCGTCACCAGGTAATTTTATTTGAGCTTAGACATGCTTAGCAAATTCTCCAGTTAGAGCTTTTATTTTTTATTTTTGTACTTAAAATAAAATCCTAGAGACAATTTTCAGTTACTAATATGATTGTATTAAAGATCTGAGCCTTGCTTCTTGCTTAAAATATGTTTAATTTTCGAACTAATCTGAGTCTTGCCATACTTTATATATTTTTTTAATCGATTCACTCCAAGGTGATGATGCCACTAAAACACAAGGAACTACTGGGAGTGAAAGAGAATGAAAAGACTTTAGAAGAAACTGTACACCCAATCCTGAACAGAAAACAAGGGATAAACCTCTACTCCTGTTTGAAATACCAGGATGCAGTGAATTGAATGATAGGCGAACCTATCTACTACTATTGAAAAAAAAAAAATTAAATAAATAGCAAAAAAATTTCAGAGTTTAGGCAGAGACATTAAAAGTATAGAGTTGAAGTAGACTTTAGAAGGAACCAGAAATGCAATCCTAAACAGGAAACAATGGATGGATATATCCCCTGGTGGGTCCATCTACGAAATTGTGGAGTTGGAATGCTGAAGGTAACCTCAATCAGCTAAGTGACAAACCTTTTACTTGTATTAATTTTTTTGTCTCTGCACATATATATATATATATATATATATATATATATATATATATATACTAGCAGAGATACCTGTTGTTGACTAGGTTTGGAAGAAGCTGCCAAAATTAGCACTTTTTTTTAAAGATATTGATTAAAGAGTATTGAACATATAATAATAAATGTCTGTTAACCTCCATGTAGGTAATACAGCTATATCCATCCAGGTAACGCAATAAAACGGACTGCCAGTTTTCATGTGGAACAAAGAGGTGCTTCCTCCAGGCTAATGGTTCCATATAAGCTTCTGGTCTGTGATTTTATATTTTGGTCTATAAATGAAGCAACTATCACATATATAACTAAATAAAAGATTGAGGAAAACTATAAACATATGCATATTACAATATTTATTTAAGTCTTACAACAAACTTCAATAATAAAAAAAAGAAATATACCATTATAGTAATGTTTATTTTCAGTATTATATATCCAGTTGCCTGGCTACTGCATTCCATTAAGTATTCATTCAAAGTCTCCACTCCTTTACTTCTGGAGTTTCAGATTGTCTGGCAGCTGCAATCTGCTGAGCATCCTTGCTACGTCTCATTTCAGTTTCTTCTTGAGTTTCAAATTGTCTAGCTTCACTGAGCATCTAATCTACATCTTTTTTTAAATTTTTTTTTTTAAGCGTATCACCCCAAGCAAGGCTGGAGGCCACTATCACGCAAGGGGTTATAGAAGGGTTGGAGGAAGAGCAGATAGGAGTAGTAAAGGAGAGGATGTGGAGAAAGAGAAAGACAGTGGGTCGATCAAGGCAAGGGGGTTACAGAAGGTTTGGAGCGAGAGCAGATAGGAATGAAAGAGGAAAGGATGTGGAGAAGGGAAGTGGATAGATCAAGGCAACTGGAGATGTCGATTGACACTACACTTAAACCGTTGGAGATTGTATTTGTCAGGGAAACAGTAATAGGGAAGGGAGTTCCACAGGCGAGATGTGCGAGACTTGAAGCTATTGGAGTAGAAGAGACGTCTACATCTAACAGTTTCAACGGTAAAGGGGTGGGAACGGGATGCCAGCCTCGTAGGACGTTTAAATTCATGAGGCCTAGGGACAAGCGAAAGCAGCTCCTCTGAGCAATTACCGTGAAAGTATTTGTAAAAAAGACAGAGCAAGGCAACATCGTGTCTGTGAGAGAGCGACTGCAGATGAGATGACAGATCAGGGCCAATCACATTGCATATCCATCTCTGGATCTTATCAAGAACCCTGAGGCAAACAGCAGGGGCCCCAGACCATGCTTCTTCTTGACTTTGTGACACTCGTGAAGCTGCATGCCTTTCTGCATCTTCTCTCCTCCTATTTCCTCAGTTGATCTTCAGTTTCTTCTGCTCTTTCTCTTTTCCTCCACTGGGATTGCTTAGGTGGTCCCAAACGGAACTTCTTGGGAGTCATTGTAGTAAGGGTGTAGCCTAATTATTATTTGCAATATTCAGCTGGCAGAACAGAACAGACATCTGAAAGATATAGTGCTGCTTAGGTTTGGTCATTATAGGATAAACAACTTTATCAAGAATTCTAATAAATTGCAAATTATAGTCATTGTACAGGTTCAAGTGATGCCTCCTCAGTCCAAGAGACAAAATTTCCATATCAATTGGATCATTATATAAGATTGAAACAGTAGCTATTGTGTAGGTTATAGGAAAACTAAATTTGCAGTTTCAATCAAATGTTTGGATACAAAAATGAAATGAATGTAAAAAGATGGTATCATTTAAATTTCATTTAAATCCATGGAGATAATTTTTTGAGGCAGGGATTTGTGCACACCTGGAACCCCACTTTTTTAAATAAGTTAGATATATATACTCAATGTCATTAAATGTCATACATAGAATCTCTCTTCAAATTTCATAAGAATCTATCCAATGGTTGTGTTGTTTAGAGTTTTAGGGAGTTAAGCACCCCCCACCCCAACTCCATTCCTTCGGACTCTATATAAGTACTTTGGGAGTTGGCTTCAAAATATATCAAGCCCTATATCGCCCTATGGTAAAAACCCTGTGATAATAGAGGTTCAAATAATCAAATTATGGACTTCCAAAAATTTTCAATATTGAGGGTTTAGCCCCAATTAGAGTGTCTTGATATTATTGAAATTGGCTGATATTTTGGGAATAGGCATCATTTCAAGTCATTTACCTAAGTTTAAATTTCATTTAAATTGAAGGGTAGTAAAATTTGAGGGGGTGTTCAAGCACGAAACAGAATGTCACCACTAGATGTTGTCCTCAGTGTCCACTTTTATATTAAAAAAAAACATTTTTCTAATAAATTATATAATACATTCATCTGCTTCATTTTTGTGGTTTAAATTTGAGTCAAGATATTTATGTAGTTTTATTCACTTTGAATAAAATATGAATATATAATAGTCAGGCACAAGACCATGAAAACAAGGTACACACTGAAAAGTGTCTTGGGCTATAAGAGATGCCTACTGTATAATTCTTAATTCAAAGTGACCTTTCAACAACTAGCACTGAAATGTTATTCAGAAGGTTGGGGAACATTCGAATCTTTTTATTAAGAGAAAAACAAAGAAGAATTTTTTGCATAATCATTAGTGAGAATTATTCTCTACAAAATAGCAACTTTCTCTCAGTTTTCATTTTTTTTTTTCAAGACAATTTCAGGTTGATTAATTGAATGATGTAAAATAAAAAGGATAGACCTAAATTTTCTACGAGGTTCAATTTTTAACTTGGTGCTGAAAATTTAGAAAAGAAATTTTTCCTATGAAGAAAAAAAATTGTATTCTTTATCGATGAAATCATAAAAAAAAAATTACCAAATGAGTAATTATTAACACTTACAAAATAATCAAATGTAAGGTTTGACATAACAGCTGTCAGTCTCTCTGCAGAGCCAAAATTCTTCAACAGCATTTTAAAATGTATCCAAGAACATTTGCAATGTTTCATTATCAGCAACATTTTCTGCATATTCCAACAATTGTGGAATAGTAAATTGCAACTGTTATTATCCTTGAAACTTTTGACAAGTCACAAAAGGGCCTACCATTGTCTGGATATAAAAGTCATGAGGATATCTGGTCTGGTGCTTCGATTATATATCTCGAGATTTTTGACAAAATTCAAAGAAATGTCTTTAATGTTATTGGTCCTGACCTGGCATCTTGACTTCAGTCACTTTCCAACCAATGTGATATGTCTTCCCGCTGTCTTTTCTACAAATATTATCATAGCTATTATTCTGAACTTTCCTCTTTGGTGTCTTGACAGCATGAATTTAAGCATGCTACTAGATTGGCAACTAGGTCCCACCATTTTACTGTTGACCTAACTAGATACAAGCACATCTTCTATTCCAATAGCTTATTTTCTTGCCTGTGGAACTCCTTTCGAATTTCTTGCTTCCCTGCCTTCTACAACCTTCAAAAATTTAAATGCTATGTCAATCAACATCTTCTATCTTCTTGAATGAGTTGAGCTGCTCAGGGAAGCTGAAGTTCATCATTTCAAATTCTATTCTTGGCAAAGTTTAACCTTTGAGCCTGTGAAAAGAACAGTGCATCAAAAGGATCATTATTCTCTTAACACCGCTATTATTTTCTACTACCTTCATTCCCTCAGCAATGTTTATTTATCAGATTCTAAAAAGATGTGAACCAAGTATAACTGTTTATTATTTACCTTTTATAAAGATTTATTATTTACCATTTTATAAACAAATAAATGTGAAAAATCTTTTCATTCAAAAATTTTTTAAAAATTGCAAAATTATCAAAATATGTAAACCACCAAAAATGCAATATTTATTATTTACCATTTTATAAATAAATATGAAAACAAGTGTTTTTTTATTCATAATCTTATAAAATTATCACTGAATTTTAAAACAAATATTTATTTTTTTATAAGATGATAAATGATAAATATTACATTGTGGGTTCACATTTTTAGATGGTTGTAAATATAAAATTATTCTTTTAAATAAACAATCTTATAAATAAATAGTGTTTAATTTTTTTGTTGTAAATTCTCAAAGAACAAAGAAAATATATAAAATCACTTTCATATATTTGGGTTTTAAAATTCTAATCATCGCTTTTTAAAACAACCAACATTGCCGAGGGAGTGAAAGTAGTTAAAATAATAGTGGTGTCAAGGGAAAAAACATTTACTTTTTTTATAGGCACAATGGTTAAAGATTGCCCTATTCTTGATACTTTAATAAGGATTAACAATCTTTAATTCCGCATTTTTTTTCCAATAATTTCAATGTATGTCAGTAAAATAAAAAGCAAATTTATAGATAACCTGTAATTACAATGGAAGAATGGATTTAATCTGGCATCAATTCTTTAAGTGGCTGATTCACATTAAACATGAAGATCGTTCCTTCATAACCTCAATTCATAAGAATCATGTAATGTGTAAAGTCTGAAGTCGCCAGATGGTTAAAATAGTACAGTTATCTAAGATGTATACACAGCAGAATATTTTCCCTTTTATTCACAAACGTGTTATTAATAAAATCCCATATCCGCTCAGGACATATAGGTGATCATGGCTCTCCACAGATTTTTCTTTCCAAATCTAGACATTGCCACAACTTCTTGGGAAAGAGAGCTTACAGCCATATCACATTGAAACACGGGTTTTCATACAATCACCAAAGTTAAGCAATGTCAAACCTGGTAAGTACTTAGATAGGTAACCACTTGGAAATACCAGGTGCTGTAAGCTTTGATGTACAGGAATTGTTAATCTGAGAGTAGAGCTCCAATTCCAGTTGGGTTCATTATATTCACTTACATGCATATACCCGTAGAGCTCTTCTCCCCTCCAGCTATGGGTTAATTAGTAAGACTTGTATCAGTAAATCATTATCTCCAAAAACATTCTTACAATCTAAAAATATTTTCTAGCTTCAGATAACTTGCAAAGGGTTGATAAACCATAAAGAACAAATCAATGTTAGGGAAGATATTGGACCTGTGTTTTTTCTCTCTCCTGTTTTGAATTTAGTGTAGTCCTTCTCTTCAACCTAAGGCTGAAGAGAGAAGAAATGGATTATTGTATTTTTTCCAAGGGCATTAGTACAAAAGTGAACACAAAAGACTTAGGTGACATTTTTGAACTCAGCTCAGTAATATGTAAGAATTCAAAATGTATGGTCATTAGCAACCGATGATGTGAGCTACAAATTGGAGAGGACAAAAATCATGCAAGTACAGAAATTTAACTATCTGGGTAGTGTTATTACAGACGACGAAGAATATGACAGAAATCAAAAAATTTTGAGACGTCCCTTTTAAATTGGTTTAATTATAATCAAGTTCAGTACAAAGGTCTCCCCCTCCAAATCTGTGATCAGTCAGTTATGTGCCATGCGTGATACACGCTTAGGCAATCATGTTCTCTTGACATGACTGACAAGGCAGATTTTTTTTTTCCTGCAGTAGGTTGCCATTTCTTTCTGCAGTAGACCAGTTTCCAACCAAGGCTATAGAACCCATACCCATAGCTTTTGAAGAGGATTCATACCTTTCCCAAGGGTATTAACACGTGAATGTAATGGATTCGGCTGGAATCCAAACTCGGCTCTCCGATTCCTCAATCTGAGCCACTATCCTTTACTCTACTGTGCCTCCTCAGCTCACTGACTTCATATTCCACTGATAACCATTTTGCTACCTTCAACAATATACTTCTTGTATAATCAGAAAACACAAGTGACCCCCCCCCCCCGCAATTCCTAATAGAAGCTTTCAGAATTATGTAAGTGGCCATTACAAGCTAATTGTTTGTTACTATTAAATATGGACATAAGAAATTACAAGTCGAGGATTTCATTCTTGTTGCTTGATACAATGCAAACAAATACAATTTTTTTGTTAAAACACTGGTTCCTATATGATCACCAAAGTTAAGAAACATTAAATCTGGTCAGTACCGAGATGGGTGACTGCTTGGGAATCTTGGACATGCAGGTGATGTCATGGATAATGGCTCAGAATTGTTTATTGGAGAGCCTAGTTCCAATTTCAATTGGATTCATTATATTACCTTAAGCGCAAATATCCTTGGAAAAGGTATAAAACCACCTCTTCACTACCCCACTTACGGGTTAATTAGTATCACTAAACCAATATTATTTTTAAATTCTTACAATCTAAAAATATTTTCTAGCTTTGAATAACCTGCAAAGGGTAGATAAGCCATAAAAATGAATCAACATTTTTATGTAGTACTAAGTTATCCTTACCATTAAAAATGAACAAATAAAAGCAGCATTATTTAAGTATTTTTGTGAGTGTGTTGGTTATATTTTCCGTGTTGTTAATCTAGAACTTTTATCTTTAATTAACTCTCTTGTCCCATATAGGAAAGAATTCTTTAAAAATATCCAAAGAAGTCTAATACAACAGCAATATTATTATTTACATTCGGACTAATGTCCTCTCCTTTATTATTATCACATTTAGATTGTTGTGCCATCCTACTTTCTTCAGGTGTCTGTCAATCTGGGTAGCTCTTGGAATTTGAAACTCAGTCATTTCTTTAATCTATAAGACTAAGATTGTTATTGTTGTGATTCATGTCCAGGGATGTAATTTTTTTTTTTCTTAGTACTGTAAAGGTACTGTTAGTTGCATCTTCACTGAAATTTACAGCTACATCACATTATAACACTAGTTTCCGTATGATCAACGAAATTAAGCAATGTCAAGATTGGTCAGTACCTAGATGGGTAACTATGTGCTGTAAGCTTGAATGTAATGGATAATACTTCAGAATTGTTAATTGGAGAGTCAAGTTCTAATTCCAGTTGGGTTCATTAAATTCAATTACACATAAAAACATTGACTAAGCCTTATTCGGCCACTTTTCATTTTCAGCAGCCTCTACTTTCAAGCTCAGCTTGAAGGGCTACATGCAACCTTTTCTGCAGAAGACAAGGCCAGTCCTGGCAGCTAAGCTCAGATATCTCATTCCTCCCATGGGAACTGGCAGAAAAATCTCCCTTAAAGATACCTACCAATGGAAAACTACACACTACCCTTGCTGCAGAAGACAAGGCCTGTCCCAGCAGTTTCACACTCAGATTTCTCGTTCTTTCCATGGGAACTAGCAGAGAAATCTCTCTCAACAAAAAAACTACTCAAGAACTTCGTTAAATCCCACTTTTTCCTCCAACAAAATACTACTATCTTGCATTCTCTTTTAAGCAGAAATAAAAGCTGTTGAACAGTTATTTTTTAGCCTTGGGCTTTGTTCATGCCACTCTCAATGTTGAGTACAAACACACATGCAACTGGGAAAATTTTCTAACAGTACAAAATAAATCAATCAGCCAATTCTACTGAGTGAGTCTGTACCACTGGGCCCAGGGTCTGAACTCACAATTACTGCACAAGTAATTAAAAATCCAATTAAGTCAACTGATATCTCTTTAAAGCATTTAAACCTAAAACATCTAAAGAATGTTAATTACAAAACAAAAATAGACATTATATTAGTATCCAAATCACCCCTACTTACAAAGGTATTGCATAATACCTCCTCTTTACCCCTCACCTCGTTCTTAAGTAAGGGAATCGGGGGTTATAATATAGTATGATTCTGGAATAGATATATCAAAGAATTCGGGTTCACCAAAGGGTTGATCTGTGGCCAGCCCTGGTTATCAAGCGGAGATGCACATGACCTCACACCTGCAACTGGGAAAGATTTTGTAATAAATGCAGAGAGGACTTGGGCAGTCCTTCACACACTGCAGCAGGGGAAGGTAATTTCATGTATCAGACCTGGGACAATGGACACAGACTGATCAAGAGTAACTGACAAAATACTGGAGTGAATAAAATGTTAAGTAATGATTCATGTCTCATGTGATCCTTTAATTGACACTCTCATTTCATTGCAATAAAAAGGTCACATTGCATTTTGTATCATCAAATAGATTGATTTTGCCATCTAATTTGAGATGATGTATCATATCCTTGCATGGAGTATTGCTGCCATATATGGTCTGGAGCCCCTTCTGTTTGTCTCAAGGTCCTTGATAAAATCCAAAGACAGATATGCAATGTAATTGGCCCTGATCTGGCATCTCATCTGCAGTCGCTCTCTCATAGATGTGCTATTGCTTTCCTCTGTCTTTTTTACAAATACTTTCATGGTAACTGCTCCGATGAGCTGCGTTCGCTGGTTCCCAGACTTCATGAATTTAAGTGTTCAACTAGGCTGGCATCTCGCTCTCACCCTTTCACTATTGAAAATGTTAAATGTAGCCAGCTCTTCTATTCCAATAGCTTCATGTCTTGCACTTCTCGCTTGTGAAACTATCTCCCCATTGTTTTCCTGATAGCTATAATCCCCAACTATTCAAATGTAATGTCAATCGAAGTCTCCAGATGCCCTGATTTATCCCCTAACCTTCTATTCATCCTTTCCTCTATCACTCCTCTTTGCTCTCTGTAACTGCTTGTGTACTAGTGGCTTCCCGCCTTGCTTGGGATGGAATGCTTAAAAAAAAGAAAAAAAGTATTTTGACTAGTATTTTCAGTTTCGTTGCTTTGACCACATTTAGCAGTTAACGGTTTGAATAATCTTATTATCCATTGTCATAAGTAATTTCCGTTTTGTGGAACCAATTGTAATGACAAATGTATCATACTATCTAATCATGAATAAATTTGTAATACACTAACATATATTTGTTTTTTCACAGTAGTGACAGCATACACAGTGGATGAATACGAAGATGTTTTTCTCCTCCATGACAAGGCAAAGCTGCATATGGTAAGCATAGGAGAGTTTTGCAACTCAGTTGATCTGGTCTACCCTATTCACTATATTCACCTGAGCATGTACCAATCGATTATTACCTTTTTCAATCTCTGTAAAACGCTTTAACAGGGAAAACTTTCTCTAATGAAAACCAGATTCAATAGTTTATCAAAAACTTTTTTTACATCAAAAATTTGTGGAATTTTACTCAAAAGGTATCGTAAAGCTGCCTAATAAGTGGCAACGAGTCATTGCAAATAATGGTGAATATATAATTGAATAAAATGTATTTTTGGAGTAAAGTTGATAAACAAAAAAGGATATTATTTATAACTCAACCTAATTGGATTCATCTTTTAAAAAAAAAAAAAAAAATGAGTGATATTTGGCGATGAAATCCAATTACTCAAGAAAAATCAACTGAAATCTGATTAAAACAATCATTGTTCAAATATAAAACCGTAAGTAATTAAAATCAGAGATATGTCATTCAATTAATTTCTTTCTTGCAGTTCCAAGTTCATGGCTTGAAGAAAGTGAATTTAACACTTGATTAACTAAAGATACAAATTTAACTTTGAAAAAAAGCAGCAAAAGACAAAACATTTTTAGTCCAATGTTGATTTCCTCATCAGATTCATTAAGAATTTTTAAAAATGATATCTCTAATCATTTACTTTTGCATTTATACACAAAAACATTTGTTGTTGTATAAGTTTTTTATTTCCTACTCCATGACAGCAAAATGCTTCTATTTTTTTTCCCTTTAATACAATGCAGTCTGAGTAGTTCCTAAACTTTTTTCTCTTGGCTGCATTTCTGGAATTAAAATTTGCTTGGGCATCACCAAATTTAATGTGATAAAAAGTTCATTTAAAAATAAAAAAAGAGAAAAGGTTAAAGGGCGATAACCACAGATTCAAAGTTAGAATAGCATTGATAACTCTCTCCTCCAGTTTGCAGACCCTAGTTACTATATCCTTAATACTTGATAGAATGCAAAAATATCACAATGATAAAATGGGTCAATAATTATTTATAACTATTTATACTGGGACTCATGCATGCAATTACAAGTAATCCATAATAATATTTTAAATTTTGAAATCATATTTATTTTTGGCATATGAATTTTTAAAAACTGTTTCTAAATCTTTGATTGTTTTTCAATCATGCCACCACACCTATGAGATGCTGCACACCATTTGGAAACCACTAATATAATGTAATTACCTGATATGGCATACAAAATTTCAATTCAGGACTGGTTATCCCAAAAGAAGTAGAGTTAATGAAACTTGTAAAAAAAGAAGATATTTCCCACTCCCAATATTGAATGATTGATTTATTTTTTATGTTTATCAACCTCTTGCAGGTTATTTAAAGTTAAAAAGTATTTTTAGAGTGTAAAAATTTTTTTGCCGATAATAATGATTTACTGATACAAGTTCTACTAATTAACCCATAGCTGGGTGTTATGGTGTTGAAACCATAGAAAAATAACACAGACTCGGATATGAAGTTAAACGGTATATTATTCACGGAAACGTAGTACAAAGTATATGGACTGGAGAGTACTTCTCTCACTAGTGTCCTGACTCACTCATTCATACACTCACTCAGTGATACACTCTTGATGACTTACTCTTTACTAGAAATTGGTAGCCACATTATATAAGTGTGGAAGAGTCTATTTGTAGGTATGTCAGGTTCCACAATACCCCCCTTCCAAGCCTTTTACTTGGTAAAAAGGGTTAATACCTTTTCTTCTTTGAGTTAATTGTCAAATGGTCGGTGAATTTCCTTTTTCTCCCCGACCTTCGTTGTTCAGGCGTATGTTGCGGGGGTTCGAGGTCAAATGTGTCGTAAATGATCTCGATGGGTTCTTCCACTTCATCCTGTGTGCTGTTAGAATCTATTTCATGCCGTTTTTTTATTTAATTTATATGTCTTTTATGTGTATGTCTTGGTCCTTGTATAATATACACCATTTCGCAGATCCTTCTAGTGATCGTGCCTACCTCCCAGTGCGGCATATTCTTTTGAAAACTTTAAAAAACAATTTTCTGACCTGGGAGAAATCGTTTTTTTGTTCCTTTTTCAGTGTTACATATTTTTGACTGTTTTGGGATTAGTTTGTCAAAAACAGATCTCACCTTTCTGGCAAACATGATTTCTGCTGGTGAGCCAGTTGATAGTGTATTCGAGTTCGGCGTTATACGATATCCAATTGAGGGTTAAAGTGAGTCAAAAATAGTTCTGATGTTAAAATATTTTTTCGAATGCTGACTGGCACTCCGTTGTCCAGTTCCAACTTTTTTTAACAATTCATTCAGAGGGGCTCGTAACTCGTGCATATTATTTATGAATACTTGATAATAGTTGGCAAGTCCCAGAAAACTTTGGAGCTCGTTGACGTTTTTTGGCGCAGGCATATTTTTGATAGCTTCTGCTCGCCTTGGGTCAGTTGTCTTCCATTCTTATCAATGACATGCCTGAGATACGTTATTTCATTCATATAAAAATCGCATTTCAATTCTTTTACTTTGAGACCGAAATCCTGAATTCTTTCAAAAACCTTGTGGATATGTTTGTGATGTTCCTCGGTAGATTTGCTTGCTATAACAATGTCATCTAGATAAGCACACGCAAAGTCCAAGCCGCCCAGCATGGTATCCATAACCTGCTGAAATATAGCGGGTGCAACTTTGACTCCGAAAGCCAATCTGTCAAACTTGTATAAACCCCTGTGGGTGTTGATACATAGAAGTTTTGCGCACTCCTCCTCAACAGGGATCTGAAGGTATGCATCGCTTGAGTCCAATTTGGAGAATATTTCCCCACCATTCAGTTTATTAAATATCTCCTCCGGTGTGGGGAGAGGGTAATGGTAATCTTTTAAAGCCGCATTGAGGCCTGTTGTAAAATCCGCACAAACACGAATTTGGTTGGACTTTTTTCTTACGTATACAGCGGGGGCAGCCCATTCGCTAAAACTCACTTTGGATAGTCCCATTTTCTAGTCCCAAGGGTATTTGTGCATAGATGAATATAACAAACCTAATTGGGATTGGAACTTGTACCTCCAATTTCGGGCCATTATCCATTACACTACCCACACATGCTAGCCTACAGAACCTGGTATTCCCAACTGGTCACCCATCTAGGTCCTGACCAGGCTCAACCTTGCTTAACTTTGGTGATCATACAGGAACCAGTGTTTTGATGTGATATGATTGTAATCGCAATTCAGTTAAGGGCAACTCTAACCATTACATCACAATGAGGCACCATAGAAAACTATTTCATCTCATAACATTGTTCTTACTGTTGTATATTTACCATGCAGACAATGCATAGATCAAATGGCAGTTCCGGTTGGCCCACTCGTTTTGTTTAATACAAAGTGAGAATGCTGCAGTTTTAAACAAGTATTTATATTTTGTCTTCTTCCTCAAGATCCTGAGGAAACCTGATACTAAAGATTGTGTAAAAAGGTTAAAAAAAAAAAAATTTGTTTCATTGTAAATGTCCAGGGATTAGTGAGCAGTTTAATGGTTAGGAACATGGAATGAGAAAGTAGAGAGTTCAATCTGAATTCCAGTCAAATTTGTTACATTTAAATATTCTTGGGAAAGGCATGAATCCATCTCTTAAGTGAAAGCAAAAAAACTAGAGGTGATGGAGCAAAACTGTTCAGAAATTTGAATTCAGCACATAAAAATTAGTAAAAAGACGGTTATGCCATGTTTGCCTCAGAGAAAAAAAGTTTTTTTTTTTTTTTTTTGTAAACCAGTGTTATTTCATTTTATTTTCTCTCCTCCACTAATAGGAGTAGATAGGTTCACTTATCACCCGGTTCATACACCTCCCCGGTCTTTTGAACAGGAATTGACGTTTATCCTTTGTTCTGTTGAGGATTGGGCTTTCAGTTACTTCTAAAGTCTACCTTATACTTCTAATGTTTCTGCGTAAACCCTGAAATTTTATTTATTTGTTTTTATTTTTTCCTCAATAGAAGTAGATAGTTTGCCTATCATCCAGTTAATACTCCATCCCGGTCTTTTGAAGCGGTGTAGGGATTTATCCCTTGTTTCCTGTCTACGATTGGGTTCATTCTAAAGTCTACTTCAGCTCTATACTATAACATCTGCATACGAACTCTGAGTTATTATTCACTAATTAAATCTTGACCTCTTCAAGTCTAGGGTTAGCTGTTATCTTTCCTGCGTAGCCCCAAGAATCTCGCTTCTTGTCCTTACTTATGCTAACACTGTACATAACCCTCTATCTTAAGTGGCTCTTGGGCCTTGTATTGGGTGAACATTAGTATTAAAAAAAGTTATATGTTAAATAGTAGGACTTGTATCTGGAAAAATCATTGTTATTCTCCACAAAAATTGTTAATGCAATATTCATTTGTAAGAAAAGAATTATCTCCCAATCCAAAATACATTTTGGCTTTAAATAACCAACAGAGTTGATAAGCCATAAAAAGAGAAAAGAGGGCAAATGTCCAAACTATTATTGATTGAACATGTATAGCAAAACAATTCATGGTTGAAGTCAGTGGTGGAATTTCCTGCTGGACACCAAAGTGATGGTCCATAATAATAACTGAAAAAAGTAAAAGCAAAAAAAAAAAAAAAAAGAAAATATTGCGTAGATGTTGGGAAGATTTAAATAAAACTTCTTTGATGCTATAATTTTTTTGGTAGATAATAGATATCCCAAGTTCCTTGTTTTGAGATTAAGCATGTTCTTTTATAAGTTTTCCCAGTAGAAATTTTCGACCCAGTCTTCCACAGGTTGAAGTGGTGTACAGAGCTGATCATTGAGTGAAGCTGTGGCAAATGACAAGGACTTTCAACAACGACCTTGAATTGAAAGGAGATAGAGCTTTAGACAGTAGTCTAAAGAAGTATAGCGAAGCATACTTCCAAAACATTTTTTTTAAGCATTTCACTCCAAACAAGGCAATAAAGCCACTAAGACACAAGGGATTACCGAGTGTGAATGAATATGAGAAAAATAAGAACATTAAGGAGAAAGAACAATAAAAGGACAGGAATAAAGAAAACAGAAGATGACAATTAACATTGCATTTAAATTTTTAAAGATCAAAGTTGACTGGAAAGCAAGAAGCTGGAAGAGAGTTCCACAAGTGAAAAGTGTGAGAGAAGAAACATTCAACCCTTGCATCAAAGAAAGAAGACAAACTAGATAGTGAGTAGCCAAATTTAATTTTTCAAGGCTTTAAGTTTAGTGATGATCTAATTATCAATCAATACAAGAGATTCTTAGAAGAAAGTAAGTGCTTCATTCAACCAAAACTGCAAGGTCTTCAATCAGAATTTATCACTGCATAATGTAAATATTTCTTAATATAAAACTGGAAGCTGACAAAGTACTGAATAGTAATGTAAGCTTCAATATAAGCCAATTTGCTGTAAAATTGAAAAACTAAGTATTAACGTTTCCTGGAGAATTTTCTTATTTACTATTAAACTGACTTAATTTAATGGATAAATAGGTTGTTTTTCTCATACACATTGGCAGTCACCATAATGTTGTGGGTGTTCACTCACACACAGCAGCAGAAATTAGCCCTTGTGTTCACAGAGATAAAAACATACTTGACTAAATGAAATGTAGACAAATAACAGGAAAAGCATGGTAAATTGTATGTTAATTTCATACAATTTATTTATATTTTTTGTGTGCGTTTTACTGTGTGTATTTTTTAGGTTACAATTGTTTTATGGTACATAATTGAATGTCTAGGTTGGAAATATTTTTAATGAAAAAAATAAAAAATTTTTTAAACAAGTAAAGTTTATACTTTTTATTGTTTAACATTTAAGTAAAGTTTTGTTTTTAATTTCCATATATTCCACCCTATGGGTTTAAAAAAAAAAAAAAAAAAAAAAAAAAAAAAAAAAAAAAAGGTAGACCCAAATAAAATTTTACCCTCCGGACATAATGGACTTTCAGCTGATATTTCAGTGAATGGAAAAATACTCCTGATAAAAACAATGAATTGTGGTACTGGAGTATCAATGTGTTTGATGCATCTCTACTGTGAGTACATATCCCACTCAGTATATTATATGTCTAAGAGAGAGAGAGAGTAAACTTACATGTCTCTGTATAGTAAGGATAAAATGATAAAATCTAGTTCACAAGTGGTCAAGATAATCTACATGTTGCTAAACCAACCTCAAAACATCTTGCTAAGGTAGGGTAAATGGCTGGGATCCTATTTTCATGTTTATTATTCTTTTTTTTCTCAAAAATGTTAAATTTAAACTTGGAGTGCATCCTTGATGCTAGCAAATACAGTAATTCAAAAAGGTATTAGACAATGATTCACATGTATACCCAAAAGTACACGTGAATCATTGTCTAATACCTTTTTGAATTACTGTATTGCACTTTTATAAGATTCAGATGATATGCTGATACCCAAATGGGAAATAAATCTGGCTCAAAAACTTCATGTCCAATCTAAATGCCTGAATATATTTTGGTGATAGAGAAATAAATAAATAAAAATAAATAACAAGACCAAAATTTCACCATCTTTAAAAATAGAAGGTTTATAAAAATCGACAGGCAAACAAAACCACAGTTCAACTAAAACTGGAGTCAATAAATTTGTCCATTCTCTGATGCTGCAATCAACATAATATGCCCAGAGGTAAAATGACATTTGCGTGACTAAACCATCCTTGCTACATAAATAAACATACCTTCCATGACTACATGGTCAAGTGGCAGCTACTATATATATATATATATATATATATATATATATATATATATATATATATGCATACTTCCTCCTGGACTTTCTCTCTTATGTGTCAGGACTTTTACACTTTAATTCTTGAAACTTCAACTTTCACCTTAACCTTGTGTATTATTATATTGTGCATTTATTAGCATACTGCACTTTCTTTTAATCATTACACAATGCCAATATACACCCAAATCAAATTTTTAACCAATAATTTCTTTTTCCCAAAAAAGAGATACCTCCAAAAATTTGCATAAAAAAAAAAAAAAAAAATCTGTTGTTAATAAAAAGAAAAGATCAAAGAATTTTTTATCTAATTTTTTTTTTTTTATCATTTTTCAAACCTTGGAAATTTTGGTTAAAACTCTTGTTTTTCTGACATCAATGCATGGCCATAAATAAATTTTGTATGGGAAATTTGAATGCTTCTTTGCAGTGAATAAGACATTGATTTGGAAATTTTTGCAAAAAAAACATAATTGTCAGATTTTAATTAAATTTTCAACACTTATTCAGAAATTAATAAAATTATTTGAAACTTTTTTTTTTTTTTAGAAAATCTTTGTAAAAATATATATATATTTTTAAATCTGTTACCCCCAACTCATTTAATTTCATGAATTTCTTTTTTGTATTACTTAGTGTTTATAATTAATATAAGTGCAAGGTCCTGGAGAATTTAAATTATCAAATTTTGGGTACCCAGTTACAGAAAATCTGTTATGAAATGTAAAATAAAAATGCAATAAAACTAAAACATTTAATAAGAAAAACTTTTAATTGCTTTTATGAACAATATATATTATGGAAACTATTGTCTTAAGAAATTTTTTTTTTGATGAATAAGTTTTTACAAATGTTTTCAGTTTTGTTTTAATTAGACTAATTTATAAACTTCTAAAATTTTGTATTAATTTGTAGCAGCCAAGTGATAATGTCATTTAATTAAAACTATTTACTAATCATAATTAGAAAAGCTCACTACAATTCAATGGTCCCTAATAATTTAAAAAGAATTCTAAATTATTTTTGTGTGTAAAAACATGTCAATTTTTGTAAATACAAATGTCCATACAAAACATTATCAGAAAATATAAGCGGTAACTATTTAAAGTTAAAATAAGACTATAATGCCAAAGTGCCTGAAATTTAATAGTTAAAAAAAATTATATATAAAAAAGGTGTTCACATTGTATTCATGTAATTTTTTCCAGTCTTTCCCCCTTATTTAAATTTCCCAAACATCATCTGTCAATAAATCACTCAACATGTAAAAAAAAGAAAAAAAGATGCTTTTCTGCAATATTTTAAAATAAAACAATGTAATATTTGTTTCAGTTCATTAATTAAACTTAAAATCAGTTAATTATTTCTCGAATAACGTTTCAGAAAAATATATTTTTAAAAAGATTTTAAACAGAATTATTTTATGTTGGCAGATATGGACAAATTTATAGATTTTACTGATAAACAGAAAAAAAAGAAAAAAATAATAATTCCCCTCAATTTAAATTCGGTTTTAAATTCTATTCACCAAGTATTTTGATTATTGGGAATATTAATTTTTTTTTCTATTAGCTTGGAATTAAAACTAAAATTTAAGCTTCAAGGTTTTTCATTTTTTAAACCATAGGTATTACTTTTTTTTATACCCAGTTAAAAAAAAAAAAAAAAAAAAATCAACAAAAAAAGAAATACAGCTGATTTTTTAAACACTTTCACTAAGTAGTCATTTTTAAAGATAAATTACTAAATTAGTAACTTAGCAAAATATTACTGACACTGATTAGCAATTGGTTAAAAAAAAGAAAGAAAGAAAGAAGTTAGAAATAAATGTTTCAACGAAAGTAGATTTTTTTTTTTTTACCTAATCATCAAAATTAACGAAGTGTAAAAAAAGGATAATTAATGACAATGACGAATGATAAATATTTTGTTGACCTGTTTTTAGCTACTACTTTTTCTTCTGGTATAGACCTAAATTTCTTTTCTTTCTTTATCCCATAACAAATAGTGAATACTTTCTTTTTTTAACGTGGCTTCATATGTTGAGCACGTATTTTTCATAAATAAAAACGTCGTATGAGGAGTATATTTGTTTTGGCTTGCGTAGGACGTGGGGGTGGGAGATTTACAAATACAATTATTAATTTACAATAAACTGGACATCCTAGTTACAGTAACTTTGATAAAAAAATTTATTTTTTTTTTTAGA
Organism: Acanthosepion esculentum; assembly: GCA_964036315.1. Lineage (NCBI taxonomy): Eukaryota > Metazoa > Mollusca > Cephalopoda > Sepiida > Sepiidae > Acanthosepion > Acanthosepion esculentum. The sequence goes on from OZ038485.1 coordinate 49,066,209, forward strand.
TATTCGTAATAAGCGAGCGAAGAAAAAAATTCGTAAAGGTAAAAAAAACTGATTTCTGGTCACAGTGTCTACTGTACAACTGCATACTTTTGGGACGCTAAAGTGAAAGATATCCATATCCATAATTACTCGGGGTCTACTGATGGCAAGCTAAAACTATTTATTTCAGTGTTTTTGGTGTTGATTAATTTTCGTTAATTCAAAGACTGCAGAAATTAATCAAGACTTGAGACAAAAATACAAAAAACCATGTTTGTTAATAATTGTATAAATTTATGAGCAATTATTTTTTTATATAAATAAAACAATAATCGATTTGATGGGAAAAAAAAGTTACCAAAGTGATGGGATTTCTTTTCTACATTTCTTAACAGTAACATCAAGTGTTTATTTTTTACATTGGGTAGAGACTCAATTCAATGCATTCTCAATCATTACACATCATCTTTCTTTAATTTTAACGACAGAAACCAACTATCCACAATATTAGTCCAGCAACAATATATCGCGTTTTTTGCTCCATTCACTCTCTGGTTCTTTCGTCCATTAAAAAAAAAAAACGAAAGAAAAAAAAAAAAAAAAAACTAAATCATTAACATTATTTACTAGTACCACCACCAGCTGATGATGATGGAGGAGTCATACCGCCAAACTGTTTCCAAGTTTCGGGTCCCATTGGATGTTCTCCTATATGGCATTCCCGGAATCTCTGTTGGATCCGCTGGGTCATGTTTAGATATTTTTGCATGCAGTTCAAGGTGCATGTATTTTCCTTATCTAACAATTTTCGCCCAGTGAAGTCGTGGATACAGTCGTCAAAGCACATCGTACTCACGTGGTTGTAATTCGACATGAACTGCCGGAGCTGATAGCTCATAGTTTCCAGGGATATCATCTCTGGTTGTTGCTGTTCTGTGGGTTGTGGCGTTACTGGAGCCTGCATAATTAAGAATTTTTTTTTTTTTTTTTTTTTAATACAAACAAGGAAGATATTATAAAGTATGTCGGTCTGACAATGTTATTGTTATGCAGTTTTCTATTGAGCTGAACAGCTTGGAATCAGAAATAGAAGCGCCTGATAGATTGAAGTATTCAAAATATTATCCAAAACAATGGTCTTTTTCTTTAACAGCTTTTAAAACGTATTTCGTACAGAGGACAGTAAACCATGTGCTTGTTCGACCTTCCTTAACTTTGTTGAAGGTTCCGCCGGAAGTAGCTAGAGTTATCACCCTTGGTTAATAAAAAATTAGTTTCGGTTTTTCTTATTCCCCATTTAAATGCAAGGGTGCTCTTATTTTCTCTTCTCTTTTCTTTTGTTTTTTTTTATCGGTGATCAGATTGTTCGTTGTGTATATGTAAGACTTACGGTTTTCTTGTTTAAATAAAAAATATATATAGAACAAAACAAAAGAGATGCAAAAAAAATTTTTTTTAACTTCTTCAGAATCACCATGATGGAATGGTCAATCTATTCAATTTCAATACAATAACATCAGTGTTTTACATGCACGCAAATGTATTAGAAAATTTTGTTTGGTAATTTCTAGAACCCATCGATTTAACATTTCTCTACTTTTTTGCTTAATAGCATATGAATTTTTAGCATTCAAAACAATTTTTAAGGTACAGCCTATCCTAGGATTTCAACTGATTTTTTTCCATAACAACCTGACTTACCTCCCTTACATTGGACGTAACCTTAAACGAGGGTCATAGTGCAAGCCATCCTTTTGATAGGAAGTGTCATGTAATTGTAAAATTGATCTTTCTTAACAAGTAAGAGCATTGCCAACACTACACTATTGTTTGCTTGAAGTCAACTTCAAATGGCACAATCAAAATGTTAATATACCACACCACTCAATAGCAAGTTCTGAAGCAAACCCCTATCAATACAGAAAAGGTTGATAAAAGCTACTGGACTTGAGAAATCTGTTTTCCTAAAAAAAAGTGTTTTAAGGGAAAGATTTTACAAATTTTAACTGAAAACAGTATTGGCTGCTTAGTCAATGAATGCCAAATGTTTAGTTTCCTTGTAGGGAAATGGCTAATATTACCATATTTGCAACTGGAAGAATGAGAGATGATTTTGGCAGTGTCACACACATTGCAAGCGGTGAATGTAAGAATGACATTTTGTTGACAGTTTTACAAGGGCTGTGACCAAACACACTGGCAGAGAGTAACTTACGAAATATTGAAGTGAATAAGATGTTAAGTAATGATGACTCAAGTCTCATGCTATCATTTCATCAGTACTCCCACTTCATAACATCACATTTCGACTGTTGTGCACTCTGGCCTTCTTCAGGTGTCTTTCAATCCGAGTAACTTTCAGGAAATTTTGAAATGACCATTTTATTTAATCTACAGAAGTAGACTGAGCTTGTTCCATTGTTCATATCTAGGGATATATGGGTTATCCCCACATAGCTTTGCCAGTTTTGCCAAAAAGTCATTGGGTGATGCTATTCAACAGTTATAAAAATGGGGGGTTATGCCTATGTGACGTTGAAATGCAGGTTCCTGTACAGTCACCAAAGATAAGCAATGTCAGTCCTGGTCAGTACCTAGATGGGTGACTGCATAAGATTACCAGGGGCTGTAAGCTTGAATGTGTGGGTGGTGTAATGAATAATGGCTTGGAATTTTTAATTGGTGAGTCAGGTTCCAATTCTAGTTGAGTTTGTTATTTACTTACATACAAATACCCTTGGGAAAGGTATGAATCCACCTATTCTCATCCCAGCTATGAGTTAATTAGTAAGACGTATGGCTAAACCATTATTATCTGCTCCCTACCCCCAAAGAAAGACTCCCTCATAGTTGGAGAACTTGTCCATTAAAAACTTGAAGGCCTCTTATTTGAATGAACAGTTATTATAGATTTTGTTTTGTTAAACATTGGTAAAAGATTAGAAGGGGTTTATGTTTTAGACTTGAGTGTAGCATTAAGCCCCACTTTAGCTAAATATGTTTGCTCTTTCTTTTTCTCCTTTTAGATGTTTCATGCCTTAAAAAAAACTGCCCAATTTGAAAAATTTGTAGTAGTGAGAGAAAATAAAATAAAACTGTCGACTTAAAGCAGCAACAAACGTCTGCAACAGATTTCTTCTGTCTCTCGACCGCAACACTTGTAGCCAAATGACAGTTCAAACGATAGTTTGTCGTAACAGTCCAACAAGAAAAGTAGAAACGACAAAACTGGGTTACATGTCCAACCTTCACTTCTCACCAGCAAAAATGTGTGTTCCTCTCCCCAGCTCAGAAAATATTCTGCTTTTATCAGCAAAAAACTACGGCTTCTGTTCACACCATTCAGAGGAGGGAAGAAAATTAGCATAGATTCTAATCATTGAAGTAGATTTTTGCTAACTACTTTTTGGTAATTTTTCTTCGGCAGATCGCACACAAAACATGAACCTTTTTTCCAAGGTAACTGATTATCTCTTTCACTACAAAATTATAGGCTTAGAATTCTTCATATTGTTTTGTATAGAAATAACGTTCATGAAAAACAAAAATAAAATTGTTAGTTATCATTTTGGTGATTAAATTCTTTAATCTGTTTTTTACTGAGCCTCTTGTACTGCAGGGGCAGAAGTGTAAATCTTTGACTTACCTGTATTTCTTCTCACATCATTCTCTGTAGAAAAGAAAAGAATTTCCATCATACTGTCTCCGTTCACTTTGTCATCTACCTTCATTTTCTTAACTGACTTCCTTTTTCATTCTTTTCCTCTTAGATGACTATGCACCAGAAAAGAAAAAAAGTCCACTTCTCTGTTTTGGCACTTTTATAATCTCCACCCTACCCACAATCCCTCCATGGTAACTACTGTCACTACCAGGTATTTAGTCCCTCTTACATATTCCCAGTTTCCCCCCCATTCATTCAACTTGCTTTTTGGTTAATATTTGCTTTTACCTTTTTCCTTTCTATAAATTCTTAGTGAATATCTATGCAGATGACACAACAGTTTATAAGTACACCTTTAAAAATCTGAATTACCAGAACCTAACAGCTGATCTCACCTCTGACCTAGCCCTGGTGGCTCAATGGGGGAAGGATTGGCTTGTAAAATTCAATAGAGCCAAAACCAAACTAGTAACGTTCCACCATCACTGAGCAAATGTTGAACTTTCACCTAAGATTCACCAAACAGACCCTGAACATTCACCCATCATAAACTCTCAAAGTTCTGTTGGAAGTAACTATCTTTCAACCTTTTTCTTTCTATAAATTATATATGTGGCAAGAAATTACATGTGGCAAGAAAAATCTTAATTTAAGCCCATTTTCTTCATATTCATCTTTCACTTTCCAATTTCCTTCCAAATTACATTCAATTAAAGTTTCTGACAACATTTCCCCATATGTTTATAGTTAATCAGTTTTACAAAGAGTTTGAGCCAAAATTTTACTGTTTAAGAACAGAACTTGTGTATCTTTTTCTTGAATTGTACTCTCTCCTTATTTGGTGTATTGTCACTTGTGTTGTCATCAGGTTAGTAATGGGAGGACATAATCATTAAAGAAACAAACAATATAAACTGATTGATTGATTCATTCATTCATTTTTATGGCTTATCAACCTTTTATAGTTTATTTAGAGCTAAAGCATATTTTGGAATTATAAGAATAATTCTTTTTTTTTTTTGCAAGTGAATATTGTATTAATAATTTTTGGAAGATAATAATGCTTTTCAGACATGCATCTTACTATTTAATCCATAGTTGGAGAAGAGGTAGATTCATACCTTTCCCATGAGTATTTGTATGTAAGTGAATGTAATGAACTCAACTGGAATTTGAAATCAGCTCTCCGATTTTCCATTCCAAACCATTACATCAACCACATATCCTACCTTGCAGCATCTGGTATTTCCAAGTGGTCCCCCATCTAGACTCTACAATTGCTTAACTTTGGTGATCTGATGAGAATCAGTGTTTCAATGTGATATTGCTGTAAACCTGACAAATAAAACTGTTCTTTCAACATAAGATCAAGAAAATAAAATGATATTATAAAGCCATTTCTCACCTTGTCATGCCTGCTGATGATAACGTCTGAGTCAAGCCAGTTTCTATTGTTTAATAATTGAATGAAAGATTATTTCTACCTTAATATAAAAAACAATTCAACAGCAGGAACTTTGCCACAGAAAATTGTCCTATGGGACAATAACCTAGTGGTCAGTTCATGAAGATGCCGATATGGTAATTGTGAGTTCAATCCCTGGGCCTGACAGTGCGTACTTGAAGTCAGTGGAAACAGAGTGAGCAATAACTGAGCAGTACTAAAAATAAATACTAGACGAGATATCCCTAGACATGGGTAGTGAAACAAGAACAGCCAACCACTGTAGATTCAATAAAGGGTTCAGTTCTGAATTCCCTGTAGGTTACCCAAATTGATATACACCTGATGAAAACCTGGGGGCACAAAGCCTGAAATGTCTTAACACAAAAGATGATAGGCCATCTGATCTAACAAGCTTTTTGCCTCTCAGCTATGAAGAGGCAAAATAGAACTGCTTTATTGTGAAGCTTTGAGTGGTAAAAGCATGCTAGATCAGATGTTGGTTCCTCTTGCAAAGGGAGGTTTGAATTTTGTTGCAGGGAGGGATGTAAGTTTTCTCGAGTATGCAGGCCAGTAGATAAAATAAATACAGCTTAAAATAAATGGAGTGTCTACTCAAATACAGGTGGGTGTGTGTGTGTGTGTGTGTGGATGTATGAACAAATTTTTTGTTGTACAAAATTTTATCATAGCAAGGAATAAGCGTAATTTAAAAGGCATTTTTTTTAATGTAAATTCTAATAGCTAAAAAACAACCAGTTTCGTCCCAGTCTTATCAAGTTTACTCCTGGAAATTAAAATAAGAGACGTGTAATATAAATAGAGGATGACTGATGGGGAAAAAAAAATACAAGGAAAACTAGAGCCTAATAACATTCAAACGCAGCAAACAATCCCTCTTTTTACAGAGGGAAGCCTTGTGGGATCTGATGTATAAGGACTCCAGAACCTTTAGGTGGTATGAAGAGTGGGACCTTGATAAGATAGAAAAACAGTCAGCACTAAATCCAATATATATATATATATAAATATATATATATATATTGAGCTTAATTGACTAAAACTTTGCTGAAGCATGGCACTCAGCTGAAGATTGCAGCTGGTCTGGAGCACTTGATGTGTACATGTGTTCTTTATTTTTTATATATAATAAAAATATAGTTTCAAGGTATGCTATATTTATGGGTTAAAGTGTTCTGATATCAGAGATAGAGCATATGTAAATATAAAAGTGGACATTGAGTTCAACACTCAGTGGCAACAGTTTGTTTCATGCTTAAACACATGGCCTGAAGATTGTGTTTAGGTATGAAACAGACTATTGACCTCAATGTCCACTACATCATATTATATATATATATATATATATATATATATATATATATATATATATATATATATAGAGAGAGAGAGAGAGAGAGAGAGAGAAATGAATGCCTATACAAAGACATTAAACACAATATAACTATATAAGTGTGTTTCTGCCTTATAGATCATTAGTGGTGATTTTGGTCCTCCTTTGCGTACTCTGTGGTTTTGTACATAATCTAATCCACCCATAGTAAATATCTATAGTTATATAGCAATTTTAACAAAGAAAATGAAATTTATGTAGCTTATCAGATAATTGTATGGAAAGAAATCTTTATTTACTGCCCAGTGTTCTGTGACTGGAACATATTTTAAGATGTATTTTTTTATGCCAGACGTGCATTCATTTTTATCATGTGCTTACACATTGTGTCAAAATACAATTAATACTTGTCTGGGATATATATATATATATATATATATATATAAAAGTTTTAAATCCTCATATATCTTATTCCTTATCTTAAATCCTCATATATTAACCTTTTAGTTCCCATTGTTTCACTAATGGAAGACATTTTCAGACACAATTTTTTGATACCAGACAAGCATTAATTTCATTTTTATCAATAATATACATGAGAACGGACTAAAACATATTTATGTGTTGACTTCTCATATCTAAAATCATGACTTATTAATTTATTTTGCTGTACATCAAGATTTTGAAACCATGACCATGCACTAAAGTCAACACTTTCAAGAACACGACCACATTATGGCTGTTTGGGAGATGTGGAAATATTTGTTAAACTTAGTTTAGCCTGAATGTTATAGTGGTAAGACACGCAATGGGTATTAAACTCACTAAGTGGCTAAGGATCTCCCTATGACACTCATCCAGTGCATATGTGCGGGTGTACAAAAAGAGACAGACAAAGTTTGAATGTTGTATTTATTTTATTTGTTGGTAGAAGAGATTTCAATTCCAAATGATGGATGGATTACAAAAAATCTGTATAATTTTTTTTTTTTTTTAATAAATTGTTCAAGAAAAAAAAAAGGTTTTTTGGCAGAGGGAAGCATGGTGGATGGGTACGGATGGCACATTATCACCTTCCCAAAGCCAAGGCATCCCATATAGTTTGCGTCCCCTCCCGAAAAAAAAATGTATGAATGTAGAAAGAGGGAACAGGATAGAAAAAAGAAATAATAATAATAATAATAATAATAATAATAATAAAATTATAATTTATCTTCCTCTGTAAAGCATTTGGACTCTTTTCTGTTTATTTATAATTTCCTGAGATAAAAAAAGTTCTATTAAATCTTGGTTTGTAATGTTGTTTTTGCCAGCCTGAGTAATTTACAAATGTATCATTTCTTTTTATTTTATTTTCTTTGCTTTTTACTTCCTGTTTACGAAAGCTTCATTACAGAACACAGCAAGGAAAAAGGAAATTCAGGACATTTTTTTTTTTTTTGATTTTTGCAAAGCATCATTCATTATCACAGGTCTCAGAGAAGTCGAGTAAATACTTAATCACGTATGTATACAAAAACATGACCATGCTGTGAACGGAATATAAAGAACTTGGCCAAGCCTAGATGCATGCTCAGGGGCTCATATTTATTTGAATTAAGTGTATTCTGATGATCGATTACTATATGGGCAAGGATTAAACTCTTTTCCTGAAAAAAAAAAAAAAAAAAAATCACTCTGGACTGGTTTCTTTTGAAAGTAATTTTACCATATTTCTGACGTCTGACAGAAGAGGCCAGATACGATATTGAAAAACTGTTGCCAATTTATTGTTAATATTTAAAATATTTCTTCCAAAAATTCAACACTTAAAAAATTCACTTCTCAATGTCATCATCTATATAGGAATTAATGTGTGTGTATCAATGTATGCTCTTACAAAAGATATCTAAATAAGGTTCAATTAAATTTTACAAATCATTTGCTCAGGCTTTAATAAAGAATTTCGAAAAAATTTACAGTAACACCTCATTATAACACATCATTGAGATCTATAAAACATTGCAGAAAAAATTAAAAAAGAAGTTTTATTTTAATCAATTCACCCCAAGGAAGGCAATAAAGCCACTAAGATGCAAGGGGTTACTCAGTGTGAAAGAATATGAGAAAAAGAAAATATTATTAAGGAGAAAGAACAATAAAAGAACAAGAATTAAGACAGGAAATAATAAATGGCTTCCCATTTAAATGTTTGAAGATCAAAGTTGACTGGAAAGCAAGAAGCCAGAAGAGCATTCCACAGCAAGGAGTTTGAGAGAAGAAACTGTTAGCATAGAACTTATCTAGCATAGCACATCTAGCCATTTCAACTGTAAATTGATGAGAACTTGCACCCAATGGAGTACTGCCCTTAAATTCATAGAGACAAGGTACCAAAGGGGAAAGCTCATCAGAAGAATTATTGTAAAAATATTTATAAAGGCACAGGCAAGTTACACGAACAACAATGTTTTAAATTTAAAATAAAAAAAATTAAAGTTTTTAAAAATTAAAAAATTTAAAATAGTGTTTCACTCAGGTTTTTTTAATCAAAACAATATAAAAAAAATTCTTATATTGTAAAATCCTTATATTGTTATTACATAATACAGTAAAATCCTTATATTGTTATTACATAACACAGTAAAATCCTTATATTGTTATTACATAACACAGTAAAATAGTTGATTTGAATACAACATGATGGATCAGTTAATTTGTTCTTTTTTTCATAGAATATTTATTTTTTTTTAGCATATTTATATGCTATGAAAAAAAGATGGAAAAGAAAACACCAAATTAACTGACTCTTTGTGTTATACTCAAATCAGCTATTTCACTATATAATGTAATAAAAATGAATATTTTTTCATAAAAATTTTAAAATGTAAAAAAAAAAAAAAGAAAAAATAACAAGTAAGCCTAACATGTGATAATGTTGTTATCAGTTTAACTACATAGCATTCACTTTCTTGTCTAGACAAATATGCTTATTATTGTTAATTTTAATTTTTTCTGTTCTTGTAAAGATAAAGTTTTAATAATATTTTGGGAGAGAAAAACTTGTTTACCTGCCTATGGCCATGTTCAGCACACTGAACCAGGATTTCCAAATTGGACAACACACAAGAAAACCTGTCTGACTAAATTTTGAACTGACTTTTTAAGTTAGCTTACTGTAAAAGTAGTCCCAAAAATCAATTTGAAATTTAGCCATGTTGAACTTTGAAAAATAACCTGATTTGGTAACTAAACTAAAATAATTGTCGCAAGTTCATTCCTCAAGAGTGTTTCTCAAATTCAATGGCCATGTGCCAGATTTGTAATGAAATCAGTAATTCAACCTGAGAGTCTTTTTTCAATGTGAATATCAAACACAATTCATTAAATTTAGCCAGTGTTCTTTGAAAGGTAAGTGTACGCAAGCATGTACAAATATTTAGTTTTATATAATAAAAAATTTTTATTCAGCATAAATTTTTGCCTAAGGAAATACAGACGGCTGAAGGAAATTTGAACATTATTATTGTCATGCTTTCCTCTTTCCTATCAATGTCAAAATGGCTGACAATAATGAAAAGATGTGAAGTTTCTGCCTTTTTACAAGCAATGACATTAGAGACCGGCAACTATATCAATAGATTCTGTTTCTGCAGATCATTTCATTTAGTCATTCCATGTTCCCTCATAAATGACATAACTCCAGCAGCAATAATAAGTGGGAAACATTTCTGCTAGTTTTGTAAAATTTAAAATTGTTTTTGTTTTTTTTAATTTCTTTTAAATCCTTTATGATAAATTTCCAATGAAAGATTTTTAAAATGTTCTTAAATACAATTGCTTCATGTTTTTGATGTACAAAATAGGCAATAAAAAGGTAAGTAAATGTTGAAAAAATTCAGTCCCAGGGCAGGATTTGAACACATGCACAGATAAAAGCACCACTGCCAAGTACTTATCTATCTGTAGCAAGCATTCAAATTTCTGATGTTCACAATAAAGGAGGAAACAAAAAAGAGTTTTAACAATAGATTGAAACTTATTTTAAGTATATTAGCCTCAGGGAAGACATTTTTTTTAATCTATAAATCAACCAATCCTGAAATGACAGATTTTTAAAAAAATCTTTTCATTAGTTAATTGTATTAATTTTCATGCAATTTTTTAAAATATGGTCCCTGGGTTATGACAGTCCCAACCTATGACAATTTGTGGTTACAACGTAATCGCCATTAATCTTGTTTCGACTTATACCATTTGTATCGTACATACAATGCAGCAAAAGAATATGCTGTCAAACGGAAGGCCACATAGGTCAGTTCCTGGATGTATATCAGATTGGATTATTGTGCATTCACTCTCTTTCATTTGTGGAAACTTATTGCCCTTCATTATGGCTTCCACATGTAGTGTAACCACTTATGATGACAGTGCTTAGAAGAAAAAGAAAGCCGTTACCATGGAAGTGAAATTAGACATTGTTAAACACTCCAAAAAGGGAGAAATGGCAACGAAACATTGGCTAGTTGCTTGGCTTAAGTCATCTGACTGTTGCTTAAAACATGTACCTATGTGTATACATAGTGTTTCCCTGTATGAGATAAGGACATTTTCTTGTTAAACTATAAGTTGGTGAATTCTTGATAAAAAAAAGAAAAACACGAGTTTATTTTTCTTTCTTCACCAGATTTACTTCTGAGTCCTGCAAGAAAGACAAGATCTTTGTTATCTCATCTACTGAGAGCCAATGACATCACTGACAATAAATACACAAGCAGCTTAATACAATTTCATGAATATTATTTTCACACGTGATAGAAATGTGTTGTTATGTTCTAGATTATTATGTTACTATTGCATTATTGGGCGTTCTAAGTGCTTATTCATGGAAAATTGTGTGTATGTTCCAACTTACACAAAAAATAAATTGCATTACGACGCATCATAGGAACAGAACTCTGTTTTAAGTCAAGGACCTCCTGTACAACGTTAAATTTTTTTTTCTAAAATTTACTTAAAATTTAAACCTATCCAGATTAAATTGACCAAATCTATAATTGTATTCATTCAGTTTCCATGGAAACAGCCAAAATTAAACATTCATGAGTAATATTGTTAAAATACCATATAGCTCAAGATTAATCCTTCCAGAAGATATAGCAATTTACTAAGTGTGGCTTAGATATGGAACAAGGCCAAAATTATGGAGCACCCAGTAAGCATCAAACTCATGACTCAGTCGTAACTGATCTAGCAAGACAAGCTTGCTAACCATTACACCATGTTGAAGTGCTGCCCCCTTCCAGAAGACATATGCTATAAAGGGGTTAACTTTGTGCAGAGAGCTCACAATTGGAATTTAAAGTTGAGTTACTGTAAGGACTGGTAAAATTCAAAAACAAATTTAGTCTGGAAAACGTTTATCTACAGGATTTTGAAGATCATTTTATCAGCTTATTTGACTAGAGAGGAAATCACCAAAAGAATGATAAATTGAAGTTCCAATTCCAGTTGGGTTTATTGCATTCACTTACATGCAAATACCCTTGGGAAAGGTAAGAATTCATCTCTTCTATCCACCCCAGTTATAGGTTTAATAGCAGGACAGACTGGGTTCTATAGCCTTGGTTGGCAAACATTTCTACCACAGAAAGAAAAGCCAACCTACTGCAGGAAAATTTTCTGCCTATTCAGTCACAAATGAAAATAGACATGATCACCCAAGCAGATATCACATGGCAGATAAATGACTGAATATTTCCTCACACTATTCATAATGAAATATTCAATAATTGTTAAATATTTTTTCAAATAAGAGAATAGTTTAGAATGAAGTTTTGATTAAGTGGGTCTGTAAAAGCATTTATTGAAATAATTGTACAGCCACAGTGTTTCAGTGGCTGATATCTAAACAGGTACAAAAATATATATATAGACAAATACAGCAATAAAGTAATCAATAGTGGAACCGAAACCCACTCAGCCAAAGTAATCAATGTATTCAAATTATTTGAACCCTAGAACACTAACCATGGGTATATAGTACCCAGCGCAAATTTTCCTATTTTTAATTACAATTTTCAGTACCTGATTTTCTTACCTAAATAATGTTTTTCAGTTCCTATTAATGTTAACTCAAAGTACAAAGTTTGAAGTGCGTGCATGTAAAATATTTCAAATAAAGATTTATATTTAATATTTTCATAATCGGGTATGATATACCCATGGTTAGTAGTGGTGTAACTTTAATTGATGGTTAGTGTTCTAGGGTTAACTGAGGGGGAAAATTCCATATTTTTTTTTTTTAAATGATTTACATTTATCTTCTTTTATAAAAGAAATTCCATTTGACTTATCTTTTTCAGAATTCATACTGGACAGTTTTAATACAAATAAGCATCACCTTTAATTTCATGCGTGAAATTTTTTCACTGTGTGTGTGTGTGTGTGAGTGAGTGAGTGAGTGAGTGAGAGAAAGAAAGAAAGAAAGAGATGTACTAGTACAATGGTTTGCAACCTTTTTTTTTTACCCATGCCCCCTTTTTCATCATAAGTCAGAATGACATTCCTCCTTTCCAAGATTATCCGACTCAAAAGGTGCATTTCAAATATTATGCATATATTACTGAAAATCTTCATTCTTTTCCATATTAATCCATATACATGGATTATTTTTATGAGTTTTACAAATTTAATAGCAATATAAAATGTTGATGGATTTTTAAATTTGAATACATGTGCCATAATTGTTTTTAATTTGTAACTAATTATTAAATTAATAAACTTAACCATACTTCAGTAAACAAAAAGTTCAATAGAATGCCAGGGTAATATAATTCAATAAACAAAAAGGTCAATAAAAAAAGTCAGGGTATTTAAATCTATTCTGATGAAGTCTACAGTCAATGAGAAACTTATGAAAAAGTAAAAGATTTTTCCCTCCCTAACCAGAAACCCTGAAATGGTTGGTGGGACTGGATTGCTCCCTGGTTGAGAACCTCTGCACTTATGTTTAGAAAAGGAAATAATTTATTTTTAAATATTTCCACATACTTTCCATGGTCAATCCAAGAGTTGTTCAGGTTAGTGAACTGATTCTTTGTGTTGCATCTGTTGTCACCACACCTTTTTCAGCCAAGCAGGCATGCAATCCTTAAGGAAAGAAATACCTGTAGGATAGATCAACTGAAACTTTCCAATAAAATGCAAAAGCAATACAAAGAATGAGTTTACTGGTCTGAAAAACTCTTGAAATGGTAATTGTTCAAAAAATTGGAGACAGTACTATTAAATTAGAGACAGTTTTTCCCATGATACTGAATATCAATATGAATGTAATACTAAATTAAATATACTGAAACAATATCAAAGTAATATTAAATATAAGAGATATTTAATATTATGTTGATATGGTTTCGTTATTAGAATAAATTGCAAATTTCATTCTTATTTAAAAAAAAAAGAAAAAAGAAAATTATACATGATTTGGATTTTCTTAGACTGACAAGTAAGTGAATTTTCTTTTTTTACTAAATGTTCACTCAATACAAGGCCCAAGAGCCACTCAAATTACAGGGTTACTGAGTGAGGTTGCTGTATAGATGTAAGACAAGGAAGTGTAGATTATGTGGATACATAGGACTGATAACAATTGACTCTAGACATGAAAGGGTTAAGTTTGTAGTGATCAAGGAAGCATCCTCTCAGGAGTATGGCAGACATTGTTGTGTCAAAGTTTGTTAACAAATATTTTAATTCTATACAATAAAAAATATTTAGAAACAAAGATTTTTTTTTCTTTTTTTGTGTATGCGTGCAGCAATAGTCTAATTTAAATGTGTGACAAGCAGAGATTATAAATTGTCTTCCATTGTCTTCCCTAGACAAAAACAGAAGGTTATTTATAGCCATACTTACTTGAATATCAGCCATTATGATATGGTACTTTATAACAGTGATTTTGCTCCTTTTCAATGGTTGTCTCTCGTATTAAAAGTGCAATTTGGTTGTTAATGATTTAACAGTAGTTACTAAGGATATCTATAAGAAATCATATGATGGCTTGTAGAGGCTTTTCATTGTATGTATACGCCTGATATCATATTCCTTTTCTTTTTGTCATGAACATCTATTTCCTGTTTTGTCTGTGTTTTTGCGTGCTTATATATCTAAATATGTCTACGTGTTTGTATATTATAATATGATTGTGTATGTATTGTCATTTGTAAAACTTCTTCCCCTGCTCATATCATCTGGTTTCAGATCCCTTCAAATGTATCTACAATGTTACAATGTTTGAATCTCCTTAGATTAGCGTTTGCTCTAATTGTAAATTTGACTTTTCTATTAAAATACAAAATAAATATTTTCCTCAGTTTCTTCTTTAAATAATTTTATAATATTTTAAACTTAATATAGGTTAAATTTAAAATTGGTAATTTTCATTTTTAATTTTATAGTAAAATTTAAAATTGATCAGAACGATTTCTATTTTAGTCTAACATTAACATTAAGGCATTGATAAGGTTAGTTGTCAAGTTTCTTGAATTCTCATATACTTGTATTTTGATTGGTCATTGTAGCTTATGTAACAGAGATTCCCCGATTGAGGGGTGTTTGGTTGATTTGAACATTCTTAAAACTCTTTATTCTACATTCAACACCCTCACTTGAGAAAAGACCAGAAGTGTTGAAACAAAATGGTTATTTTTGTAGTTATTTTATAACATATTTATGTTATAATTTTTGAATAAATAATATTTGCTCTACTCTGATATTGAGTACTCTTTTAAGATAGTGTTTTTGGTTATTGGAATTTTATTCCATCCACACCAATCCTACACTTAATATATATATATATATATATATATATATATATATATATATATGAAAAGGGTAAATATAAATAACCACAACATTCTATACATGTGCGTACACACACACACACAAAAAAATCAACCTAACACCAATAAAAGTATATAAATTATTTTTTAACTTAATATAAAAATAATGAAAATGAGAAAATTGGCAATCAATTGATAAAACCCTCCTGATGAGTGAACCGAACAATTACAAAAAGGTTTACCTGTGAAACTCTGGCGATGAAATGTTGAATATATCAGCTAAGTGACAAATTTTATGTTTGTATTGATTATATATATATATATATATTAGGATATTACATTGAAAATATATCAAAACCACTACACAATTGTAGTTGTGTTTTGATGTGTATGAAATGCATCTCATCAGGTGACTGTAAATTACTGGCGAGTGAACAATTTATTTAGATTTAAAAGCAAAATACAACCGATTTTATAAGGGAAAAATGGGGGGGGGTTATAAGGTTTGTGGGCTTTACTTAGATCAACCAATCAAATATGATCTACATTAAATTTAAACTAAGCTTAGTTTATTTTGCTTTTAAATCTAAATAAATCATTCACTCGCCAGTAATTTACAATTGCCAGATGATACACATCAAAAGACGACTGCAATTGTGCAGTAATTTTGACAGGTTTTCAATGTAATATCCTAAAATAAATAATATTGCTCTACTTTGTATTGAACCCAGCCCTCTTTTAAATTAAATGTTATGAACGTTGGAATTGTACTCGATTTGTTCTCATCTTACTTGGATGTGTGTTGTTAATGTGGTGTAGCTTGATATCTAAGAAAGGTAAGGAATTGTGTTCTTCCATTTCATATGTAAATTCTATTGTGTTCAACTTTGTTTAGTTGATCTACTAAGTCAAAAAAATTCTAAAATCCCATATATGAGAGAGAGAGAGAGTCTAATTTAAATCTGTGAAATGTAGATTATAAATAGTCTCCCTTAGACAAGTACAGAAGGTTCAAAAGCCCAAGATCCACTCAAGGTAGAGGGTTACTGAATTGTGTGGTTTTATCAATGCAAGAATTGTCGATTATTAGGATATGTAGGATAGATAACAGTTGACCCTAGATTTGAATAGGTTAAGATTGGTGTGGTTGTGGAAGCATCCCCTCCGGAGTCTGTTCCTCAATGGAAGAAACATTCCAAATGGAAATTCCTTCTTATTAATGGAATACGAAGGAAATGAGGATGTTTTTCCCCTGTATATGTGGCATGGCAGGCCGTAGTATTGATCCCTGTGATATACAACTTTATAACATTTTGAAATCATTCATGTTTTAAATACAAAAAAAAAAAAAAAATAAAAATAAATAATTTTTAAACAAATTTCTGCCTCAAATTAGACCCCTTTTTTTATTTGTACTTTTATCAATTATATAACCTAACTTATTGTGCATATCCCAGAAATATAATTTTCACTGGATCTTATCAAGGTTGACTATAAAGGTAATAATTTAGGGAAAACAGTAATGGGGGAGTGGTCTGTGAAAGTGTTCACTCATTTTCTCTGTCAACCAACATAGTATGCTTGTGATAAGAGAGTATGATGATTTGGAATCAAATACAGACCGGAATCTGACAAAATGATAAGATAAAGAACAAATAGGAAACATTTATCAATTTAAGATGCTTCCCTTTTATGTGCATGATACAAACCAATTCCTCTTTGACAAAGTTTTAATAAAAGCCAAATGCTGGATTGATAAATATTTCCTATTTGTTCTTTATCTTATCATAAGAGAGTATTATGAAGATATCTGGTGTTGGGGAAGAGTGCTGGGAGACATGGATTCATGCCTTTCCCCTAAAAATATAGAGTGAATATAAACAGCATTAGTCAGAATTTTAACTCCGAATTTTAGACCTGTCCATTTCCTATGCTAGTGTTAAATTTTGTACCACAAACAAAATCTTTAATTTCAACTGTTGTTTACTAACTATTTTCCATACTGTTAACTTTTATGCCACCTCAGTCAATATTAAGTCTGGGTTTATCGATAGTTTTGGGTCTTTCACTGTCATACCATTTCATGTAACTGACCCTGCCATTGCAGATAAATGGATATGTGGCAAGTATAACAGATATCAACATGAAAAATGGAATTGAAGAATTCAAATCCTGGGCAAGTCTGTTGCATTCACTTTCACATTGAAGCCCTTGGGAAAGGCATGAATCCATCTCTTCTCTCTCAAGCTATGGGTTAAATAACAGGGTAGACTGGGTTGTCTAGTCTTGAGTGACATCCAGTCTAAAGAAAACTCCATTCTAAACTGTAGAGAAAGCAACACAAAACCATTTATCTTTCCCCAAAATGTATGGCAATTCACAGATATTAAAGAATATTGTGGAGAGTCATGATCACCTATATCCTGAAGAAACAGATTAATAAACCAGAGAAATATATCTTAGGTGTCCTATTAGTTACCAACTGTTAGATATGTGCCAAAGGTCATAATGTACTATTCTCAACATGGAATGGACACCACTTATTTCTTGTGAATGTATTTGTATCCAATTGGTATTGTAACAAAAACTTCTAGTTACTGAACCCATAACTTCCTGGCCTTAGCTTAAATTGACATCTTTCTATACACTGACGTATGCTACTTATTTTGATTTCTTGATCATGGCAAATTCTGTTGGTATGGGTTTTGATTCACAGCCAATAATTTATATGATACTTTAAAAAAAGAAAAGAGTAAGCAAGAGAAATACAGTGAAAGAAAACAGAGAAAGAGAGAAACAGGAGGGTGACGTCATTATTACGTCAGGCTTTCATTAGATACCTATCATAGAGCAAATGCCTTTTTATCATTTTTTTTTTTTTTTTAATGAGCTATGTTTATCTGTCTCAATTGGAGTATTTAGTTTTACAAATTTTTTTCCCATTTTGCTGAAACAGACATTAAATATATGAGAGCATTACCCTCCTTCCTTTTTCTCACAAATAGCATCTCTGATATGTCTTTTCTGTCTGTCCTTGTGTTTAAAACAGAACTGTCCATTATTTATGAGGTACTGGTAGGACGTAACATAGGTGCTAACTAATGGACGAATTAAGGAATGACAAAACATGGGGAATTAATCTCATTTCAAAGCTTTCAAGTTGAATAAATTCTTCAACATGAATTAGCAAAAGTATCAATAAAAAATATAAAAATCATGAGAGTGAATAAAAGTCAATAAAAATATAAAGAAAATTCATCTTAAGAAAAAAAAGAAAAAAATGAAAATGTTTAACTTTCATACCCACAAAAAAAAAAAAAAAAAAAAAAAAAAAAAAAATGTTGTCAAAAGGACAGTTATTCCCTTGACGCCCCTATTAGTGTATATACATTTGATTCCTTCCACAAAGTTTGTTTTAAAAAGCTATGAAGAAAATTTTAATAAAACCCGACCAAATGAAAGTAGATTTATACCTTTTCTTTATTCTGGAGAATGACAACAAAGATGTTAAACACTATTTATTTATTAAATTGTTTATTTAATCAGTCATATTTCCTTAGTATTTTTTTAAAAAATTAGCAAAAATTAAAAAAATTTTCAAAATAATTATTGTATTGTAGTTGGTATATATATTTTGATAATTTTGTAATTTTTTTATAAATTTTTGAATAAAAAAATTTATTTCAAATTTCTTTCTTTATAAAATGGTAAATAATAAATATTGCATTGTATTTGATTCACATATTTCTATAATCTTGTAAATAAACATTGCAGAGGGAGTCAAAAATGTATACAGTAATAGCAGTGTCAAGGGAATAACTATCCTTTTGACACTTTTTTTTTTTTGCAGGTAGAAACAATCTACCAAAAAAATGACTTTTCAGCTTTGATGATAGCAAGGTACATGTCAGAATATCTGACATCTTAAAAAAAAAAAACAATTTTACATTTAATTCATTTAGACAGTTTTTTTCATATTTATGACCAAAACTATGTAGAACAAGTTTTAATTTTTGTTTCCCCCCAATGTCCAAATCATAAATTGTCTTAAAAATAAAAATTTATTACTGAATCTTTCTAGCTTAGGCTATGCAAGTATTGTAACATGGAAAGTCGAACCAATAGGCTAAGTTCAAATTCCAGGCTAGTCTGTCATGTTCACTTTTGAATTGATGACCATGGAAAAGACATGAATCTGTTTCTTCTCTGCCAAGCTGGGCTCCTGAGTGGCAACCAGTCTAAGAGAAGGAAAACTGAATTCCAAACTGTAGTGAAGGCAACAGGAAATAACTCCACTATCTTTCTCAAGAATGCATGACAATTTACAGATAATAAAGGAATCTATGGAGAACCATGATTGCCTCTGTCCTGAAAGGTCATGGCATTAAAGAAAAGTTTAGCTTATGGATATTTAAATCTGCAAGATTAAATATTGCAACTTATATTATTAACTTTGTAACATCTACGCATTAAATCAATGTGCAATGGTGCACTCACTGATTTTTTTGATTTTTTTTTGTTTGAATGGTGGCAGGGGTAAAACATCCTGTGTTAGTAAAATACCCCTGAAGTTTATAAACAAATAAAATAGAGAATAGTTATATAAAATAACAAATTTATCAATTGGGTATTTTTTTTTAAATAAAAATATTTGTTAAATATACGTGTAAATTATTTAAATACTATCTGAATAGAACCAAGGCTTTTATTTTATTTTTTTCTCTTTCAAAATTTAAGTCATACTGTTGATCAGGGGTAATTTGAAAATTTTAAAGGTTTCCATGATACAATTAATGTTTTTCATTCAACAGGCTGTCACATAACCCCATGAAGCACCCAGTGAGTGACAACCACCTTAGCAATGTAATTATCTGGAAGAGAGGATAGTGCTTAGCACTGTTCTTAACTAGTGACAGACCGAGACTGGCAGACAGCGGACGGACCGAGACTGGCAGACAGATTGAGATAAATTGATGGCTCATGTCTACTTTTTGATTCAAGTGTAACTGGGCTTAGAGTCATTGCCTAATGCAGATGCACAACAAACTGCTGCAGTGTTGATTCATCAGAGGACATAATGTTTCTGCATTATCCCTCTGTCCAATAGCTTATGCCCACATCGCATTGAAACACCCATTCCCATACGATCACCAAAGTTAAGTAACATCAAGCCTGGTCAGTATCTAGATGGCTGACTGCTTGGAAATACCGGGTGCTGTAAGCTTAGATGTGCGGGTGGTGTAATGGATAATGGGACAGCGGACGGACCGAGACTGGCAGACAGCGGACGGACCGAGACTGGCAGACAGCGGACGGACCGAGACTGGCAGACAGATTGAGATAAATTGATGGCTCATGTCTACTTTTTGATTCAAGTGTAACTGGGCTTAGAGTCATTGCCTAATGCAGATGCACAACAAACTGCTGCAGTGTTGATTCATCAGAGGACATAATGTTTCTGCATTATCCCTCTGTCTAATAGCTTACGCCCACATCGCATTGAAACACCCATTCCCATACGATCACCAAAGTTAAGTAACATCAAGCCTGGTCAGTATCTAGATGGCTGACTGCTTGGAAATACCAGGTGCTGTAAGCTTAGATGTGCGGGTGGTGTAATGGATAATGGCTCAGGATTGTTAATTGGAGAGCAGTGTTCCAGTTCCAGTTGGGTTCGTTATAGTTACTTATGTGTAAATACCCTTGGAAAGGTATGAGTACACCTCTTCTCCCCATATCTATGGATTAATTAGTAAGATTTATATCACTAAACCATTATTATTTAAAAAAAAAATTTCTTACAATGGCTTTAAATAACCTGCAAAGGATTGATAAGCCATAGAAAATGCTGTCTAGTGATCATGCTTTCTGGTTTGGGGGATAGGTTTGCAGGATCTTGGCTGAAATTCATTGACTAATCTGTGAGAATTAGTCTTACAGCTCACATCTGTGCACCAGAGGAGCAGAGCTGCTCAAATTCTTTTGTATGAATTTGTCAGAGATTCTGAAATGATGGATCTGATGATACAATCATCTCTAGAGGTCATTTATTCCATGACATCCATTTTTCTTTCAGTCAAAATAAGAGCCATCAGCTTGGAACTTAGTGATAGCATTACACACCGCAGTCTTGCTACAAACCATTAAGATTGAGATTTCATGCTCCGAGTACTCTTCTCTGTGTAATGTTACTATTTGAGCTCTTCCAATGCCCTTTTAACATTAAAAAAAATGACTTCTTCAGAACAGGTTCAGTTTTCAAACTGACTAAAACTCCATCTCAAACTTGAGCATGATGTAATATTGCTTAACTTTAGTTTGTTTAATTTAACTAAAAGTTGATAATGCAATATCCTGCAATAATGGAGATATGTTAATTTTTGCCAAGCAGTCTTAAGCTTTTGGTCAAGACTGTATATCTACCAATTGACTTAATTGTAAAACGAGCCTAAATCTACCTTTTGACTCTAGTGTAAACTGGGCTATTGTCAATCTTTTAAATTGTGTTAACCAGGGCCAATAACAACTTTTTGGATCAAATGTAAACCAAGCCAGACTGACATCAACCTTTTGGTTAGAGTACAAACTGGGTCAATGTCAAACATTTGGCTCAAGTGTAAACCGGGCTGATGTCATCTTTAGCTCGAGTGCAAACCGGGCTGTGAAATCTTTTGGCTCAAGTGCAAACTGAGCTGATGTCAACCATTTGGCTTGAGTGTAAACCAGTTCTACATCAATCTTTCTATTAATTGTGATTTTTGCCCTATATGATTTATATTCAGCAATAAATAATCTAACAGGGGATGATGCCAATAAATTAATCAACCTAAAGAAATTGAAAATATTAAAAATGCAATGGAAGAAGGTACCATTTGTCTTATAAAGAATTCAATTATATATATATATATATATATATATATATATATATATGAGAAATAGATTAATAATAACTGTGGAGACTTATTTCTGCAAATGACCCAGTTAATTAATTCTGAAGCCAATTAGTTTTCACCAACTTGATTGTTATGTACATGCTTCCATATATTAAACTCAATAAAGGTCACATCCACAGGGACTTGAGAATGTAAGACAAGTTTGAATGAATTCATCCATTTAATAAATTATTATGTAAAAATTCAATTTATTTCACCAGTTTAAGAAGCGAATAACCGGGATTTACTTTTGGTTGAATAGTCCTTGTTGTACCTAATCCAATTTATTTTTACTTATTCCAAAGTAATTTTTATATATTGTTCTATTAATTACTTTATAATGGCTTGCTTTGTTTGGTTGATTTTAGAATGTAAATTTTCAAGAATTTTGATTAGGAAAGAGGGAAAAAATAAATATTGATAGACAATTAAAAAAGCAATTATTATATATATATATATATATATATATATATATATATATATATATATATATATATATATATAAAAAGTATTTTGTACTTCAATATATGAAAAAAAAATCTGAATGTAAAGAGATTTTTTTGTTGCATGAAGTTTAAAAAGATTAACAAGCATTTTAAAAAGGTTTAGAAA
>OZ038485.1:49094015-49108343 GCA_964036315.1 Acanthosepion esculentum
AATGTCTTTATATATATATATATATATATATATAAAAAATGTCTTTTATATGTCTGTATATATATATATATATATATATAAAAAATGTCTTTTATATGTCTGTATATATATATATATATATATATATATATAAAAAATGTCTTTTATATGTTTGGGTGTATATATATATATATATATATATATATATATATACACACACAACTTTTGTCACACTTTTTAAAAAATATCCTTTATCTTTTC
Source organism: Acanthosepion esculentum (assembly GCA_964036315.1). Lineage (NCBI taxonomy): Eukaryota > Metazoa > Mollusca > Cephalopoda > Sepiida > Sepiidae > Acanthosepion > Acanthosepion esculentum. The sequence goes on from OZ038485.1 coordinate 49,094,256, forward strand.
ATCTATTTCTTCTTGATTCAGTCAGTTATGTGCCATACATGGTACATGCTTAAGCAATCATATCTCTTTCAATTCATGACTGACTAGGTGGGAGATTTTCCCCACAGTAGGTTGCCATTTCCTTCTGCTGTAGCCTGATTGCTAATCAAGGCTATAGAACCCAATCTGTACTGCTATTTAACCCACAGCTGGGAGCCAGGAGAAGAGCTGGACACATACCTTTCCCAAGGCTATTTGCATGTAAGTAAATACAATGAACCTGACTGGAATTTGAACTCGGCTCTGATTTCTCAGTCTGAGCTGATATCTGTTACACTATAACACACATCCCTCTTCTCGATTAGAAGAATCGGTAATCAAATAGCAGACATATCAGCATGGAATGCAGTATTCAAGATGTACCAAACCAGTTAGTAGTCTCATAGTTCAAAGAGTAAAAAAAAAAGGTTAGCTATTGAATAGAGTCTAATATTTCATATAGCATTGACATGTGGAGAAATATATTTTAGCAATCAAGAATAATGCTAATTATCACTCTGAGTTTTATTTTGTGGATGGTTGCCATAATACAATGGAACTGGATTAAACAAATTTTCTGATGTTTTTCATAGTTATTTTTATGCACCACAAAAGATTATTAACTCATTGTATCTAGAGAGACTTTTATGGTGCAGATGAACGTTATCCGTTTTAAAAAATATGGATATGGAAATAGAATTTATAGTTATTTTAAATGATTTATCTTGGAACTAACGTGAAAATTATTTCATAAATTTCTACAATAAGCATTCCAACCATTAAAAAAAAAAAAAAAAAAAATCATTTTCTTCAAATTTCTTTTCATATTCCTGTAGATTACACTCAAGATTTTTTTTAATTAAATCTTATATAAATTAATAGATAAGCCCAGTTTGCTATATAAATTCATTGTAAATTGAACTCCCTATGGAAGCCAAAGCAATATATGCTCATAACATGCAAATTCTTAAAAAATTTTTAATTTTTTTTTTTTTAAATATCATAATTTAGAGAAAATGGAAACAAAAAGGACACTTTCATCAGAAAGAGACAGTTGAAATTTCTGGGGCATATGAGGAAAGATGGCTTGGAAAATTTAATACTCACAGGACAGACTGAAGGCAAGAGGGACAGAGGAAAAGAAGACATAACCTACTTAGAGCCAAAACAATATATGCTCATAACATGCAAGTTCTTAAAATTTTTTTAATATTTTTTTTTTTTTGCATTGGAGGGAGGACATCACAACACTTTTGTTATTAAGTATCACACATTGTGATAATAGAAGATCTACCAAGAATGGTGTAATATTGTAAGAACCTGGACGCAAATTTCCTGTGGATGATCTAGCGATTAAATAATGATATATGAAAAAAGCACATTTATAAAACTTTAAGAAATTGCTATTCATCCTTGCATTGAATTTAGTTAGAAGAATTTGCAATATTATTGGTCCTGGCCTGACATCTTGGCTTCAGTCACATTCCCACCACTGTTACAGCTTCCCTGTGTCTTTTCTATAAATATTTTCATGGCAATTGTATTGATGAGCTTTCTTTTTTCGTATTTCAACTTCACGAATTTAAGCGTAGTACTAGATTGGCAACTAGGTCTCATCAGTTTACTGTTTAAACTGCTAAGTGTAAGCATAAGTTCCATTCAAATAGTTTTTTCTCTCACACTTCTCACTTGTTTTCCAGTCAAATACAATCTTCAAAAATTTAAATGCAATAATAATTATTATCTTTTATTTTTGTTATTTTCCTTATGCTTTTGTTTTGATTACTTTTTGTTGTGACCAAATGAATGGTTATGGAATAACAAAAGAAGTGTTTGCAGATAAGTAGTATTTTGCACAGTAAATGAACAGAAGAGTATTACACGACTCGAGTGTGTGCGTACACTGATTCCTCGAGACTTAATCTCCAACCAGTCTTATACTCAGTGGAAGAGTCCACAATCGACTCATTGCAGGGAGGATGTCACAACACTTTTGTTATTAAGTATCCAACATTGTGAAAATAGAAGATCTGCCAAGAATGGTGTAATATTGTAAGAATCTAGATGCAAATTTCCTATGGATGATCTAGTGATTAAATAATGATATATGAAAAAAAGCATTTATAAAATTTTGAGAAACTGATTCATTTTCTACACCTTATTAACCCTATGCAGGTTATTTAAAGCCAGAAAATATTTTTAGATTGTAAGAATTTTCTTTTTTGAGACAATAATGATTTAGTGATACAAGAAACATTAATTAACCCATAGCTGGGGAGAGAAAAGGTGGATTTATACCTTTCTTAAGAGTATTTGCATGTAAGAGAATATAACAAACCCAACTGGAAGTGGAACCTGGCTCTCTGATTACCAATTTCCAGCTATTAACCATTGCACCACCCACTCATCCAAACTTATAGCACCTGGTATTCCCAAGCAGTCACCCGTTCAAGGTATTGACCAGGCTCAAAGTTGCTTAACATCAGTGATTGTACAGGAACCAATGTTTCAACGTGATGCAGCTGTAAACCATGTGGTTTGAGCATATCTTTTTTTTTTTACTTCTGTAGGGAGATCAATTTACATAGCAAACTGGTTTCCCCTATTATTCATAAAATTAAAAAAAAATTCTGTTTACTATTGGGAGTGCTTAATTTATAGTAATATGAAACAATAATAATAATAATAAAAATATGGGTATTTCTGGTCACAATACCTATTATAGAATTTCCCCAATTATTCATTATTGGCATATTTGACCAAAGAGATTAATTTTCATTTGTTTGAAATAAATCTCAAGGAAAATTGGATACAACAGATTAACACTTGGTAAGGTCTTAAGAGTCAATTTTGGCAAAATGAGATGATTTAACAACTGACATAAACTTTCAAACAGTTCTGTAAACTGTCAACAAAATCTACTTTCATTTTATAAACTCTCAAAGACAGAATGTAGAGAAATGGCTCCAGTCTAACTTTTAGTTGCAAAGACACCAGAATTTGAATTGTCCATTAAAAATAAAATATAATAATAAATAAATAAATAAATAGGGTTGGTGGGGGATTAGAAGCAAATTTTCACTTTGGAGGGATGTCTGCTATTTAAAAAATAAATAACAAAACAATATAACAGTGTGGAAGGAGGGGAAGTGCATATTGCAATGACATGAAGTTAAAGCAGTCTGTTTCTTCATATAAATTATAAAATAAAAAGTCTTGGATTTTGATGCTGAGTTCAATTATTTTTCTGTTCTTTAATAATTTTTGCGACAACTTACCCGAGGCATAGCTCAGTTTGATTTGGATAATTTGCTTTTTAGCAATTTGTCACTGGGAGAAAGAGGGTTGCCCTGCATGGTAGGCAAGTTGCCTTCACAGATTTCTTCCTGAATTTCATTCTCTTCTTCTGAGTCCATTTTGCTCTTATCTGAGATATAGTCATCATCCACAGAGTTTTTGGAAGACATTACCTTTAGGCTCTTACCCTGTGCCCAAAGAGAATCGGAGTTATCTGTCTGGAGGCTCATGTCCTCATTATCATCCTCGACATCATCATAACTACTATAATTGTCAGCATTGCTGTTGTCTTTATCACCCTCCTCCTCGTTATTACTGTGATTTTGAGGAGACTGGGAAGGACTGAAGCCATCAGAAAATATAGGACTGGAACTATTGCATCTAATTGGACTAATTTCATTCTTTTCAGCCCTGTTTGGATACAAGCACTTGCCGAATTCTTTTAGCGACCCTGTACTCTCTTTACTGTCCTCCTCCATAGAGGAAACATCTGGCTGATAGACAAGAGGAGTGAAAGGGGTCAGTTCAATTAATGGTCCACCAGCAGATGATGACGATTTATTATTTTCTTTCTCTTTCATCTCCTCCTCCTCCTCCTCCTCCTCCTCTTCTTCATCGACGTATTCATCACTGTTGTCTTCTGCTGCCCGATTTGTGAGGCTTGAAGTCGTCATGAATATGGAAGTAGAAAAAGCATCAGCGATTCTGTGAACATTTTTCCGATGAGCAGCTAGGTATGCTGACTGTGTGAACGTGCGTAAGCACTCCGGGCACTGGTAAGGTTTTTCAGTGCTTGTGTGTGTTTGCATATGGGCGGACAGGTGAGAAGGTTTGCAGAATGACTTCTGACAATATTGGCAACCATAAGGTTTCTCACTGATGTGCACCTGGGTGTGACAGTCCAGGTGGTTCTCAGCACTGAAAGTCCGCGGACAAAAGGTGCATCTGAATGGACGTTCTTTCTCGGGAACTGCAGTTTTGTTTTTGTTGTACTGGCAACATCTTCGATGCCGAGCCAGCTGACTTGAGCGGGCAAATAACCGCCCACAACTAGGGAATGGACATTCAAACGGTTTCTCCCCAGTGTGTGTCCGGGTGTGGACAGCAAGGTGGCTGGAGTCAACAAAGGATTTGTCGCAGCGGCCACAACGATACGGCTTCTCTCCTGTGTGAGAACGGATATGCAACGTTAGGTGACTGGACTGCGCAAACCTTTTGTGGCAGTGTTCACAACGATATGGCTTCTCCCCACTATGCTTTCGTAGATGGACAATCAACTGGCCGGCATGGGTGAATGACTTAGAGCACACTCCACAAGTGTGGGGCTTCACTCCAGAGTGGATTTTTGAGTGGTGAGTCAGGTCACTGGACTGGGTGAACGATTTACTACAAACCTCACACTTGTAAGGCCTGTCTCCCGTGTGAGAGCGCATGTGGACGGTCAAATGGCCTGAGTAGGTGAATTTCTTTTGACAAAGCTGGCACTGGAATGGCCGCTCACCAGTGTGTACCCGCATGTGGGCAGCCAATTGGCTGGAATAGGCAAATGGCTTATCACAGAGATCGCACGTCAAAGGTTTTCCATTCGAGTGGGTCTTCTGATGAGATACATATGCCCGGAACAAACTAAATACCTGATCACACTGGTCACAAGGAAAGTGGACTTTGTCCTTGTGCACTGCTTTCTCATGAGTTGACAACTTGCCTGACGTTGAGAATATCTCATTGCACTGAAAGCACTCGTAGACTTTTGGTGGCTTTAAGTGAACTTTGCGATGAAGATTGAGGTAAAATGGTTTAGTGAAAGTTTTTGGACAGAGGTCACACTGGTAGGGCTTGTTCAGTGGATGGACTTGCTTACTGTTTGACAGAATGTTAGCAGCACTGATAACTACTGGAGATATTCTTCCGCTGTTTTCATCAACACCGACAGAGAGAAAATCCTCTGCCTCACTATTGTTGTTGTTATTGTTAGCTCTGCTATCAAGACCCTGTGCCCAGTTGTTGGAAACTGCTTGATTTTCAGCAGCATCAGCTTTTTCCATATTGTCTTTTTAAGAACTGGCAGGGGGAATTAACCCCTTTTTAATCCTAATGGGATTTCCCAATAAAATATCTGTTAATAATGCAAGTTGTCAGTTTCTGTAATGGGTCCAAGTTGTTTGCTATGTAATAATACTGTTGAGACATTTTTGTCTCACTCCCTTAAAAAAAATAAAAAAATAAAAAACCTGGTTTGTTTAAAAAAAATACATTAGAGCTAATGAGTAATGTGTATTGAAATCCATTAATATATATATATATATATATATATATATATATATATATATATATATATATATATATATATATATATATATATGTAAAAAAGATACTACTTGTCCTAAACTTGGATTAAAAAGGTTAAAAGATAATTTTCTGAATTTTGTATTTTTTCCCCATATTTTTTTCTCTTTTATTCTTTCTTTATCATTTAATTATTGCATAATTAGACATTGGACATTGCTTGCATATGTTGATTTAATACCAGTCGTTGTTGATGGTCAGTCAGTTGATTTGTGGTCAACTTGGGCCAGTTCCAGTGAGTTTTGTGTGTTTCTTAATGTCACCCTGAATATTAAAAGAAAAAAAAAATAATCAAAAGAAGGTTAAGATATACATATATAAAAAACAAAAAACATATACACGTTAACTGTTTACCCTTTTCAAGTTCCTGGATCACAACAAAATAAAAGCTCAAAAGAGTTTAATATTCTTTTCTTTCTTTCATTTTATTATGTTATATTAATATAATCTTGATACACAGGTTTTTTTTTTTTTAATTATTTCACCCCAAGTTAGTCAATAAAGCCACTAAAACACAAGGGTTACAGAGTTTGAAAGAATATGAGAAAAAGAAAAACATTAATAAGGAAAGAGAACAATAAATGAATATTATAAGATATAAAAAAACAATCTAAGATTGTTTTAAACAGAGTTCATCCTAGGGAGAAAAGAATATTTGTTTGAGAAAACTGATTAGGTTTTTTTTTTGGAAGATAAAAAGAATTTTAAATTAAAATTATATTATATATGCTGTCAGTCGGTCTCGAAAGACCATGTATCTGCACCTGAAGAGTTATGCCCCCTTCAGGGCACAGACTTTTTTTTTATAAGAGATTGACAGTTGCCCATGCAGCACATCTCTCTCCATGATCTTGTCCAAGAGAAAGGCAGAGGTCAATACAGCTTGGCGCAGGTGTTGCTAGAACAAAAGTGAACATGACATTGGACTGTCATAGTGACTTCAGCTTTGGATTTGAATTCAGAGTTGTTCCTTCTAGTCTGGTTGCCAACCATGGCTACAGAGTCCAGACTGTTACTATTTACCCATAGTTGGAGGTTTTGAATTCAGAGTTTTTCCTTCTCCTAGATGGTCGCCACCCAAAGCTATAGAACCCAATCTCTCATGCTATTTACCCATAGCTGGGGGAGAAGAGATGGATTCAAGGGTATTAGTATGCAATTGAATGTAATAAAGTTGACTGGAATTCAAACTTGGCTCTTCAATTCTTCATCCGAGCCATTTCCATTATATTTATTCTAAAAGCAATTAATTTTTTAAAATAAAGAAATTTTTACTTCTCATCAATAGTGGTGAACTTTTAATAAATGGAGCATACACACACACACACACACACACACACACACAAATAAAGAAAAGAAAATTAAACAAAGTTTTTTTTTTAAACTGGTGAATGAAACTGAATGAAAAATTAAGGTTGAAAAACTGAAATTTAGATATTTGTATTCTTCTTTTATATGCTGTGTCCCTTCATGATGTTGAAGATCATGGCTCTCCACAATTTCCTACCCTTTATAGCTCTTAATAAATTTTGTCTTTTTGTTATCTCACCTAATCCCTATGCAAGCTCACTTGGTAGGTTATGCATCAATTTCCTCTGCCCCTCTTGCTTTCTATCCTGTGAATATCAAATTTTCTAAACCCCCTTTCCTCATTATGTACCCTAGAAACTTAACTGTCTCTTCCTAATCTTGGGTATAAGTCTCCTTATTTTCGTTTTCTCTCAAACTTCATCATTGCTCACATGTTCAGTCCATGATATTCTCAGCATCCTTCTATAGAACCACATTTCTGTTGCTTCAATCATCTTCTTAATCTGGGCAAGGATTGTCCAACATTTACTGCCATTAGTCACCTCTAAAAAAATATTAGTATTTAATTGAAAGAACTAATTTTGCTTTAATAAACAAAACTATTTTTCTGCTAAGTTTTGGTTAAAAAAAACAAACAAATGAAACATTACCAAACAACATTTATGTGTTATATTTCCCACTTAACATAAAAGCTAAATTAAACTGAAATGCTCAGCTGCCTCCTGCAAATCTTTGTTCATAGCCCTCTTGTTCAGCAATAGAGCCGTGTGAAATTCGTGGGCATTTTTTTTTTTTACCATGATGTTCACCCTGTACAGAGTCAAAGGTAGAGGGTTATACAGTAATAGGCACAATTTATGGGGATCTATGGAGAAGATAACTTTTGTTCCTAGACTTGAACAGGTCAAGACTGTAGTGCTCGGGGAAGCATCCTTTTGTAAGTTTGTGCTGTTTTTCTTATTTTTCAACATTAGTTACCTTTCAGTGTTACATATTTTTCCAAATATTTTATACACTTTTTCATTTCATTCATGAAGTAAATTTCCCTAGAAAATAAAAACAGCACCAAATTACAACACCTCAAATCAACGTATAATCCTCGGTATGATGATAAACTACATCTGGCAACAAAGCCTCTCATCGGGAGATTGGAGGTTTTGAGGAGCGTGGAACCACCTCGTAATTGCTGTTGTTTCCAGGTCCACGCTGACCTAGGGTGGTAGCACCTGTTAGCATTCCAGTTATGAGCAAATAGTGAACCTCCAAACAAAAAACACTATGAAAGTATAAAAATATATTTTTATAGTAAAAATACTAGCAATATATTTTTATAAAAAAAAAAAAAAAAAATGACCAGTAATGCATTTTTAAAGCAAAATGATCAGCAATACATTTTATAACAGAATTACCAACAATACATATTAATAGCAAAATGACCAATACATTTTATCAGTACTTGAAGGGATACAATTGTGTTCAAAATATCTAGATTTTAGCATTAAATGACCCATAGAGATTGACATGCCGTTAAACCAAATCAACCAACCAGCCAAAACAATGTAACCTTTGCTTAGAGGAAAGAATAGCAATAATCATTTTTCCTGAACAATAGAAAAGATGCAGACATGAAAACAAATTCCTAATACACTACCTACAACTCAAAAGACTAAGCAACTAAGAACCCATAACCTCAATCTAATGAACTTTATTTCAAATACAAAATTTCAGAAGTGAAAAAGTATACAAAATAAATAAAATAATTAATAAAATAAATTAAATAAAACCAACTCAAAATCCAAACTATGAATAATCTAAAATATAACACTGAACAAAAACTCATTTCCCACTCTCCATAAATCTCCAATGGTTTACATATAGAGTCCATGCATAGTCATAACACATGATCTAATCATAGCACAAGTAATGAAACTGATAGAAATCAACACTGCAGAATGACTATGTTCACACTGTTGATTATATATATATATATATATATATATATATATATATATATATATATACGAGAGAGAGAGATGGGGGATGAATGTAATTCTGGAAAAAAGAAATGGAAAAAAAAATCTTTCTTTTAATCATTTCACCCCAAGCAAGGTGATAAAGCCACTAAGATACAAAGAGTTACTGAGAGTGAAAGAAACTGAGAAAATGCTACTGACAAAAAAGGATAATGAAAGAACAGGGTTCAAAAAGACAGATGATAACTGATAATGCACTTAAGCTTTTGAAGATCATCAAGAAAGCAAGAAGCCAGAAGAGAGCAAGAAGTGCAAGAAACTATTAGAATAGAACTTACAGATTACATCTAACAAATTTAACAGTGAAATTATCAGACCTAGCTATTAATGTAGTCAGTTAAGTGTTATACGTGACACACATTTGGGCGATCATGTATTTTTCAGTACATGACTGACAAGGCAGATTTTTTTCCCACAGTAGGTTGCCATTTCTTTCTGGAGTAGACTGGTTGCCAACCAAGGCTAAAGAACCCAGTCTGTCCTGCTATTCAACCTATAGCTGGGTGGGGGGGAAGAGATGGATTCATACCTTAACCAAGGGTATTTGTGCATAAGTGAATCTAACAAACTCGAATGGAATTCAAACTTGGCTCTCCAAGTTCTCACTCCAAGTCGATACCATTACACCACAATGTACATCCACAGTAGTACTGTACTTAAATTCATAAAGTCAAGCTACGAAAGAGGAAGCTCATTAAAACAAGTGCCATTTATAGAAAGGTACAGAGAATCTATGTTACGGTGGTGGGAAAGTGACTGAAGCCAATATGCCAGGTAAGGACTGATAACATTGCAGATACAGATATACCTCACCCTACATTGTTAATTAGTTCCAGAAGTCATGACTTAAGTCAAAATAACCATGCTATAAACTGTGAATAAGCACTCCCCATTGTCTATTACAGTGTTTATGATATGTATGTATAGTATTTTGAAATAATATAATTAATTTCTACCTTATCTTCCAGCGATATAGTTTTACGCTTAACATTAGCACTTGGACTTTTCTTTGGAGTCATTGGCAAAAATGTACAGTTGCGGCCAAAATGTTCAGAACAGCATTGTTTTTGTCAGAAAAGTAGATATAAATTTTGATCAGAGTTGTTTTATATTCTATAATTTTCACAGACAATAAATACGATATTAATTGTTATTGTCCGAGATTTTGGTGTAATTTGAGAGGATAATACAAAAGTTATGGATAATTTAGTGATTTACTGCAAAACCCATGGTGGGCCAAATGATCAGAATGGTTGAAAAAAATAACAAAATAATAAAAAATGACAGAGAATACTGGAATTATTTAATATTTAGTGTGAAGCCCTTTAGCTTCAATCACACTTTGACATCTTCGACTGCATGAGGAAATTAAATTTTGAATTTCTTGCTGGGTGATCTTATTCCATTCTTCCTGAAGAGCATTCCATAATTGCTTGGTTGTTTTAGGATTTCTGGCTTTCAAATGTTCTCCTAGAATATTCCACACATTTTTAATAGGATTGAGATCTGGGATTTGAGCAGGCCAATCCATAACAATAACCTTTTCAGCCTTGAGGAAGTTCATGACCACCTTAGCCTTGTGACATGGGGCATTGTCCTGCATGAATATGGGTGGTTGCTTAGTTGAATTTCTCAGCACAGGCAAGACATGATCTTTTACAAGTTGTTTATAAACTCCTGCATTTACCTTTCTAAGTAATCGCACCAAAGGGCCCACACCATCTCCAGATATCATCCTCCTAACCATGACACTTCCTCCACCGAATTTAACACTAGTCTTAAGGCATTTAGGCGACAATTTTTCACCTACTTTTCAACGAATGTACCTTTTCCCATCTGAGCCAAATAACAAACTTAGATTCATCGTTGAAATGCACCATTTGCCATTTTTTTTGCCACAACACATGTTTGGTTGCAAAGGTAAGACGACACTTTTTATTCTTGGAGCTGATCAGTGGCTTCACTGCAGGTGCTCTTGCTTGTAGATCATGTTCAACTAAACGACGAGACAGTTTTTCGAGATAAAGTTTTCTTTAGTACAATGCTCATTCTCAAGAAACAGCAGCAGCAGCAGTTTTAAATCTGTCCTTTTTAACCAACTTTACCACAGCACGATCTTCTCTCTTGGTCGTTTTTCTTGGCCTACTTGTAGACTTTCTTGCTTCACACGAACCACAATCATCATAGACCTTAAGAATACCGTGAACAACATTTTTGACTTGTTAACAATCTTTGCAATAGACCCAATACTTAAATTATCCTTCTTTGGAAGCTTAATAATCTGCTGACAAATTGGTAACGGAGTAAGTGGCATTATATTAACAAAGTACACTGCAGATATTTTTACTAATGTTTAGTAAACGAACCGTCACGTAAACAAATTAGAAAAATTAGTGTTCGCCGGTTAAATATCAACTGTTCTGATCATTTTGGTCGCCATGGGTTTTGCAGTAAATTACTAAATCATCCATAACTTTTGTATTATCCTCTCAAATTACACCAAAATCTCAGATATTAACAAATAATGTATTTATTGTCTGTGAAAATTATAGAATATAAAACAACTTTGATAAAAAATGATACCTACTTTTCTGACGAAAACAATGCTGTTCTGAACATTTTGGCAGCAATTGTATTCTAAATTACAAATGAAATGTAATTGAAAAGAACATCAATGACAGAGCACAGATGTAAGCATGTCTGAATTCAAAATTGGTGTTGGAGTGAAAAAAAAAAACAGGATTGCTGCCTGTCAACAGGAATTTGAAATGTGAACATCTGCTGAACGTATTTTATTATACTAATTATTTTGTTTTTGATGATTCTATGATTATATATACACAATATTATTTTAAAATTTATTTGAATATAATTTTATATGTGTTTATTATTATTTTAATGTTTTGACGTTTCTAATAATTTTAATGGATGATGTAAACTCGAGTAAAACAACTTAAGACGAGAACATACATTTGATATTACTTACTCTTCATGTTTAATTTTGGGAAAAATACTGTGGAAGCTAAGCACTAGAACTCTAAAATGGAAATGATGTACTGGACCCTAAAAGTAATGAATCAGTAGTTGCAAGCATGTACTGGTAATGATTTCTAAAGGAGATTTTGAGCTAAAGTATAAAGAACACACTGAAAGACTTCAGACCTTGAAAACTGATGAATTGGAGAAATTTGGAAGAGAGCGAGCCCTATTACAATCAGTCATCATACCAGGCAATCATGACACCAAATATACCAGTGATGATACAACAATTTCACCATATTTCAGAATACCGTCAAGATTTTCATATGGATATCATGCATGTCACACAAACCCATTCAGAAATATGAAAACTGTCAGCAGTATACAACGACTTTTTCAGACCCAGGGTTAAAACTTGCTTTGAGTGAGTGAAGCATATGGGACTTATTTGAACCTTCTGGATTGGCACTACAGAATCACAAACAAAGAACTGTATAAAATAAGAGAAACCAGATCACTTGAGGCCTTTCAACAGCAGCAATAACTAAAATGGTGATGACCTGTAACTAAAAGACAAAATAATGGCAATAAGTGCAACATAAAAATATATATATAATATATATATGATAAATATATATATATGATATATACAGAAATATAGTCTTAAAGTGTGATATATTTATGGGATAAAGTGCTCAATATCAGAGATAGAGCGTGTGTAAATATAAAAGTGGACATGGAAGTCAGCACTTAGAGGCGACAGTCTGTTTCATGCTAGTGCAATCGTCAGGCGACTAGTGCTGTTATTTTTCTCGGCTATTTATATAAGGGTCAGTGGTGCATTATGGGTAGTCTATTTTGGCGGTTACTTTTACCGGAAGTCGCTTATTTGTTTATTTATTTATGTCAAATTATTTGGCTTGATTTTTGTTTGTTTTTTATTTTTATTTTTATTTTTTATCTTATATATTTATTTATTTATTTATTCTTTTATTTTGATCGGTGTTTTTGGTTAACGTATATTGTTTTTATTTATTTTCATTTTTATTTTTTATCTTATATATTTGTTTATTTGTCATTGATTAAATCTGTTTGTTGAATTTTGGGGTGTGATGTTGTGGTTTTTTCTGACTATTATTTAGGTGGGAACAGTTTTTTATTTTATCTATTTAGGTTGGTTATCTTTATTTGTTTTTGTTTTTTTTAAACGGCTACTTTATCGTAATCGGTTGTTAGTTTATTTATATATTTGGATGTATTTAGATCGATTTATTATACTTGTTTTTTATTTGTTACACTATATATTTTTGGCTTTCGGTTTTTAAGTAACGTAGTATATTATCTTTTATTAATGTTTTTTTTTTTATTATTATTTTTATTTGTATAACAGTTATAACTTTCGTCCGTTCTTTTGTTTTGATTTTATTTCGCATATTCTAACAGGTGTGGTTTTGTGATTTGTTTGGAGTGATTTATTTTGCTTATTTTATTGTTGTTTGTTTATATATTTACTTATTTTTCTATTTTAAGTTACGTAGTAAAAATTTGTTTTCATGTCTACATTTTGAGATTAGCTCGGATCTTTTATTTAATAATGTTTGAGTGTTTGTTTTTGGACTCGGACGACACGTGGTGTGGAACGCGATTGTGTTTGATTCTTTAACGGACATCTGGTGTTTTGGTTATTGTTTAAAAAGGATTTTTTACAATATCTAAAGAAATTTTTTGAAGAAATATTTTAACTATTGAAATATTTATACTGATTTAGAATACCCAAGTCTTTGTTTAACCCTAGTTTATATGTGTTTAATTTTAAAATCCAGTATTTCTCTTTTTTTCTTCGTATGTATGTAGTGCTAAAATTTGAGTCTATATGATATATATATATATATAATATATATATAGTATATATAAATACTATATATATAGTATATATAAATAATATATATATAGTATATATATAATATATATATATATATATATATATATATTATATATATATATATATATATATATATATATAATATATATATATATATATATAATATAATATATATATAATATATATATATATATATATATTATATATATATATATATATATA
>OZ038485.1:49113543-49166043 GCA_964036315.1 Acanthosepion esculentum
ATTTGACCAAAAACAGATGGCTTCTACACTAGCCTTCGTTGGCATCTCAACATAATGGATTGAGAAAAGAAAAATATCCTTTCCTTTTTACATGTTTTGTTATCAGTATACTTTCAGTCGATTGAAAAAAATAGTGTTTTTCTTGTTTGGTTATCAGTATACTTTGTCTATCGAAAGATATAGTTTCTTTTCCAATTTACTAGCACCTTCTTAATAGTGTCACAACACTAGCAAATGTACAAAAAAAGAAATTTGAGCATCCAAATTGGGGGGGATTGGGGGTGCTGGGCAGTGCTTTTCGACCCTCACTATCATATCAACATTTGTTTTTTCCTATCTACATTTATGTATGTTACAAATTAAACATTTTCGGATTTTGACGTCATTCTGGGGTCTGTTTTCCTTTTTGTTCAAATCCATGAATTTGTTTTGCTCATGCTAAGACTCGAAAAGACACTGAATATAAAATCCACAATTTTTTATCCATAATGTTGAATGTGTTAAAATTATTCAACTTTTTAACAAAAAAAAATCTCAACTTGATGTTAAAAATTGCTGCAAAACATTGTTGATTTATTTAAGATGGAATGGTCGATTATGACAGGTCTCTAATTTCTAACAGGCATTTTCAAAGCTTTTCTTTCTCTACCGAGTTTGACACAAAGTTGCATTGTATTTATTTTCAATTTTTCTAGTCGATTTGTTCACCTATATAGCATGTGATCTATTATTGTACAGAACTAGGCAACAATAAAATGTGTATATGAATACTACCTTATGAAAATTTAGATGTAGTAGAGTATAGAGGAGGGGCTGCATCATAGATTGGCAGTTTTAGTTTTAAGTTTAATAGATTAAATTTAATATTTCCAATAAGCAAAATACTTTGCTCTATTTCAAAAACTATTTTAAATTGACTGGAAGGGTTTTCTTTTTCTTTTTTTTTTGCTTACAAATTCTGATTTCAGTGCCATTTTTAGCTCTTATGTATCGCATTGTAATTCTCTTTATTAAAAATCTTTGCAAAATAAAATATACTTTTTCTGAAACTTCATTTGAAGAATATTAGCTGATTTAAAGTTTAATTAATCTGATTTTAAACAAATATTATTTACAGAAATGCATCTTTTTAACATGTTGGTAGCTGTTTATTTCAGATGTTGACAGCTTGATGACTGATGGATGTTTATCTAATGTTTTTCTACAGGTGGGGGGGGACTTTATCTGTAAAAAATAATTGAAGAATATAACATGAGCACCTTTTTTATATAATTTTTAAGTACTCAGTAATCTTAAAAATTTAGGAACATATTTTCTGTAATCTAATGTTTTAGTGAATATTATAGATACTTTTGTTTTAAATTTACTATAGTTATCACTCTTATTTTCTAATAATGTTATGTATGAATACCTTAATGTACAAAAATTTCAAATTTTTTAAAATTATTGGTGTTTGATGAATTGTACTAAGCTTTTCAATTTATGATTAGTAAATATAGTTTTTACTTAATAATAATAACAACATCTAAAAGGGTGAAATTAATATAATACAGAAATTTAAAAGATTTAAAACTTAATTTATTTTAATTAAAAAAATGAAAACCCTTCTAGTAAAAATTCATTATACATAAAAAAAAACGTTTTTCTTATGACAATAGTGTCCTTAACATATTTATAAAAGCAATTAAAAGATTTTCTAATTAAATAATGTATAAGTTTTATTGCATTTTTTATTTTAGAGCAGATTTTTGGTAAATAAGTGACGGTTTGAAAAAAAAAATAAATAAAATAAATGACGATTTACATTATCAAAGGAGTCCTACTTTTAACTAATATTAAAAATATTAGTCACAAAATTTAATTTCTAAGTTTCATAAAATTAAGTGCAGATAACTATAGAATAATATATTTTTACCAAGATTTTCTAAAGAAAAAAAAAATAAAATAAAATATTTAAAAAATAATTTAATCCATTTGTGAATAAGTCATAAAAATCTCATTAAAATCTGACAATTATTTGATTTCTGTAAGAATTCCCAAAACAATGCGTTTTTCCCTGCAAAAAAGACACTAAATTTCCCATAGTAAGCTTTGACCTACAGCTGACACAAAATACTGGGGTTACTATTTTGCAAAACAAATTGATTGAAATTCTCCAAGTTCTGCTTCTAACTAATATAAAAATTAAGGGGGTGAAAATTAAATTTCTTGAAATTTCATAAAATTATGTAAATAGGGGGGGGGGGGCTACAGATATAAAAAAAATTTTTATTCAAGGTTTTCTTAAATAATTTAATTCATTTGCAAATAAGTCCTAAAAATTTCATTAAAATCTGACAGCAAGAATTTCTAAATCAGGGTGTTTCTTACTGCAAAAATGTCGCTAAACTTTCTTATACTAGTATTTGGTCCCCCACCCCACCCCAGCTGATACAAGAAAAACAATATTTTTGACCAAAATTTTGAATATGCTAGAAAGGATTAAAAAATTTAATTAAATAATCAGAAAAATACTTTGGTCTTTCCTTTTAATAATAACAAAGATTTTACACTAAAACTTTGTTTTTATCAAGTTTGGGGCATTTTTTCATCATGGTATACTCTTTTTTTCCGCAAATTAGTGGAGGTACCTAGGTTAAAACCTTCAACCTTATCACTCAAAATGAATTTTAAACTTTTATTATACAAATGGATGTACAAGCATTGTAATGGATATAGACATGAAATCAGCAAGCTGAGTTTAAATCCCAGGCTGATCGGTTGCATCCACTTTTGCACAAATACCCTTGTTAAAGGCATGAGTTCATCTCTTCTTTCCCCAAACTATGGGTTAAACAGCAAAGCAGACCACGTTCTGTATCCTTAAGTGGCAACCAGTCCAGGAGAAGGACAACTAAAAAAAGAGGGATGGGTTCTGTCAAGCTATATTACCCTAGACCAGTGTTTCTCAACCTTTTTACCCTTGCGTAACCCTTAAAATAAATTACAAGTCTCAAGGAACCCCTGCACAAAAACAAAATTATTTACCATATCTTTCTCATTTTATTTTCATCATAGTTCACATGGTAAATACCATAGTATACATTTTTGAATAACTGGTTTAAGGAAAAATTAATACTCCTTTGTCAAATTTTTCGGTAATGCTAAATAAAATTCATACTGTTCGTTTATAAAACTTCATCAGGGAGTTTTCATTCACACAAAAACATTTTAAACTCAAACATAAAAATAAACATAAGCAACCAATATTATGGATATTTGTTAAATAAGAAAAGGCTTGTTCACTCATGTAAGATGTTAAAAACTGCAACAATATATTAATTGCTTTCCTATGAATAGTAGGAAATGTTTCTTTTACAGAAATCCAGAAATTGTCCAGATAGGTCTGTAAGAATACATTGTGTGTGGTTAGTAATATTACGTATATGAAATTAAATAAAAAGTCAAAAGTGCATTAGCTTATCTCACCTGTTCTCATGGAACCCTTGGGAACCTTTTGCAGAACCATAGGGTTCTGGGGAACCCCGGTTGAGAAATGCTGCCCTAGACACTGGCTGCTCCTATGAGCACAAGACATGTGGTGCATGTATGGATCTAATCAGTTACAGAACTTGGGATTATAGAAAATGACACACTTCATTTTTTAGAATATTTACCATTTAGGATAACTCCAGAACTAATGGTATTCCAATTTCAATATAGTGGCAACTAAAAGTTTTTGAATGCTACGTAATGTCAGTGTGTCACACTTTTTCAACTTTACTCTTAGAGGCTATAGCTCAACATATACCATTTTGGAATCAGAACAACTGAAATTTTGGATTCCCAAGTTTTCATTACTGCGGTTGTTTTTGCAGATTTCTTTCTTTTTTTTTTAACAGGTTTTTTTGCAACAAATTTTTTTGTATGATAACAATTTTTATAATTCAGAAATAAATTTGGGAATAATGAAAATTAATTGTGAAATCCAGCAATGGTCACACATGAAATAAAAATAATTGTCTTTAAATTAACTGGCGGCAGAAGAATTATCATTAAACTTTTAAAAGGTAAGCTTAAATATTAATGCAATACTTAAATGTGGCAATTAATTTTGAGTTCTTTCATAGTTTATTGTTGCCTATTGCATCTACTCTTTCCTACCCATTGTGATGAAGGCCAAATCAAGAGCTCTCTGCAAGAGTTAACTTAAATGCCAGCTGATAGGGTGGCTTTTAAGCTAGTATTAATATATTCCTCATCATATAAGGCATACATTTTTCAGGGAAAAAAAAAAGACAGTTTTTCCCTTAACACTTTTATTATTTTAACTACCTCTTCTCCTCTCAGCAATGTTGTTTTAAAAACTGATGATTAGAATTGTAATAAAATCTAGACATAATAAAAGTGAATTTCTACATTTATTTTATTTTCGTTCTTGAGAACTGACAACAAAAATATTAAACACTATTTATTTATTAGATTGTTCATTTACAAGAATAATTTTATATTTACAATATTCTAAAATCTAATAAAATTAAAACCTATGCAATGCAATATTTATCATTGTCCAATTTATGAAGAAATAAATGAAAACAAATTTTTATTTGGAAATTTATAAAGATTTACAAAATTATTAAAATATGTGAACCAACTATAAGGAAATCCTTATTATTTACCATTTCAGAAAGTTTGAACCAACTGGCAATTAGCCAATGTTTTGCCAACCATTCCAATAAGCAATCTAATAAATAAATATTTTTTGTTGTCAATTCTCAAGAACAAAGAAATTATATAAATATATAAATTCACTTTTATGTGTCTAGGTGTTATTAAAATTTTAATCATCACTCTTTAAAACAAATATTGCTGAGGTCTGAAGGTAGTTAAAATAATAGCAGTGTCAAGGGAAAAACCATCCTTTTGACACTCCATTTTTTTCAGGCACAAAGGTCTAAGTTTGTCTAATTTTTTTATTTTAATCATTTCACCTCAAGGAAGGTGACAAAGCCACTATGACACAAGGAGTTACTGAGAGTGAAAGAATCTGAGAAAAAGATTATTGAGCAAGAAGGACAATAGAAGGACAGAATTCAAAGAGACAGAGGATGATAATTTACACTGCATTTAATGTCGAGCAAGAAGCCAGAACAGAGTTGCATAAGCGAGAAGGCCAAGAGAAAAATCTATTTGCAATCTGTTAATTCTAGCCATTTCAACAGTAAAATGATGAAACTTGTCAATCTAGTCAGCCAGTTAAGTGCCATATGTGATACATGCTTGGGCGATCATGTCTCTTGATTCATGACTAACTAGTTACCAACAAAGTGTATAGGATCCAGTCTGCCCTACTAGTGGGGAGAGATGGATTCATGCCTTTCCCAAGAGCATTTGCATGTAAGTGAATCTAACAAACCCTAACTCGTTTCTCCGATTTCTCATTCTAAGTCGGTATCTATTACAACACACATCCAATCTAGTACTTCTCTTAAATTTGTAGTGTCGACGTACTAAAGCAGAAAGTCCATTAAAGCAATTACCAAGAAAATATAGAAAAAGGGTGCTGGAGAAGTGACTGAAGTGAAGATGCCAGGTCAGGACCAATAACATTGCAGATTCTTCTTTGATACATAGCAAAAGCACCAAACCAGATGTGGCAGCAAAATTCAATGCATGGACAAATGGTCTAGTGCTTAAGAACAAAAAAAAGAAACCCTCCAAAAATTACCCTGCATCTTCTACCCTGGTGGTAGAGGTCACTGGGACATAGACATGTTTTATTTGTCACACTAGTGTCTTAAGAACCCCAGAATAAAATATGTACAATTGTAAATAATTAAATTATGATTACAAATTCAGATGTTAAAATATTTTTTAAAAATTGATATATAACTATGGATGAGTCATCAGTTGAATATTATTTGTTTTTGTCTAGTTCTTGACAATTTATATGGGATGAAATTTTTTATAATTTTTTTTGTTCCATTGTGTCATTCACCATTATATGTAGAATTATATATGATTATGAATCAAGACAATGTCAAGGTATTTTTACAAATTGGTAAGTATGAATGAATCATCAAATGAATTTTATTATTGTTTTTTTTTTGTTTTTTTTTTCATAAATATTCCTTATTGAATTATAGATGCATGGGTTATGGTGGCAAATATAACATATTTACAAAAAAAAAAAAAAAAAAATTCTGTGGAAATGCATTACAATAATAATCTTCCAAATTTGGAAAGGGATAAAGAATAAAGAAAAGTTTAACAACAGTCAACCATATCAATAAGAAAAATGTTGGCAAATAGCCCTAAGATAAAATGTTGAAAGCTGTGACTGTTTTAATATTAACATTTGTAAGTGGATTTTCAAAATAAATAAATAAAATATGTTTCTAATGAAAAAACTCTTTAAATTCGTTATTTATAAAATAATAAAAAAAAAATCTACAAAAAACATTTTTTTATTCTTGGCAGTTTTATAATTTCTTGATTAATGCATATGCTGTAATGTCACCATTAGTACCTGATCTACTATGGAATTAATGAAGCTTTAGAAGGAGGAGCCCATGAAGTAACTTTAACGAGTGAATTTTTCAACAAAATCGATTTTCTTTTTGTTTTTTTAAGTGTTTGTTATTAAAATAAGGACATTTAAAAAGCCAATGGGCTGAAGTAGCTAATGTTGGCCTTAGAATATGCTAATTTAATTATTAGAATATGCTAAATGAAATGGGTCTAAAAATAGACCCATTTCACATGACTCAATGAAAATTCCCGTAAGTGGAAAAATTTAATTTTCTTGGGGGCTTGCTACGCCCGAACCCCTAGCTGTATGAGCTCGTTGAGTTTATTGTCAGAATATATGCAGAGGCTACATTTTCGCAGTTGGATCCTCGAATCTATTGCTGGTTGCGAAGGGGCCCCCCATATAAGCATCAAAGTCCCAAAAATATAGGTTCGCCACTAGTCAAAAGTGTTTCCGGTTACAGAGTGAAAGAGTAGATTATAAAATTATTATATGATACTTTAACTTTTATATAGCAACTAAATATTTTGGCCAGTACAGAGATTGTTTAATTTTGGCGCAAGAATTTGAATTCAAGTTGCTAAATTCTTAAATAAATGGTGGCTTTGTTGAGGTTTTTTTTATGCTTTTCAGCTAGCCGAGAAAAGAAAGGTATTGTAACTAAATTAGTAGAATTGGTATTGGTAGGATTCTTGAATACAGTCGAGTACTGTAAATAAATTAATTTTTGTAACCGATTATTTTATTTCTTCGTTCTCTTTTTTGTGTTGCTATGGAGTTGCTATTTTTTAAATTTAATCAAATTTGTGTACAATTGTTTATAAAAAGAAAAAAATGTATGTCAGATGCCGTTCATATATTTATTACAAAAATCAATAGATGGCAAAAAGCCAGGCTACTTAATTTTATTTTTGTTTGACAGGCTTCCGCTTATTTCAAATGTTTAAGTGATCCTGATATTCTAAACAACTGATTAAGGCATTTTCACCAACAACTAAAACAGGACTCAAAAATGTATTGTAATCAAAATAAAATGGAAAATAAGACCAGAGAAAAACACTATTTATTTACAATTTTTATTTTACATTTTTTAATTGTTTCAAAAATCTATAAAACAAAAAAACTTACAATTACTTTAACTTATCAGATTTATTGACATTCAATTGAAAACAATTCATGGCAAAACTAAAACTAAAAAGAATACCAAAACGATGGGCATTCCCATTGTTATTCTACAGTACACTCAGGAAAAAGAACTATTTCATACTGATCACATACTTGTAAAATCCACAGAGAATTTCTCCGCTTTATACTCAATGGGCACGTTCCATGATGTGACGGTCAACAGGCTAGGTTTGAGTGAATTTGATTTTTCAATGAAAAAAAAACTTTTGCAAGTTTGTGTCAAACTAGGTAGAGAGAGGATTCGAAAATGTCTATGTTAAAAATTGTGTGATTATTTCTTTTTATTTATTATGTTAAAAAAGAAAAAAAATTGGAATATAGACATCTTTGTCCCCTCCGGTATTTATTCAAAGTACATTTTTACTTTAAAAGTCTAGTACATCCCTTTGCTACTGACTGACTCAAACAAAAGTCATGGGGGTTTTGGGTTAGTTAGCATTATTTTTTGGTGAATGCGCTGAATTACACAACATATTTTATGCGGATAATTACATTTGAATCAGAAAGTGAAGATTTTCATTACTGTTGTTTAAGAATCTTTTTTGAAATCATGATGATTTCCATCTTTCAGTAGAGTACAGGTAGGAGAAAGCTTGAGTTTGTAGCTGAAATGATTCACCACTGAGCGGTGCCCACAGGTAAGAGAGAATGAAAGAAAGAAAATGTGAAAATAAAGGAAAGAGAAGCGAAGAATAATAAAAATAGTGAGAGAGAGAAAAAAAAGAAAAGAAAAAAAACGAAAAATGCTTTTATTCGCCCCCGCGCCACAGAATAGATTATCAATCGTCAAGAAAGAATTGAAGTTAAATTTGCAATTAATTACAATTAATAAAACTTAATAATACTAACTTCACATAACGAGATTCTCTTCGCTAAAGAAAGATGAAATTGAAATAATTAACAACATTGACTAAAACTGCAACTTTCACTTATTTTTTTTTTTAAATAAAATAGTGACCCAACAAGACTGAAATTAAAACATAATAAAAATGTAAATAAACAATTACAATCCCCAGAATAAAATTTAAAAAAAAAGAAAATAAATAATAAATGTAAAAAAAGAAAAAGAAAAAAGTTAATTACCTTTTAGGAGTTAGAATACAAATTTAATTTTACTACTATGAGTAAAAAAAACAAAAAACAAAAAATTTCAAACCTGAGTGGAGGAAACTGGAAAATCATTAAATTGGATATGCTTGAGATTTTTAAATAAACAAATTAGCCCCCCGCCCAGCAAAAAAAAAAAAAGAAAAGAATCCTTACGCTCAAACACCCTAGAAGAAAAATCACATTTTTTTTATTTTTTTGGCATGTAGTCAATAAACTGCTTATCATAAAACGAACAAACTGTCCTAATTTTATTTATTGTTTACATTTTCTTTAGTCCAGACATCGAAGAGAAGTCCTGACAGTCCAATAGATGAAATATTTAAGTTGCATTTTTTTTTAAATAATAACAAAACAAAAGTCTCAAAAAGCAGCAAGGTCAGGGCTTTTTGAGGGTGGGGCTGTTTTTGTTTACCAGCAGGTGATTGAAACTTTGAGTAACATTTCGAAACTCAGTTCATCCATCAGGTTGTGTTTTTGTAGATGTGTTTGTTATTGTACGTTCTCTTATAAAAAGAAAAAAAAATCTTCGAGTGAAAAAAAATTGGATTTCCGCGTATAATTTAAATTAAAAAAAGTGATTAAACAACTACGCAGATTCCCTTTTCTACACACGCACGTACGTAATAATCGACGTAAAATTAAATAAAGACAAAATTCTCTTAACCGTAATTTTTAGGCATACAGAGTTTCTCTAGCCCACAGGACACGAACCTGAGTGGTGTAAACAATGCATCACAAATAAATAAAAATAGCATGGGTTTACGTTTTTTTTTTTTTTCAAGCAGAGATGTTTTTATTCAGAGAGAAAAAGAAAACGATAAAGGGGGGGAGAGAGTTGACCAATTCAGTTTAACCCGTGACCGATGGGGGTAGGTGAAAAGAAAAAACACCCCTCAGGCTATTTATTTTTAAAACCTATCGTGAATGAAATAGAAAAAAATAGTTGCACCTATTTATTCTTGCTTTTCTCATTACTAATTTACTAAAATATAAATAATCAGCCAACAGCCAATTTATTTAAAGATGAGAAGATGTAGAAAAGAAAAAGAGAAGGAAGGTGTGAGACATGAAGTGAAAAAGAAAAGATAAGCAAATGTCGTTATTACGGTTCCAACCGGCCGGCACTGATTTAAACACTCCAGGATATTTAATCTCTTGGATTTGTAAATAAAAGCAAACGTAAGACCGAACGTTACGCAAAGGTATATACCCAAAAGCCTGAGGCCTATAAAAGAGAGGGTGAGAAGAAGAAAAGAAGGAAGTAGTCCAATTGACTTGCTACTCTTCCCTGGTCTGAATTATTGTCCTACTCTATGAGTAGGTCACAGAGCGTATCTAACCAGTGAAGTAATGGGTCAGCTGATATTAAATCGTCTGTAAAAACTACTCACCTCTATGGTATTGAAGATTAGAGTAGTTGATGGCGGGCCGGAAAAAGCAAGGCATGATGGAGAAAAATAACAAAACAACAACATTTAGCGAGACAGCAGTCAACCGCCTCTGGTCACACAGAACAATGTGCTGGGGAATTGTAAATCAAGGGCGATTACTCTGATTTATGTGCTCATCAGGCCCATAGGTGGCGCTCCCAGTCTTGTTTCTTTTCATCCAGAGGCATCAGACAAGATGGTCCTGGTCTAAGGTTCGCTCTTCTTCAGGGTCTGTAGAATTTTTTTCTCCACTTGTAACGATAGGAGATGAAAATTTCCTGTTTCAAAGTCGGTGGAAAATAGGTTTACTGCTTGGCTTTGAACTACGCATTCTTTTATTTAACAACTTCAAGTTGAACTCATTTCTGTAAAAGTAAAAACCTTTTTTTATTCAGCAGCCGAAGGAAAGAGAGTGCGGGTAGTGTAGTCAGCGAGCCGAGTTCAAATTCCGACCTTGTTCATTTTCGCACAAATGCCCATAGAAAAGACATAAATCAATTTCTTCTCCCTAGGGTAGTCTGGGCTTTTTAGTTTTGGATAGCAGTCAGTGTAGAAAAAATGGAATTCCGAATTCAAAACCGCGGAGAAAGCAACGAGGAAATCGCTCCACTACCTTCCCCAAGAGGTCACGGTAATTAATAAATAATAAAGAAAATATATGAAAATCTGTCAAGAGCCATAACATGCTTATACTTACCCTAACTCCTGGACCGAAAAGTAAACGAATATACCAAGAGGAGACACTATTTACATTATTCGGACTATTGTCCTCATCTTTGTCGCTATATTTATTACAACGTTTCGGGAACCAGTAATAAGGAGTGCCAGAGAAAACAATAATAACAACAAAAAATTACAATATGAGCTCTGGTAAAAAATATAGAATGATAACAGCAGAAATTGCAATATGAGCACTGGTAAAAATGATTGGTGAAGACATTAGGTCTATAATACCCAGAAATTCATACACAGATGTCCTCAAGGACATATGGCACAGTGGATGAAGGCGTTAGTTAGATCCAGTGACAGGGCCCAAAGAGTGTGAGTTCAATAACTAGTTAAGGCGGTGGAGAACTTGGAGAGGGGAATTAACAGGAGATAACTGATAACTGACATCCATTAGACATAGCACGTGGAACTAGAACAGTCTACCCCAGTGAGCGAAATAAAGGGTTCAGTTCGACATCCCAATTCGTGACATTCCTTAAGAAGGTCGGAGCGTACAACGGCCGAAACGTTGTAATAAATATGGCGACAAAGATGAGGATAATAGTCCGAATAATGTAAATAGTGTACATAATACCTCATCTCAGAAATATAGACAAATACCAAAGTGACATTGAGAACTTCACTTTCATTTCAGAGAACTTCAATTTCACTACAGAGAACTTCAATTTTCAGAGAACTTCAATTTCACTACAGTTTATATTAAAAAAGAGAGAATAAACAGTCCGTGGTAGAAATCCAAGCTTTTGTATGTTTTTCTTTAATTGTTTACATATGATCACATACCCCATCTACAATATACACTCGATAATACAACCTTTTAAATGTCATAAGTGTTAACTTCTGAACGTGCAATGCATATCGTTGGTTACAAAAGTTCGCTTCTGGTGAGCCGGATCTCCAAGATTAAACAGATTTTGACGGCAAGTTGTCACTCGACGACGAAGAATTTGGGAGATACCCACGAGGAACTCATCTAGAAACAAACACACCGATGTTGGGAGAAAAGCTGGGATATGCCCAGAACAATCGGCAAGCATCCTTTCAATATTCTGTTCGCTACTATTTTTGCTTTACACCCCCAGAAAAAAAGTCTATATGGAAGGTACCCTGGAGAAGACCGTAGAAAGGTTCTGACGAATTGTTGTGGGAATGGCATACAAAAACAATGAGTTTAATTGTTCGAAAATCTCTTGGAATTATAATAATTACAGACAATAAAAACAGAAATGTTTAAATGATTTAAATGACATATCAGATTTAGGCAAAACATATTTTAATCATTTTCCCCAAGCAAGGCAAAAATGCCACTAAGAAACAGAGGGTTACTGAGTGTGAAAGAATATATAAAAAAAAACATTAAGGAGCAAGAACAATAAAAGAATAGAAATTAAGAAGACAGAAGATAACAATTGACATTGCATTTAAAATTTTGAAGATCTTGACTGGAAAGCAAGAAGCCGGAAGAAAGTTTCAGAAATGAAAAGTGCAAGAAAAGAAACTGTTAGCATAGAACCTACGGTTACATCTAGCCATTTCAATTGAAAAATGATGAGAACTTGCCGCCAGACCAGTACTGCGTTTAAATTCATAAAGTCTAGGTACCATAGAAGAAAGTTCATCTGAACAATTACTATGGAACTATTTATAGAAAATGCACGCGGACGCTACGTTACGGTGATGGGAAGGTGATTGAAGCCAAGATGCCAAGTCAGGACCAGTAAAATTGCAGTTTTTTCTTTGGATTCCATCAAGAATCTCTAAATGTATAACAGGAGCACCAAATTAACAAAGAAGAAATATCTTTAGATATCTTTTTTTTTATCATTTCACCCGAAGCAATGCAATAAAGCCACTAAAACGCCGAGTGTGAAAAAATATGAAAAAAATACAATTAATGAACGAGAACAATAGATAACAAGAATTAAAAAGACAGAAGATAGCGATTGACATTGCATTTAAATTTTTGAAGATCAAGTTTGGCTGGAAAGCATAGAGCCACAAGAGAGTCCCATAAGCGGGAAGTGCGACAGAAGAAACTGTTAGCATAGAACTTACGGTTACATCTAGCCATTTCAATTGTAAAATGATGAGATTTTGCCGCCAATCTCCTACTGTGATTAAATTCATAGAATCTAGGTACGATAGAGGAAAGTTCATCAGAACAATTACCATGGAATTATTTATAGAAAAGGCACAGTGAAGCTACATAATCTCGCGATCGTTTAAACCGTGGTGTGTGGATCATTAGGAGGTTCGTCATGTAATAATCGTGGGTCTGCAGTTTAAAAATTTAAATACATATCAACTCAGATACACTACGGTCGAAGTAAAACGATAGGCCGTCTGTTCAGGGGGCTCTACTGTACAAATCGAGTGACTGAAGGTCAGCCCAGTGCGGTCTACTCCGTTTCAAATGAATATTACTCAGCCTGTCACTAGTCACTGCAGTTTTGAGAAAGGTTTTCACTAATTTCACTTTAGGGAAGCTTTTTTGTTCGCATAAAACGCTGGTTATTGGAAGTGTTACTGCTATTAACAGTAAGTCACAGAAGTAGTCAACTGTTGATTTATAGGGAATGAATGGTAGGAAATGTACAATCGATGTTGGTTGTTGAGGTTCTTTCAGGTATCATTTTCTTTTGGCTGAGCAATGGAGTATACTTTTTGTCTTATTTTATTGGTAGTCAGACCATGCTACGCAAGAGAGTTCATAGCATTGGAACTTTATGCGTTTTTCAATTTCACTAATATTGGGTTTACCAAATATATGTGGGTAGCCTTAGTGGTACTTGCCGAGGGTACATATATTAACTGAAACTTTACAAATGAATAAATAAAGAGGGTTAGGTAGAAGTCTGAAGAATGTAAATAAAGGTTTTATTTTATAGAAGGCGAATTTGCTAACAAAGTGTAGGGATTATTTTACACGCCTTCTCTCAGAGACTGAAAAGGAAAGCTAACGAATGTTAAAAAAGTATGTTTATACTCACAAATTCAGCGCGTCATGTTGCAAGAATTCGCGTTTTACCCGTGTGTCAGGGAAGCGTCTTCTCTTCGTGATGTTTATCCCAAAACTGTTCGCTCTACAGAGTAAGATTCGATGACTGGACGTTAAGAGTCATTTGAACGATCAAACGCGGTCCATGCTAATTGATAAAAAGGCAATAAATGTAGAGATGCGAAGAGCGAATATCCCATTTTGGTCAAGAAAAAAGTCAGAACGGTCACGTAATGGCAGGTGGAATGATGTTACACCATAGAGTGGCAAACACCAGTTGCTATTTAGCACGCCTAGAGACAAGACATGTCTTTTCCACGCCAGTTGCTATGTAGACAGCAGAGAAGCGAGACAAGACTGTCCAGGACAGTTCAGAGAGCAGAGAAAACCACATGGGTTCATTAGATACATAAAGAACACCACCGGCCTGTCCGTTTTCCCATCGAGAAATACATTTAGAAAAAAGCTCATGCGACCACAATACTAGTCACCAAGTCGTCAACTTGCTCCGAAAATCCAGATTTTCTAAAAGGCAGAAAATCGGTCACCTCGAAATATGGTATGATAAATTAAAAAAAATATTGTATATCGTTGGTAAAGGGAATTTATTGATGTTGAATAATCTGTTAAGAAGTAAAGTCCAAAAAAGTACTGATTTTGATCGTCCAGTTCACACTACTCCCTATTCTTTTGAACTGGAGTAAGGGTTTATCCCTTGTTCACGATTGGGTTTCCGGTTCTTTCTAAAGTTTTTCTCATTCTATTTCTCTCCCAATAGAGCCCTTGCGTCTTAGTGGCATTATCGCCTTGCATGGGGTGAATTGATTAAAAAAAAGTAGACTCCATTAGATATGAAAAGGTGATAGACAGGATGCTATATAATTTATCTTTATTGAATTTAGGTCAACATTTTACAAACTTTGAAATATCATATTAAAATGTGGCTTTAAAAGGACATAAAAATCTCATAAAAAAATCATATGAAGAAAAATATTCAAATAACATTCTTATGACATTCTTATTAATATGAAAATTTCAGGTCATTCTATTAACACACAGAAGATATCCCCTAAGCATGGAAAACAGGGTGAAAATAATATACACCTGTAGATTGAAAAAGGGTTCGGTTGAAAATTGCGAAGATGTTATATAATTTAACGACAGGTATCTAAGCAAAGCTAAAGGATACTATGACTGAAACGTTGTGAGTATAAGAATCAAGACCAGTATATTATGTTTATTATGGAAAGGCATATAATAATGATAATTTTTCATTTAAAATCTTCTAACACCAAACTTTGTATTGTGGTGAGCCCAAATGTAAAAAGAAAAAAGAATTAAAATTAAAATCAGGCATTTGCTTTCCTTTAAAACCCATATCTTTTTTCTCTCTCTTTCTACCTTCTCCCTCTTTCTCTCTATGCTTGCTTCTCTCTCAACTAATGAGAAGGCAACCCTCAAAGAAAAAAGACTTTGAAGAAGAAGAAGGAAAAACTAACTGCTTCAAAACGGAAGTTCGCTGGGCCTGTGTCTAGTTATTGTGACTAGAAATCTACCAAAATAAGAGCGGCTAGACGCATAACTTCCGCTATAAAAACCAAGCAAAGCAGAACCAAACTCGAATGGTAGAATAACTGCATTTAGAATTAGCTTATCATTTCTTCTATTAGGCTGTTCGGAAATTAATTACGTATTTCACCGCTACGAATTATGAGTCAACCAATCAAGGCAGAACCAAAGTTGAATGGTAGGATAATTGCGTCTAGAATGAGTTATCTCTTCCTTCCGACAGTGCATCGTTTACAGTGCATTTGAGTGTTTAATTGAGAAGAAGTTTGGCTTCCATCTGCAACAGTCTTTTAACCAGGAGTTCCAACCTTTCATTTATTCACCGCATTGTGATGAAAAATGGGTTTTGCATATAAATATAAAATGGGTTTTGCATATAAACAGAAAACGAAAAACTAGCAAATTAGAAACCAGTGCCAACACCCAAACCAGGAATCCATCCAGAGAAGTCCTTGCTTTGTGTCTGTTGGAATAGTTATTAACATGGAAAGATTGTTTATTGTCGGCATCCTGATCGGATAAACGAAGCATTACGCCAAAAGTATTCCGCTTTGGTAAACAGAAATGATGTTATTCTCCAGCTTGACAATGCAAGGGCAACCTCTGCAAAACAAACCCAAGCAAGGTCATTAAGATGGGAGGTTGTTTCACATCTCCATACTTACCTAAAGATATTCATTTGTTTCGTATGATTGGTAGAATATTTCATAAGTGGCAGAGTATTCAAAAACAAAGAAAAAGTTAATAACAGTTTTTTTAACTTTTTTATGGAAAACTCTAGATTTCCTTAAATGTAAGGTCGAAAACGTCTAATTTTATTTTCCGCCAATTCGATCTATGTTCAAACTCACCTTTCTAAGAAATAATCATTAAAAAAATTGTTTTTATATCACTATCGATTCAAGCTCTCCAGGTTATGAATATTAAAAAAAATATTTCATTTTCTAAATTTTAAGAGGCGGCGTAGAGGATCGGTTTGCGATGTAAATTCATTATAAATTGATCGCATCCTATGCGGGCATCCACAAAAAAATCCTCATATCACGTGATAAAGTATATTCTTACCTTACAAAATTTTTAAATAATTTCAAGTTCAAATAAAAACGTTAATACTTATATTATTTAAACCATATTCCTATGTATCTTACAACATCTTATATTATTATAGCATATTCTTATTTAACCTTTTTTCCCGTGTTTTCGACAACGTAAAACTGGCAGTAGCTCCCGAAAATGACCTCTAATTACTTATTAACTTGGATAAGCAATGGCTTGTAAATTTTATCGCCTCAAAAATGAAATTGCTGTCTTTTAATAATCAGACAACCATTTTTGCCTTCCACGGCAGATGCTAATCTCCAGGAGAACAAGTCATTGCGTCTTTTCAGTCTCATGTCTTCCACTGGCATAAAGTGGAGTGATTATATTGAATCAATTGGTCTGTCTGCTGTTAGGAAAGTTGGTTCACCGTGTCGTTCCAGATAATTTTTCTCATCAGAATCCATCTTGCACATTTATATATCTACCATTTGCCCGTGTATTAAATATTGCTGCCATATCTAGCCTGGTGCTTCTGCTATATATCTCGAGATTCTTGACAAACTTCAAAGAAGTGTCTGTAATGTTATCGGTCCGGACCCGGCATCTCGATATCAGTCTCTTTCCCACTGCTATGACGTGGCTTCCCTCTTTCTTTTCTGTAAAGATCTTCATGGTAGTTGCTCTAATGAGCTCTCCCACTTGGTATCGCAACTGCATGAATTTAATCGTACTACCAGTTTGGCAAATAGTTCATAAGATCTCTCTTCCGGTTTTTAGCTACCCTGCCTACGATCTTCAAAAAAGTTAAATGTAACATCAATCCCAATCTTCTGTCTTCTGTTCTTTTATTGTCCTTTCTCCGTACTAAAGTTTTCTCATTCTTGTCCACTCCCAGTAACCCACTGCGTCTTAGTGACATTATCGCCTTGCTTGGGATGAAACGATAATAAAGAAAAAAAAGCTGCAAAACATGAATCTAAAACATATTCTTACCTTTCTCTTTATTATTAATCATTTTCCTTACTTACCTTTATTTTTTATTTTTATGTTTAGTTTGTGTTGTGACCAATTTAAAGAGTAAGCTGAACGTCGTCTTAAAATTTAGCGAATTTAAAAAAGAATTTTTATTTTCTCATATTCGTGATTTTGAGACCTTTATTGATAGCAGTATGAAAACCAAACAACTGAAAAAATGTTTATTTCTTACAGCGGTGTGTTTCTGTAGAAACGCCAGATGACCCTACCACCTTAACCCGAGTCATAGCGCCTACAACCCTGCACCGTATTGTTTAATTGTGAATATTTTCAATAACTGTATAGTATATGTCTCACCATAGTTACATGTGGTTTTGAATTCAAAATTGTCCTTCTTCTAGACTAGTTACCAACTATGGCTAGAGAACCCAGTTTATCCTTTTGTTTAACCCATAGCTGGGGGAAGAGGAGATGGATTCACACTTTTCCCAAGAGTATTTGTGCGAAAGTGAATGTAATAAAGATGATTAGAATTCAAACTTGGCTTGACGATTTCTTGTTTCAAGCCGTTAAACGTTATACTGCCTGCATATCCCATGAAAGATGAAAATGCGGCACAAGTACAAAAAAAAAATTAAAGTTGTGCAATTAATGGAGAAGGTTGTGTAAATAATCAAATGTAACGAAAATGGTTTGTAAAGTTCCATTCAGGAAACTTCTATAGGGTGATTGAAAAGTAACTCCCTATTTTATGTAAGAGTGCCAAGCCAGGAGTCCTGACTTAACACCCTGTGACTTTTTTCTTTGGGGTTGGTTAAAAGAGCAAGTCTACTATACCAAACCAAACTTTGGAAGAACTTGAAGGGTGAATACAAGAAATGTCTTCCATACCACAAGAGTTCCTGGTGAAATCAGTTATTGCGATTCTTGGGCGACTCGAGAAGCTGGTAGCGTAATCTGGTGCCAATATCGAATTTTAAATAAAACTTCATGCTAAATGTTTTCCTCTCATATACATTTCTTGTAAAAATTATAGTTAATAATTAAATTATAAGTATTTTAAAATGGGGAGTTACTTTTCAATCTCACTATAGTTGAGGGCGATAGGGGTCAAATTTGTGTCATTACATGTGAATAATGAACATTATAAAATGCAGAATATATAACTTACTCAAAATATTCCAAGTGTTTTTATGAGTTTCGTTATGTCAGTTGCTTTGATATATTGTTTTCAAATAAGTAAAAAAAAACAACAAAATAACAAAAGCAAAACCAGAACAAAACAAAAACTACTATTTCATATTTACATGTACAGTTTGCATCTTCTTCTTCTTCTTCTTCTTCTTCTTCTTCTTCTTCTTCTTCTTCTTCTTCTTCTTCTTCTTCTTCTTCTATGTGCTGCATCCTTTCATGGCTCTCTACAACTTCCTATCTTGTGTGGCTCTTAGAAATTTTTTCTCTCTTTTCTAAGGCTCTCACCACCACCCATTCACATAAGCTCGCCAGGTAAGTCACTGCCGTATCCTATACCTCTTGCCCTATGAAGGTTAAGTTTTCCAAGCCTCCTTCCTCATTATTCGTCCAAGGAATTTCTGCTGTCTTTTCCTGGTTCTAAGTAGAAGTGTTCTTTCTGTTGTCATTTTCTTTAAGACTTCCTTGTTGCTCACTCACTCCGTTCGTGGAATTTTCTGTAGAACCACATTGCTGCTACTTTTAGTTTTTTTCCTCATCTGTGGGGAGATTGTCCGGCATTCACTGTCATATAACAAGATGGATATCACATAACAATCCAACACTCTTTTCTTTGTTTTTAATTATTTTTTTTTCATTTTCCAACACCGCTTACTTTTTGCAATGTTTCTTTTGCTAGTCTAATGTGTGTGCGGAAATCGGTGTCGCATTTTCCATCTTCTGTTAAAAAGCTTCCCAGATATTTAAACTTCTGCAGCTGCTTGATGTTTATATCTTCAATTCATAACTCGCATGTTGATTTTTTTTTTTACTGATGGCCATACTTTCTGTCTTCTTGCTATTGACGGTTAGTCATTTTATCTCTTTTTCTTCTCCCACCCTGACTAGGAAGTTTTGTAGTTTTCTTTCCGAGTCAGCCATCAACACAGTGTCATCTGCGTAGCTTATACTGCTAATATTACGCCCGCCGATAATAAATCCTGATAGGTTCTCCAGTTCCTTTATGATAGCATCGCTGTAGAGGTTGAATAAATCGGAGGAAAGACACATCCTTGTCTCACGCCCGTATTTGCAATTTAAATGTCAGAAAGATTTTCCATTTTAAAAAAATTGTAATTATTGATGTAGATAACTGTATATTAAAAAAAAACATGGGGATATCAACCCCCCACCCACTTTCCTCACCACCAAGCAGACCCCAAACTTCAGTCTTGATGAGCCGTTGTACACCCAACGAGGCCCCTCAAATGTGTATTGAGACTAAAGCTCACGCCAGACTTTCATTGGATCTCGTATATTTCTCATCTGTGACCTTTCAGGATGTAGGTGATTATCGCTAAAATACTGGAAAAATAATTGTTTCTTTGTACCGCTCCGGAAAGAACCTGATCCCTCCTGTCATGCTCTATCTTTAAAAGAATCAGATCAGCTCCAAAATGGAGCATTTCTGTCATATCTGGGGTTGAGTTGCCTAGTTCTCATTTTCCAGACTCGATAGAGTTCAGAAGTGTTTACGCGACTTTGTGGGTGATGAATTGTTTTCTACCTTGCAGTCTCTTTCCCATAGACGAACATTTCACAACCTCTCACTGCTCTTTTGCTATTTCCTATTTCCATGACAAATGCTCTGACGAGCTACGTTCCTTAGTTCCACCAGTTCAGACCTT
The DNA here is from genome assembly GCA_964036315.1 of Acanthosepion esculentum. Classification (NCBI taxonomy): domain Eukaryota; kingdom Metazoa; phylum Mollusca; class Cephalopoda; order Sepiida; family Sepiidae; genus Acanthosepion; species Acanthosepion esculentum. Next base: position 49,133,950 of record OZ038485.1, read on the forward strand.
TACAGCTAAGACTTACCATGCCACGTACACAGGGTCGAATCATCATTATCCCCTTTGTATTCTATTGGTAAGAAAGAAGTTCCATTGGACAGCTCCTATCCAAGAGCTGCTGTTACGTGAAACAAGTTGCTTCCCTGAACATTAAAATGTACCTCTTCAAGTCTAGGGTCAACCGTTATCTATCCAAATACATTGATAATATGATCTCCTTACTTTGTCCCTTTACGCACATGCAACAACTTTATTTAGTAACCCACTATCTTGAGTGGCTTTTGGACCTTGTACTAGGTGAACAATAGTATAAGAAGACTGTACCAATGACTGGTTTTCATTAAAAAGAAGAATGTTGCGTATATAGAGAGAGTGAAAGGCATCACTTTACTATGACATTTACTATGACATTCTGGAGAACCAAATGATTGATCCGGATAAGTATTCTTCTTAGCTAGAACAACTTAATGCAGCAATTGATGAAAAGTGTTGGTCTGGGAATTATTTATGAGATGGGGTATAATACATATATATATATATATATATATATATATATATATATATATATAATTCTCAAAATGTGTGTGTATATGTATGTGTATGTGTGATCGGATGTTGTTTATGCGTTTCCACAGTTTTCATCCGATTTCGATGGCATTTTTTTTGTTTGATAGGTAATTCTTCAGTTTTGAGTTCAAATTGTTTTGAGTTCAAATGGTTGGCGACAATGGCTCTCCACTACTTCCTCTCCATTATAACTATCAGCAACGTTTTACTATTTACTATCTGTTCTTGGATATATATCTTTCATAAAACTTTAATAAAAATAAATACTTTAAATTATTACAATAATATTATCGACATCTATAATTCTCAAAATGTGTGTGTGTGTGTGTGTGATCGGGTGTTGTTTATGCGTTTCCACAGTTTTCATCCGATTTCGATGAAATTTTTTTGTTTGATAGATAATTCTTCAGTGCCGGTTTTGAGTTCAAATTGGCTGGAAAAAACTACAACCTTGAAGGTGAAAAAACTGATGTTTTACACTTTGCGCAAAAATCAAAGGCAAAATTTAATGTCTGTAAAATACAATCCATTTAGAGAATTGAAATCTAACGCAAAAGATTATTAGAATTATAAAAATATATTATAAATAAAAATTATCGTATGTTATTATTATGACGGTCCATGGAAGAAGTTCTTTCCATGCAAGATTGAGAACGCAAAAACGGCCCATTTCAGACCCCCCCCCCCATTCAAATTGTTATCCCCCACCATTTGGGGATGTGCCCCAGTTGCACCCAATTGTTACAAATATTGATTTTCAGGTGGGTTAACTTTAAACTTAAACTGTTCCAACTGAACGCAGAAATTCCCAGTAATGAAACACCTGGTCGAAGACGGATTATACTGCTAGTATATATGTATATATGTATATATATATATATATATATATATATATATATATATATATATATATATATATATATATATATATATATATGGGGGGTGTTTACCAGGGCGCCCACAGTGCAACCGGATGTGACACAAGGTTGAAGTTTAAAGTGAGTTTAACGGCTATATAATGCAAAAATTCCCAACCCCACTCAGCACTTCTCCTTTTGAGTATGCCTCAGGTGCCAGGCAATAAACGCAACCCCTCTTGAGGGCGCAGTACTGCCTGGGGGGGAAGCGCCCTCTGCTTGTGCTTAATACTGAAAGAATATAAATCCCAGCTAAAGATAATGCTAATTTAGAGATTATCAAGATAATGCTAGTTTAGAGATTATCAAGACAATGCTAGTTTAGAGGGTGTTTTTTTGGTAAACAGGCAAAAATTCTTACAGCTGAGGTAAAAAGTTTTCACCAGAAATTGCACCACCAGATTATCATTTTTTCAAAAGTTAAGCAATGTCGACACAGATGGGTGACCTCTTGGGAATACCAGGTGCTGTAATCTTGGTTGTGTGGATGGCATAATGGATAACTGCTCAGAATTGGAAATCATAGAGCCAAGTTCAAATTGCAGTCAGGTTCATTATATTCACTTACACAAAAATACTCTTGGGAAAGGTATGAATCTACCTCTTCTCCCCCAGCCATGGGTTAATTAGTAGTACTTGTATCAGTAAATCTTTGTTATTACCTGGAAATTCTTACAATCTAAAAATATTTTCTGGCTTTAAATAACCAGCAAAAGTTTGATAAGCTGTAAAAAATCAACCAATCAATTAAACCCTGGAAGATTGCAAAAGGCATCCAAAGTAGTTCTTTATTGAGCAAGATAAAAATGTACTAGGAGAAAAGAATTATAAAGTTGCCTTCAAGATGTCAAGATAATGGAACAATTTGATAAACAAAAGAAAATCTTTAAGCTAATCAAAGAATTTTATCCATGATCTTACACCCTTTAATTCTTTATTGTCTTTCTTTTTCTTTCTTTCACTTCTTTCTTTTTATCTAGTTCCTTCTCATTAATTACAACTCTTTCTTTTCCCTCTTTTTACTCTCTTGCAAGCTTTTCATTTTCTGCCATCTTTCTCTTTTTCTTTTTATTCTCCCTTCTCTCCTTTTTGGCCAGTATTTTATTTTTATCTTTTTTAAACTTACAATATTTCTTCCTTTCTTTTTTTTTCATTCTTAAACTCAATATTTCTTCCTTTCTTTCCCCTCTTTCTTATACTCTCAATATTTCTTCCTTTCTATTCTCTTTCTTATATTTTCAGTATTACTAGCCTTTCTTCTTTCTCTCTCATTTTTTCTTCCTCTCTTATACGCTCAATATTTCTATCTTTTCTTGTCACTCATTCCTATATATCTGATTTTTTAAAATATTTCTTCCTTTCTTTTTTCTTTCTCTCTCTTATACTTTCATTATTTCTTCCTTCCTTTTCTTTTTCTTTTTTCTTTCTCTTATATTCTCAATATTCTTTATTTTTCCCTCACTCTCTATCTCTTTCTCTCTCTTATACTCTCAATATTTTTACCTTTCTTTTCTCACTCTTATACACTCAATGTTTCTTCCTTTCTTTTCTTTTTCTTTTTTCTTTCTCTTATATTCTCAGCATTTATTCCTTTTTTTTCTCTCTTTCTCTCTCTCTTTCTCTCTCTTATACTCTCAATATTTCTTCCTTTCTATTCTCTCGGTCCCTTTTATACTCGTAATATTTACTAAAATTGACTCTGTACAGCAGAAGGCCAAATACATAGGAATTGAAAGATCAGAAGGTTGTGCTGTGATAATCATATAAGTAAAGAGGTATTACTTGAAAAACACTGTGAAACTATTACTTGAAAAACACTGTGCTCTTTGTCATGTTTGCTAACAATTCTTTTTTAATATTCTTTCTTGCTTTCTTTCTAATTTTTTTTATTTTTTATTATTTCATTTTACCCAAAATTGATTGCGTGTGAGACTAGCAAGAACACCCCACAAAAAAATGAAAAAAGACCCCCCCCCAAAAAAAACAGCTGTTATAGAACCCATAGTAGCAATCCATAGGATAGTGTAGCTCTGACGCTATATTCCACAATGGAATACAATGTTACTACAATGGTTACAGACATTTACTTTGTATTATTTATTTATTATTTTATTTTACTTATTTTTATGTTTTTATTCTTCTTCATGTTCTTTTAAAATCTTTATTTCTTTATTTTCTTTTTCTTTTCGTTCATTTTTCTTTTATCTTTCTTTTCTTTGTGCATTTTTCCTCTTTTTAATTCTTTCACTTATTTTTCTTTTCACTTATTTTTATTTTTTTTACCTTTTTTTTTATTCACCCATTTTTCTTTTTGTGCCTCTCGGCACTGATTTTATCGTTGCATAAAAACACTGATAACATATTTTTTTAAATTAACTTTTAACTCAGAACAAAGTTCTGTCAACCTATTGACTGGATGAATCTGAAAATAAAACGTTGTGCCACACCCAGAAAAATATTTAGACTAAATATTACATTTTCTGTGAGAACATTCTTAGCACATTTGGATAATATTATTATGCATGTTAATATGTTACAATGTATTTCTTTTATTGCTTTTTATTCATATTCGTAATATTATGAAAATTATTCAATGCTTCATGAAACAGAATTTCACAAAAAGATTACCGTATTTTCCAGTTTATAAGATACTGCGGCTTGGAAGACGCACCCTAATATTGGAAAGAAATTTCTAAGAAAAAAACACGATTCTCATACAACAACACATTCACCATGTGCCCCTCACATATTGGCGCCATGTATTACATTAATCACTCGTCCGATTTTGTTTGTATGACAATGACATACTAGTCAAGAGCAAAAATACTCCCACCGATGCTAGTAAACAGAGAATGTTTAAGTTTGTGGCTCGGCTCCAGGAAGTTTTATAGTCTTGGAAATACTTGTAACAGCTAAGTACTGAGGTTACATCATATAAAAGGCTGAATTAGATAGATAGCTAACATTAAAGTGTAATGACTCAACATGCAAATCGTCGTACCTACTCAAAACGGAGACCTATATCAAGTTCTTTGAGGGTGGCCGCTGGAAGACCCTATGTCGGAAACCATGCGACACAAGCAGGAGAGCCCAGTCATGGCTGTCAAACAATTTCTGCAACTACATCACCCCTTAATCAGGCCAACTCCCCAGGCTGTAACTCCCTTGATTAATATGTGTGGGGTGCAGTTGAGTGAGAGACGAACAAAACTCCTTGTAACACCAAAGATGAACCGAAGGAAAGGATTATGGCAGCATTCACCAACTTAAACAAATAGACTGCCCAGAAGAGATGCAGGAGATTCCGAAGCTGTCTAGAGGCCATGGTTGTAGCCAATGACGAATTTATTGAATAAATATTACTAAAATAGCATAACACTTTTTAAAATCAGTTCATCCCAAGCAAGGCAATAAAGCTACTAAGACGTGAAGGGTTACTGAGTAAGAATACCAGAAAAAGAAAAACATTATTAAGGATCGAGAACAATAAAAGAACAGGAATTAAGAAAAAAAGAAGATAATGATTGACACTGTATTTAAATTTTTGAAGATCAAAGTTGACTGGAAAGCAAGAAGCCGGAAGAGAGTTTCACAAGCGATAAATATGAAAGAAGAAACTGTTCGCATAGAACTTACAGTTATATCTAGCCATTTCAGCTGTAAAGTGATGTGACCTTGATTGATGGGAGAACAAAGTAAACAATACGACACCACTGGTGAGGCGGAAAGAGAAGTTTGTTAAGATAATTTTTTTATATGGCTGATATAGGCGAAACATCTCTGTGGGCAAGAGAAGCAACTTGCAGTCGGTAGAGGCTGGAGTTGATGCGTGTGTCAGGTCGGTTGAACGAAGTCAATAGTGGTGACGTTGGCAGCTTGTCCGCGAGTGACTTCAGTGTCGTGATCGGTGTCCTTAAAAATAGACAGGGTAGATCATGAATCATTTTTTGTCATTCTTTTACTTTACCGGCAATGTTTGTGATTGGCTCTTTTTATATTGTGTTTTATTTTTTATTTTTATTTGTTTATTTTTTGGGGCGGGGATTTGTTTTGTGAGCTGGATGTAATGCTCGGAGACCTTGCACGGCGAGAATTTCTTCTTTTTTTTTCTTTTTTAGTATCCAGCTGATAGGTTTTGGTGTAGAGTGAATCCTAAAGAGTATAGCAATAACTATAACAGCTTTACGGTGACTTTTGGGCTTCTTCATTTAGTTGAAATTGTCAACAGCATTAGATTTATGTACTTCACTGCGAGTTTTATTCATAAAATAAGCTAAAAAAAAAATCTTTAAATGAACCAACTTTGTCACAAATATTTTCTGTTCCTTCTACAAAACTTCACTAATCAAATGGATCTAAGTTCTATAGAATTAAACAACGATCCAGTTACCCAGCAACATTTTAACTATGTCAAGAGGAAATGTTAACCATATTTTATATCAAACTAGAACCTCCTAGCCAAGTGTATTTCTTGTCCGTATTAATTGATGTGGAGCGAGTAGCTATGCTCAAATGCAAAATAAGTAACAGAACTGTCCTACAAACAGAATTGACAAAGTTTGCAATAAGCAATAAGAAGAAAAAGAAAAGAACAGGACAAGAAATATTATAAAGCAAGCAAACAATATATGAAAGGCAAATTAACAGTAATAATTCAAAGCAAGAGTAATATGGCAAAAGTTCACAAAGCGCAAGCGAACGTAGCATCCTGACTTCAAGACAAGACAAGACAGACCGGGACTGCGTTAGATGAAACCGAGAACTGGCCTATTTTAATGGCTAGGAAAAAATTCCATGAATTTGTGTGCTTCTGCCTATAAAATGTAGAGTGGCAAGTATTCTTACTAGGATTGAAACCAACAATTGATTTTTTTTTTTTACAGCTTTTTACCTTGTGCGGGTTATTTCAAATTAGAAAATATTTTTGGGTTGTAAAAATGTATTGGGAGATAATAATTTACTGATACAAGCCTTACTATTTAACCCAAAGCTGGGTGTGAGAAAAGGTGGATTCATGCATTTCCCATGGGTATAAAATGAATGTAAAGAACCCAACTGGAATTTGAACTCGACTTTCCGATTTTCCAGTCCCGAGCCATTATCCATCCGTACATCTAAGCTTACAGCACCTGATATTTCCAAGTGGTCTCCCATGACCAAGCTCGACGTTGCTTAACTGGTGTTTCAACGTGATATGGTCGTAATGCTTTTTCAATGTTCAAAATACAATGTCTTTCTGTATATGGATTTCTATGCCAAAGTTCAACCAACAGTAATTTTATTCACGATAATGAACTACTATGAATTTACATATATAAACATATTAACTTCATATAGCTATATTTGTGTACGAATGTAACAGTAAATATTTTCCTGTACATATACAAAGTCTACTCTAATCTACTACTAGTTTTTTTTATTCTTTTTAGTTTAATATTCTTTGTTACAGCTGCGATATAAAATCCTACTATTATTATTATTAGTGACTAGAATTTACCGTTATAAATATAATCTGGAAATCTGATCTATCAGACAACCTCAAATGAAGATTCTTTCACGCCAGTGTAGAGTCAGTTTTAATGTATGTTGACATTGGACATTAACTACAACCATAGTCTAACCTTAATGGGACCTTAGTGGTATTATCACTTTAGTTTGGATGAAAAATTAAAAAAAAAACTGGTGGAACTAAAGGGTAGAGCTAATCTGAACATTTGCCATGGATAGAGTAGCGATAGACGTGCAAAGTTACATCTCTGTGAAAGAGGTTGCAGAGTAGAGAATAAGTCATCAACTACGTCCCCCTATTTCAAATGTCTTTTTCTCATTCTAAGTACAAATGTACTTACTATTACCATCTTCCTTAAAACTTCCCATTAAGTAATTATTATTTCATATTATGGTACTTGCAGGGTTCCAACGTAGAGAATACGGTAATCTTTAACCTTCGTGCCCACATAAAAATGGTGTTTTTTTTTTTAAGGCAATTCACCCCAAGCAAGGCAAAAGTGCCACTAGCACGCAAGGGGATACAGAGGATTGAGAACAAGAGTAAAGAGGTATGTTTCAGGAAAGGATACAGAGAAAGACGGGGAACAAGCTCAGGGAGTCAGATGTCGATTGACATTACACTTGAATATTTGAAGATTATAGTCACCGGGGAAGCAAGTAAGGGGAAGGGAGTTCCATAGACGGGAAGTGCGGGAAAATAAGCTGTTTGAGAAGAGACGATTACATTTAACCATTTTGACAATGAATGGGTGAGACCGAGATGCCAGCCTGGTACTACGTTTAAACTTATGTAGTCCGGGAACCAGCGATAATAGCTCGTCTGAACCGTTGCCGTGAAAATATTTGTAGAAGAGACAGAGGGAGGCTACAGAACGTCTGTGGGATAGCGATTGTCGACTAAATGCCAGATCAGGACCTATCATCTTGCATATTCATCTTTGGATTTTGTCAAAGACCTCGAGACGTACAGCGGGAGCACCATACCATATATGACAACAATATTCCATGCAAGGACGGATGGTTGATTTATAGATTTGAAGGATGGGCTCAGACGAGAAAAACTTGCTGGCACGACACAGACAGCCAACTTTCCTTGCAGTAGATAAAGCTATTGGTTCAATGTATTTATTCACCCTCATGTCAGTGGACAGCGTGAGACCAAGCATGCGTAAAGAGGCGCTCTCGAGGAGTTGGGAATCAGCCATTCTGATGGGAGGCAGGAAGGGATTTCTGTAGTAGGTAAAGAAGAACAATTTCGTTTTGGAGGCATTAAAGTTTACAAACCATTTCCTACCCGAGTCAACCACAGATTGGAGGTCCTTTTCGAGATCAGCAGCCAGGTTAGTTTTGTCAACGATACCTTTACTATTAAGGCAGGAGTAAATAGTGGTGTCGTCCGCGTAGATGCCAACTTGGGAACTGACGACATCTGGAAGGTCATTGATGAAGATCAGGAACGGTGTAGGGCCCAAGATAGAGCCTTGGGGGACACCAGCGTTCGTAATAAAGGAGCAGGAGGAGAACCCGTTTAGGTCGACCTTCATTTCACGGTTCGGCAGGAATGATTGTATTGTCAAATAATCGTCCTGTAATACCGTATCCCTGAAGCTTACGAAGAAGGCCAAACCCTATCAAACGCTTTAGAGATGTCTAGAGCCACGGCTCGAGCTCCATTGTTGTTGAGTGCTTGATATACAAATTAAGTTATGGCCGTGAGCACGTCAGCAGTAGATCGCGCAAAGCGGAAACCATATTTCTTGTCGGAGAGCAGATTATGTGAAGTAAGGTGCTTCACCATTTCGGTGTTGATTAAAGCCGTGTCTAAAGGACGATTTTCCCTTGACGTCGATATTATTTTAACTACCTTCACTCCTCAGCAATGTTTATTATTTCGAAGAGCGATGATTAGAACTGTAAGAAAACCTAAAAAGATGAAAGTGAATTTATACATGTTCTGTGTTCTTGAGAATTTACAACAAAAATATTAAACACCAAATATTTATTTATTAGATTACAAGAATAATTTTATTTTTAAAATATTCTAAAAACTAATACAATTGTATTAAAACTAAAGCAGTATTTATCATTTACCAATTTATAAATAAATAAATAGGAAAGCAATTTTTTATTCATAAATTCCAAAACATTTATTAAATTATTAAAATATATGAAACAACTATAAGGAAATCCTTATTATTTACCATTTTATCATGTACATTTCGATTGGCAATTAGCAGATGATTTGCCAATCATTCCAATAAATAATACAATAAGTAATGTAAATGAACAATTTAACAAATAAATAGTATTTATTACTTTTGTTGTCAATTCTCAAAAAATATGAAAATGTGTAAATTCACTTTCATATGTTTGGGTTTTATTAAAATTTTAATCATCACTTTTTAAACCATAAAACATTGCCGAGGAGAGTAGGTTGTTAAAATAATAGCGCTGTCAGGAAAAAACGTCCTTTTGAAACTTTGTTTTTTGTTTTTTTTGTTTTTTTTTTTGCGAGTAAGAAGGTTAAATATTACTGTCATACCTGTGTTGAAACCCTGCAAGTACCATAATACTAAATAATAATTATTTAGTCAGAAGTTTTAAGGAAAATGGTAAAAGAAAGGATACTTGTGCTTAGGATTAGAAAAAAGACATTTGCAATTTTTGGGATAAATAATGAGGAAAGAGGGCTTGGAAAATTTGACACTCACAGAGTATATTGATAGTAAGAGGGGGTAGAGGCTAACAGCGAATAACCTATCTAACCCACTTGTGTAAATGGTAATGGTGATATTAAATGTTTCCTTATAAGGAAACATTCAGAATTCATTGACTAAAGGGTTAGCATTATTATCAGTTGAAATTTATAACACCTTTCTCTTAAAACGGTTTTTCAGGAAAATTGCTGTCTCAAGTTTAATAACTGTTATCGCTTTTTCTAGCATCGATGGCGGTTTCCTCCCTAACCTTTTTTTTAAGGTAGTGTCGAAGTTAACATCTTCAGTATATCATTATTTTCTCTTCGAGTCACACGTATTATCCATTTTAGTTGCTACTGCTGTTGAGAGGTTTGTCATTGTGTAGCGCCAGTCTACGAGAAGGAGAGAGTCCTCTTTCAGACCAACAGCTGAAACCATTTTAAAATCATTGAGATGAGAAAACGGTTTGCCAGAACATGGATCCCTAGGGATAGTAAGGGGTCAAACATTGTTTAGATCTACGATGGATAGGAAGTTATGTCTTTAAAGGAACAAAACATAGACGAAGAAAAATTGTTGCGTGCGTGTCGATTTACTTGATCAGTAATTCAAGGGAGATAACACTGATTTATATATAGCCTCCCTTTAATTGTAATTATATTTAAATTCTGTTAGAAATTGGAAAAATATACCTTCATCAGAATTAGGAATAAAATGTATTTAAATAAAAGCGGATACTTAAATGAGTTGTTAAAATAGAATAGGAAAAATACATTATTAAGTCCGTAAATATCATAATATATAATAATAATATATTAAAATAATTATTAATAGAGTCATACTACAAGATATTTTTACAAATTTTAATAAATCGCTTCGGAAGAGAGTCGAGCCCACGATCTTGCTGTGTTATGTCGGAATATTTATTCCCTTTCTAACAAATAATAAAAATATGAATATAATTATTTGTATATACAATAAAACCTCATTATTCGAATTGATACGAATAAATTAATATATAATGAATTTTTAAAAGACGAAAGAGAATCAGAACTTGGTTCATGTATATAGGAAAGAAACGCTATTTCCAATACAATTACATACCCACATACATACCATGGTAAAATACGCACAAACTTTATTTTCTACTCACTAAGAGACAATATTTACAAACATGCGAAAAAGATTCCACAATACACCGTTTAAATCAGTATCTATTAGTCAAAAATTAACATCACTAGATGAAATATTTTACCAATTTGAGAAAATAAAACACTGTTTTTCTCGAGCTTACTTTCGGGAAAAAAAATTCACAAATTCCGATTTTCAGCAGCAGAGATGCGACTATCTCCAAGCCGTACAAGCACAAGAGGAAATGTGGCTTTCCCTCCCTACTCAGCTCGTGCTGAAAGAAACCTGTGTCGGTAACTTCAAACAGATAATCTCCAACAACAGCTCGGATGGTCAGCGAATCTTCGGTGACGATAAGTCTTTTCTAAACCGTAGATTTTTTTTCTGTTGACCAACTACTCAAATACTTTAAATCAACAAAAGACTATTTTTTACTCCTTTTTCACTCTTTTGAATTTATGTTTGCATATACAAATGATTTATTTATTTTAACAGGCATATCCATGCTTTCTTTATTTTCATTATTGTTTGGAATTCGGACGTTCAGATTTTTAATTTTCTCAGGCCTTCATATTTGAACCTGGAAACTTATAATACTGGTTGTTGGCTTATGGCCATATCACGTTGAAACACCGGTTCCCGTACGATCATCGAAACAACGTCGAGCATGACCTAGATGAGTGACCGCTTGGGAATAACAGGTATTGTGAGCTTAGATGTATGGTGGTGTAATGGATAATGGTTCGGAATTGTTAAATGGAAAGCCGAGTTCAAATTCCAGTTGGTTTCTTCATATTCACTTACGCGCGAATACCCTTGGGAAAGGTATGAACCGACCTCTTATCCCGCCAACTATGTCTTAATTATTAAAACGTGTGTTATTATTATCTTTAAACATTCTTACTAAAACAATTTTCTGGCTTTAAATAACATGCAAATGGTTGAAACACATCAATCAGTCAATCGTCTTGGTTGTTATTACTCACAACGTTTCAATATATGATAATAAAAATTGGTCATCTAAAAAACTCCGACAAATAATTTCCAAGGGGTTTCACAAGTTCGGCGAACAGATGTGGTGAATACGAAATAAATAACTCTTTTTTCACCACTGTTTTCAAATTCGCGTGCCTATGCGAAAATTTAATTTTGACTAACAGAAAAAAGGTATTGGCTCCGGGTTGAAGCAAAGATCAAGGCAAAGTTTAACGAGCCCTATGTGAAAATTTATTTTGACTAATGGAAAAGGGAGCGGCTTACAAAATGAGAAAAAAAGCAACAAATTGATGTGAAATCGATTTTTGATATAAATAGGTAGAGAAAATTGAATCAAGGCAGAGAGAACGAGAAAGCAGAAAGAAGCAGGAGGCAGAAATCCAGTGTTCCATGCGTCTGAATAACGCCAGTGTTAAATTACATGCTGATACATTATCAGCCTCTGATGAGAGCAAGGCAATTCCAAAGAACTCTATACAACTCCAAAAGCTAAATACCTTAAACTATATCTTTTTATTCATGTTGAATACAACCGTATAACTTTTATGTGAGAAATGGACTCTCTCAATTTGTTTTAAACATTTTGGGATATTACTTTGTGTCCAATACTTCACAAACAGTACCAAGTACACTATTTTTTTTAACTGATGGGGGCAAAAATAATTATGTATTGGAGGGTTATAATTGTTTTATAACTCAGGCGGAATCATAACGGCTTCAGTAATAACAATACAGACAGCAACTCGTGTAACTCGTTTTTAAATTATTTCATATCTCTCCTCTCTAAAAAAAAAAGAAAAGAAAAAAGAAACAACGATAACAACAAAAACAAAGGGCTCAAAACATAATCCAGAAAGCCAGATAAATATTAATTCCTTATGCATTGTACATAACGTAATGGTTAGTTAGTAAGAATATATTAGGTCGAGTTATATATATATATATATATATATATATATATATATATATATATATATATATATATATATATATATATATACCCAATAAGTGGAAGTGGAAGGCATGCTTCGATAACTGCATTTCTAAATAAAATATTTCAGTCGTATCGTGATTCCCTACTTGATGAAACGTTAAAAAAGTTTTCGTTTTTTTAACGTTGAAACAAGATGTACAGTTTTGTAGTGGGTATGTGCATGTTCTAATGTAACACTGCATAATATATATATATACATATATACATATATATATATATATATATATATACATATATATATATATATATATATATATATATATATATATATATATATATATATATATATATATATATATATATACGTGTGTGTGTGTGTTTATTTAGGCAGAAAATTCCCTTTTAGGCATGTCTGATTAAATAAATTACAAACATTGTGTTTGCTTATTTTTAGCATAATCCGTTCATATTCACGTGTTCATATTTTTCCGTGTATAATAATACTGCAAGAAATGCATTTTAACACTGAAAATCCCTTTTATGTCCCAAGTACTTCCCATCTCTTTCTGAGATCATCATCAGGGGTGCAACTTGTAAGGCAAAAACTATGTGTAGCTATCCATTACTGAATTCTTTTCTTTTTGCGTTTAAATGTAACGGCTGATAGTTATGCCTTAGCGATCATTAGAACGTGAAAAATTATCCACTATGGATGTTTTTATTGTATGTTGGAATGTCGTGGTCAAGCGCGTATCAAAGCGTGAAAACTATTCTTTTTATAAGCATGTTAGAACATTATTACAGTATTCGTAGCTGATTCTATTCAGTGTCGGCTTCAATTTTTTAATGTAGATTGTTTCAAGGATCTGTAGTTTTAATTTTTTATTTTCTTAGTGTAGAATAGTTGTATTATCAGTCAGTATTTTTCTATACCGTGAATGTGGACAGGAATGTTGGTGTAAATATCTCGCAATGGTCAGACATGTGTAGAGCAAAACGTCTTGATAATGTAGTTGTCGTATATCCAACATATATATTTGTTTTTCTGTCGGCGATACATTATATATATTAACAAAGCTTTAAATAATACTGTTATGGGAACTTAACCTATAACGATAATGGACTCTTCCTGACTCTATAAATACTGCGCCTCTCTGAGAGAGAGGGAGGATGAACGAGTTGAGACCTAACGAGTCAAGACATATTACTTCACTCTAAACCAGACTGACAGTTAATACTAACACCTTCAACTTCTTGTATTATATTTCTGTTGTAATATATCTTTGTTATTTTCTACTCTTGTGTTCGTGTTGTTCTTCCTTGGACCATAACTGTGATGCGAGGATATTGGACCATAACAAATACTAATGAAAGCATCTTAATATTTAAAAAGCATCTAAGGAATATTTCGGCCAACCCTTATTTTCTAAACAATTAATGTATTTTTTTTTTTTTTGTTAATCCGACAGATTGTATCACTCTAAACGTTATTTTTAGTAGAAAATATGCCTTCTACTGGAGAGCGCATATTTTCTTTAACAAGATGTCTCGAATATTCAGGCCGGTAGACGAAAATAAAAATATTGTTTAATAAATAAACGGAAGTTCTACTCAAATATGTGTATCCACTAAAAAATAACGTTTAAAGTGATAAAACCTGTCGGTTTAATGAATAAAAAAATACATTATTTCTTTAGAAAATTTCTTTGTTTGGATACGAAACCGAACAGATGTGAAAATTTTGAGTGTCTATGACAAGAAGGCTTTTGTTTCAAGGCACTATTCAACTTTGCAGGGTGCGATGGATAAATTGTCGTCTAAATTATGCAAAAATGAAAATAACACTGACATCTCATTTTAACAGATATATTTACCAAAATTACACAAAAATATCTTGAAATACTAAAGAGTAAATTTATTCAATAAAATTGCCATTGGCTTCAACCATGGCCTTCATATGACTTCTGAATCTCCCGCAATTCTTCTGTATGGTCTCCTTGTTTAAGTTGGTGAATGCTACCATTATCTTTGGTATTACAAAGAGTTTTGTTGATCTCTCGCTCAACTGCGCCCCACACATAATAATCAAGGACGTTGCAGTCTGGGGAGTTAGGTGGCCAGATGTAAGGGGTGATGTGGTCGCAGAAATTGTCTGACAGGCCTGATTTGGTTCCCCTGCTGGTGTGATATGATGCAGAGTCCTGTTGCCAGACACAGGGACTTCCAGCAGCCACCCTCTTGACCCAGGGCAGCACTACCTCCTCCAAGTACTTGATGTAGGCCTCTATGTTGAGTCTGAGGTTCTGTGGGAAGATGAATGTAGGAATAACGTCGCCATCACTAGTGATCACTCCAAACGCCATGATGCTGACAGGATATTTGGTTTTCATCACTCTCGATACTCTACACTGTCCTCAGATCGACACCCAAACACTCTGAAATGTTCGTATTGGAGCTTCCGGTGCGAATGCCAAGCAGTAGAGCATACCATTTCCAAATTTCTGGCGAAGTGAATTGTGTCAGGGTGCTCTTTTTCTCATAGATGGTTCCCAATTAACCCTACTATTCTGGGCAGTCGACAAAACCAAAATAAAAACAACAATGCGCATGCGCGAAATTAAAAATATAAAATGGCGACAGTTTATCTATTGCACCTTGTATATATATATATGGAATGTGAATGCCCATTCAAAAAAGCTTTTATTATGTAAATGTTCATTCGCCGAAAAACAGCAGATAAATCTATATAAGTTTTTTTTATATATATTTTACTCAAAGTTGACAGATTAGATTCCTTATTTTGGTCTTTAAGGTAAAAAAAAAGGAGATATCTACAATTTCTGTTATTTCTTGTTAAGGTTCCGAACTTTCGATTGGCTTCAGTCATTATCAAGAAACAAAGAAATTTAGAAACTGTAGTAATAGAATGCGTCTTTGGCATTATTCTAAGTTTTTAGTTTTAGGTTTTAAAACTGTAGCGTCACGTGACTGTATGGATTCTGAGAATTTATATTCATGTTATAATGTCTGTTCCAGAATCACTGTTTAACATTTGATCTATGCGATTAATAATCGCCATCTTGACAAAGAGTATTTTTCTGTAAAATAGAAGCTTTTTTCACAATCTATCATATAATGACCAAATATGCCTAAAATAAAAACAAAAGAAACAAGAAAAGAGACGATAAGGCAAGATTTGAAAGTGGGTTGTTTATTTCTAAATTAAGTATCGAAAGAATACACATGTTTATTTGAGTCAAGTTGGTGGGGGAAGAAAAAATTGACATAAATTATTCAGTTTGTTGTAAACAATTATAAATTATTAGCAATTAAAAACTAGAGTCTCTTAATACGTGAATCCATATCAGATATATATCCAAGCAATAATGCGAGTATATAACCTGAAGTCGTGACGAGAACATCAAATTTTGGATTCTATAACTTCCATCTGTGACATCTATAATTTTAAAAATTATTTCAAGCAAATTCTGTTTGAGGAGAATCAAGTTAAAATTGCAGATAATTTGATTATAACTGTTTATAGTATATTTATTGTTAAAAAATAACGTCAAAAGGTATTTACTGCTGTTTGGCAATGACTGTAAATTGAAAATATTGTCAGCCTTTTTGCAAACTTTCTTAAGAATTTTTGTTTTAAAAAAGAAACTGTTAGAAATACGACACTCTTTGCTAGTTGTAAAGGAACCTCAAGACGGAACACGGCATCTGAAAAAGAAAAAAAAATTGCAAGAATGGATATATACTGAAAGGAACATTGTTACTGTCGTGACTAATTATCTCCCTTTTCTTTGGCGTCTAAATGTGGTGTAATAGTTAACAAGATTAGTTACGACTGGGTGATTAGCTTTGATTATTCTATGTGTACTGTAAAAACCCATAAAATTGTGTCAGGTCCTATATCTGTAACCGGGTTTGGGTGATGTTCACACCAGTTTCTTGTTGTTTCCTTCCCGTAAAAGTTGCATATTTTCCAGTGCAGATATTGGCCCACACTAACATGCCGAGTTTTATAATCATTGGGTGCTAACACCGTGAAAGCTGATACAAGATGGTCAATTGTTTCTGGATATTTATCACAGAATCTGCATTTGGGGCCATCATCATCATCATAATAATAATAACAACAATAATAATAATAATAATAATAATCATCATTATTATTATTCTGATGATGATGATGAGGTGGAATAGTTAGAACATTCGATTTCCAACCATGAGAGCCGGGTTCGAATCTAACCGTGGCCCATTTGTCAGGGAGGTGACTTCTTAATGTTACCGACCTGTAGAGGCGATCACAGCGCGCGGCACCTTTGAAAAATGTCTGAAAAAAAGCATGCCACGAGTTGATCCAAGCCTTGTGAGTGAAATTGAATAGACGGAACTGTCGGTGGTTGAGCTAGCACAAAGTCCCAAGTCAAAAGGTTTTGAGCTGGCCTTGTTCAAACTGTTGATCACGCCAGATAATGCGTTCTCTCTCCTCGAAACTGTACCTAAGACCCACTCAGCATAGTTGCAGTATAAACCACAGGTGGGCTCTGTAGGTGTTGAAGAAACACAAATGTGCCAGAGCGGACATTTGCAACTAGGATTGGCTAGCCGCCCTAGCAGACAGGCATACTAGGATACGAGCTGCCCGCCATTGCTATTACATTACTATACATCTAATAAACTGCCCTGACAACTTTAGTTATTCCAAGTTGAAGGAGACGCCTGTAACAGCTCTTTTTACACATCCTGCTAAACACTGCTTGTCACAGCTTGCAGATTGCTTATGGATTAACTTGGATGATGCGACTATTTGTTTTTTCGCTGGTGCAAGAGGTCCAAGGACGACGGAAAGGATATGAGAGAGGATTTGAGATGTGGGAGAAAAAGGGGCGGCAGAACATCAGAGTTGATTGTAATAATTCATAGTGTTCTGGATGTAGACCGTCGTGTGTTTTTAAAGACAATAAGCATACTTTTAGAAGTTGGTGTGGCAAATGTATACAGAATTATTTACGAAGATCTGGACATGAGCAAAATTTGTGCAAAGTTTGTTTCCAGGGCGCTCATTGACGAACACAAGAAAAGCGCGTTGGTGACAGCAGAGAGATGATTGATGGCATCAAAACCATCCCTCACCCAGTGACGTGCAGAGGTTTGGTGATACCCGTGGCTAGCTCCTTGATTGTATGTCCCTAATACTCAAGTAGATGCGGAACTACTTCGGTCTCGCTTATCAAAACACGGGTCTACATTCCCACTAGCTTGTGGAACTGTAAAGTGCCTGTAAGTTAACAGAGTGAATTTCAGATTTCAAAATCTAAATTCTTATTTCAATCTTTGATTGTATGCCCTCTCGAAATGGATGCCCGAGGCCGTTGCGCCCTCTGCACACCCTTCAGCACGTTACTGCCCTCAATACAGTCCAGACCGTGCTCCATGCGGATTTTGATTGTTCCCCAAGCTGAAGAAGAATCTCAGGGGAAGTCGTTTGGAAGATATTGATAAGACAAAGCAGACTGTGACTGTGATTTTCTCAACGTAGCTTAAATGTGGCAGAAGGCCTAAACATGAGGCACCCAGTGAGGATCGAACTCGCTCTTCAGTCGTAATTGATCTAGCGAGACAACCTTGCTAACCACTAAACAACGTTGAAGTGATTTTCTAAGCGCAGCTTAGATGTGGCACAAAATGCTTTTCTAAGCGTAGCTTAGATGTGGCACAAGGCCAAAAGTGCGGTGCACGCAGTGAGGATCGAACTCACTACTCATTCGTAATTGATCTAGAGAGCTTGCTAACCATTACACCACATCGAAGTGCTCTGTAGTGATTTACTAAACGTAACTTAGTTGTGGCATAAGGCCTAGATTTAGGAGCATACAGTGAGGATTGAACTCACTATTCAGTCGTTAAAAATCTCTGGAATGCAACTCGTATGTCAGTCTTGATCTGCCGAGGTTATTTAAGAACGTGACTCAATATTATCGTCGATTGTAATTTAATTAGATCGGGCTTTTTTCAAAATTGCCTTTCGAAATGCTGACTTTTATCCGAGCTTGAGAATCCGCCTCAGCTCTTAGGTGGTTAAGTCTTAACTACTTCAGCAATCGAGCAGGCCTATAAAGATAGACATGTTTGTTGATAAATAGATAAAAATGCGGACATTGTTGGATAAGAATAGACCGAGATAATTAAAAATAACACTTACATACGATCTGTCGCTGGGTGGTCAGAATCATCCAATAAAAGATATTGACTTGCAAATTCTTGGTAGGCCTTTGTCTTGTTGGCGATGTTCGATAGATCCCGACCAGCAAGCATCAGATCATTATTGGGATTTCTGTCGCAATTACCGCAGATTCCTTCCACATTACCAGCATATCTCTTGGGTAGAGTGATTATCACGGCGTGTATGCCATCAAATCTCACTCTTAGACCACACTGAGTCTCAAGCTTCATGAACTTGCCTTCCATCTCCACTGACACTGTCCCACTTGGGTTTTTATACGGCATTGGCTTCATCTGTTTATCGACCTAATAATAAAATAGTGATTTTGATTTAGATTTATACTGTCCTCGAGATGAATACTGTTGAGAGATAAATAGAGATTAGATATGCAAAATACACACACGCTCTCTCTCTCTCTCTCTCTCTCTCTCTCTCTCTCTCTCTCTCACACACACACACACACACAAAATAGGCAAAACACCCTGTAGTGATACAGAAGGTAATATCCCCTTATTACAGGGTTTACGGCCACATCACGTTGAAACACCGGTTCCCGTACGATCACCGAAGTTAAGCAACGTCGAACCTGGTCAGTACTTAAGTGGATGACCGCTTGGGATTACCATGTGCTGTAAGCTTGGATGCGGGTGGCGTAATGGGTAATGGGTAATGGCCCGGAATTGTTACTCGGAGAGCCGAGTTACAATTCCAGTTATGTTCGTCATGTCCACTTACACGCAAATACCTTTGGGAAAGCTATGAATCCACGTTTTCTCGCCCAGCTATGGGTTAATTAGTAAGACTTGTATCACTAAAAACGTTATCTCCAAAAAAAATAAAAAATAAATAAAATTGCGTACAAAACTTTTAGATTTAGGTATTAAATAACCCATAGAGGTGTTGATATGCCGCTAAACAAAACCAAACAACCAAATCCGTCTTACAGGACGAATTTACGAACGTCCTAAATAGTTCTGACTGCCACGTGACGACAGCCTCATTTGTTTTTTTTTCCACCTTTTCTTCGTTGTGGCCCGTTTTTGGTTTGGTTTGGTTGAATTTGTTTGACGGTATATCAACACATCCATGGGTTATTTAATGCAGAAATCTAAATATTTTGTACACAATTTTTAGTTTTAGTTTTCATTTTTTTTTTTTTTTGAGATAATAATAGTTGATTGATTCAAGTCTTAATTAACCCGTAGTTTGGGGGACAGAAGAGATTGATTCATAACTTTCTCAAGGGTATTTGCGAGTGAGTGAACATAACGAACCCAACTGGAATTGGAACTTGGCTCTCCAATTAACAATTCCGAGCCATTATCCATTACACCATTTGCACACCCAAGCGGTCATCCATCTAGGTACATTCACGGCTAAAAGCGATATAACACATCAGCTTACGTTTAAGTGTTTGTAAAGATGGAGTTGGTACACGTGACCAAAGACTTTGATATCCACCAGCCTTGTGAACGCACGAGTTGGAAACTTCGAGTACAGACGGTGTTCATTCTTGACTTCCACCACGAACGGACACTTGGAATCGTCCACCGTACGGGCCATTGTATATTTACAATCGCCGAGAAGATACAGACTGGTTGAGTCGAATGTTATATAGTGGGGGTCACCAGATGCAGAGCATGAACAATACGCTTCTGAAAAATTGGAAGAAAAAAAAAAGAAAAAGAATTGATACAAAGTCGATATCTGATCAGCTTAGTTTAGTCAGGAGGCCATGAAAACAAGAAACCTAGTAAAAATCGAACACGTTTAGAAGCCATAGCTTTTCGAAAACCTGTAGCGATATCAGTTGTCAGCTGATATCTTGTTAAGGAGTCATCTGCAAGAAATCGTTCTGACAATTATCGTCTTGACAAAGAAGGTCAGCTGAGTGGAGCGGACCTCCCAAGAAATATTGTTTCAGCGGACCATTGATCAAGGAGAACGGAAAAACAAGACTTCACCTGAGTTGTTGTGGAAATGTCTCCCAAGAGTAGGGAATTGGGGATCCAAAAAAGAGAGATAAAATTGTCCAAATTACAGCTGTGATGTGGCTAGAAAAATAATGAAGAAACACGGGTTTCCGGTTCCTACTGAGATCATTTCCTTCTGTTTCATTTCCAGTGGCCCCCCTTGCGTCTTGGTGGCATTATCATCTTGCTTGAGGTGGTACCTCTAACTCTGTGACCTTCTACCTTGAGTGGCACTTGGGCCTTGTACAGGATGGAGGTCATTGTAAAAGAAAATGATGGAAAGTTTTATACACACACAAACTGATATATCTGCTTTGTACTCACCATCACATACGTCGATGCCATTGCCAGAAAATCCATCCCGACACACGCATTTTGGAACTCCATTAACTTTTTTGCAATCGGCATTTTCTGCGCAGGTGTACCAGCCACATTTTTCTGTTATTGGTAAATAACAAGCATAGTTAATAAATATAAATAAATATTTATTTAAATGTAAATATTTATATATATATATATATATATATATATATATATATATATATATATATATATATATATATATATATATATATATATATATATATATATATATATATATATATATATATATTAGAATAACAATTATATATATATATATGTTAGAATAACAATTATTTTGTGCAAGTGGATTTAACAAACCCGACTAGAATTCGAACTCGGCTCTACAATTTTTCCCAGCCTCTATCCATTACACCAACTCGACATCTGGATTTATAAGTAATTCATTTTCGCTGCGTTTGTTAACAGTTTGATCTTTGCTAACTTACTTACCGAATGTTTATATTCTTTGCTATTCCCCTCTTGAACGACTTCCGTTTCAACTTGTTCAAGTAATTAAAAAAATTTTATTTATGAATCCTTTCGAACTAAACCAAAGCATATTTCTATTGTTTCTTGTTTGCTACGAAGCATCAGATTTTGTTGGTAGACTTCTTTGTGTGGGTTTACGAATACCATATGACATATCAGACAAGCTTAAAATTCATTTTAATATCAATATTCCAGTATTATGGAACTATGGTAATATTCAAAATTTAATCACAATTTCTCGCCTCTGGATATATGAGAGGCAGGTTTTGAACCAAAAACCAAAACAAAAATTGGTTAATACATACGTATATAAACGTCAGGCTCCAAGAATAAGCCGCCGAAAATAAAATTCTAAATAAAATTTGTACTTTACGCACTTAGAAGTCTGTTGTTATACTTGAACCTATAGGTAGACATAAGTCGAATGAACACTATAATCTACAGAGCAGTATAAGTTGAGTTTATATATAAGTATATAAGCAAATAATGGTTGTGTTTATAGTTAGGTCTGTAGGCAAACTGCCGTCATGTTTATACTTGTGTCGATAGGAAAATACAGTTCCAGTTTAAACCCGACTTTATAGGTAAACATTGGTCGTGATTAAACGCGGATCTATAAACAAACATTGGTTGTGTTCATACTTGGGTCTATAAGCAAAGATTGGTTGTCTTTATACTTGGGCCTATAAGCAAACATTGGCCGTGTTTATACTTGAGTGCATGAGCAAACATTGGTCATGATTATACTTGGATCTATAAGCAAATATTGGACGTGTTTATACTTGAGTGTATAAGCAAACATTGGTTGTGCTTATATTTGGGTCTACAAGCAAACATTGGCCGTGATTATACTTGAGTTATAAGCAAACATTGGTTATGTTTATACTTGAGTGTATAAGCAAATGTAGGTTGCGTTTAAACTTGAGTGTATAAGCAAATATTGGTTATGTTTATACTAGAGTATATAAGGAAACATTGGCCGTGTTTATACTTGGCTCTATAAGCAAACATTGCCCGTGTTTATACTTGAGTGCATGAGCAAACATTGGTCATGATTATACTTGGGTCTATAAGAAAATATTGGACATGTTTATACTTGAGTGTATAAGCAAACATTGGCCGTGTTTATAATTGGGTCTACAAGCAAACATTGGCCGTGATTATACTTGAGTTATAAGGAAACATTGGTTATGTTTATACTTGTGTGTATAAGCAAATATTGTTTGTGCTTATAACTGAGTGTATAAACAAACATTGGCTGTGTTTATACTTGGGTCTATAAGCAAACATTGTCCGTGTTAATACACGAGTGTATAAGCAAAAATTGGCTGGGAGTATACTTGAGTGTTTTAGAAAACATTGCCCGTGTTCATACTTGGGTCTATAAGCAAATATTGGCCGTGTTAATATTCGAGTGTATAAGCAATTGGTTATGTTTAAACTTGAGTGTATAAACAAACATTGGTTGTGTTTATACTTGAGTGTATAAGCAAATATTGGACATGTTTATACTTGAGTGTATAAGCAACCATTGGCCGTGTTTATAGTTGGGTCTATAAGCAAACTTTGGCCGTGTTAATATTCGAGTGTATAAGCAAACATTGGTTATGGTTAAAGTTGAGTGTGTAAGCAAAGCTTGACCGTGTTTATACTTGAGTGTATAAGCAAACATTGGCTGTGGTTATAATTGAGTGTATAAAGAAACATAGGTTGTGTTTAAACTTGGGTCTATAAGCAAACATTGGCCGCGTTAATACACGAGTGTATAAGCAAACATTGGTTTTGATTATACTTGATTGTATCAGCAAACATACGCCGTGTTTATACTTGAGTGTATAAGCAAATTAGGTTGTGATTATACTTGAGTGTATAAGCAAACATTGGTTGTGTTTATACTAGAGAATATCAGCAAACATTGACCGTGTTTATACTTGGGTCTATAAGCAAACATTAGCCGTGTTTATACTTCAGTATATAAGCAAACATTTGTTATGTTTATACTTGATCGTATAAGCAAACATTTGCCGTGTTTATATTTGAGTGTATAAGCAAACATTGGCCATGTTTACACTTGGATCTATAAGCAAATATGGGACGTGTTCATACTTGATTGTATAAGCAACCATTGGCCGTGTTTATATTTGAGTATATAAGCAAACATTGCACGTTTTTATACTTGGGTATATATGAAAACTTTTGCCGTGTTTATACTTGAGTATATAAGCAAACATTGGCCGTGTTTATAATTGGGTCTATAAGGAAACATTTGCCGATTTTTTACTTGAGTTTATAAGCAAACATTGGTTGTGTTTATACGAGAGTATATAAGCCAACATTGACTGTGTTTATACTTGGGTCTATAAGCAAACATTGGCCGCGTTTAAACTCTCGTATATAAGCAAATATTGGCCGTGTTTATACTTGAGTGTATAAGCAAATATTGGTTGTGTTGATACTTGGGCCCATAAGCAAACATTGGCCGTGTTAATATTCGAATGTATAAGCATACATTGGTTGTGTTTAAACTTGAGTGTATAAACAAACATTGGTTGTGTTTATACTTTGGTCTATAAGCAAGCATTGGCCGTATTTATACTTGGGTCTATAAGCAAACAGTGGCCGTGTTTACACTTGAGTATGTATGCAAACATTGGCTGTGTTTAGATTGAGTGTATAAGCAAACATTGGCTGTGTTTATACTTGATTGTATTAGCAAACATAGGTTGTGTTTAAACTTGAGTGTATAAGTAAACATTGGATGTGTTTATACTTGAGTGTATACGCAAATATTGGCCGTGTTTATAATTGAGTGTATAAGCAAACATTGGTTGTGTTTATACTTGGGTCTCTAAACAATCATTGGCAGTGTTTATTCTTGAGTGTATAAGCAAACATTGGCCCTTTTAATACTTGAGTGTATAAGCAAATATTTCTCGTGTTTATACTTCGATATATAAGCAAACATTGGTTGTGTTTATAGTTAGGTCTGTAAGCAAACATTGTTTGTGTTTATA
Source organism: Acanthosepion esculentum (assembly GCA_964036315.1). Taxonomy (NCBI): domain Eukaryota; kingdom Metazoa; phylum Mollusca; class Cephalopoda; order Sepiida; family Sepiidae; genus Acanthosepion; species Acanthosepion esculentum. The sequence goes on from OZ038485.1 coordinate 49,158,770, forward strand.
CCTCAGTATATAAGCAAACCTTTGTCGTATTTATAATTGTGGCTATAAGGAAAAATTGGTCGTGTTTATAATTCAGTGTATACGCAAACATTGATCGCGTTTATACCTGGATCTATAAACAAATGGTGGTGTTTATACTTCCCGTTTACAGATTAACTGTGCTTGCAAGAATCTACCCCATGGATGGCTACTTTTGAAGGGTTTCATATTGAAGGACTCGTCGACAGTGTAAGCGGACGTAGAATCAAACGGATCATAAGTTATGAAAAGAGAATTTCTGACTAACTGCTATTCATCGTAAATAATTAAAATAACTTTTAAGTTTGCTTCCCCAGGTAACAGATAAAATGAAATTTTGCAACAGATCGTAATCAGCCAACTAAAAATGCCCGAACCTACACGCCGGCTTCTGTAACTCTGTCAGCTTGTAATTCGTTTTCCCTCTAAACCGTGAGTAATGATATTTACGAAAACGCACGAACTTTCTCCATATTAGACGCATGTCCATTTCCCCAAATATTTTCAATTATAAAATTGATTACTATAAAAAGATACAACCGCATAGAATTAGATCGCGCCTTTGCACACAAAAACAGCTAAAAACCTATAATTGAATTGCAGTTTTAGATTTAAACACAAAGAACGTTCTGTAATATTATCGGTCCTGACCTAGTATCTCGAATTCAGTCATTTTTCTACTGCCATAACGTGGCTTCCCTATATCTTTTCTATAAATATTTGAATTGCACTTTTTCTAATGAGCTCCCCCCCTTGGTATATCGACTGCGTGCATTTAAGCGTACTACTAGATTGGCAACTAGGTCTCATACTTTTACTGTTGAAATAGCTAGATGTAACCGTAAGCTTTTTTCTCATAGTTTCTTTTCTTGCACATCTCGCCTGTGGAACTCTCTTCTGGTTTCTTGCTTCCCTGTCGCATAAAATCTTCAAAAGATTAGATGCAATGTCAATCCCAATCTTCTGTCTCACTGAATTCTGTTCTTTTATTGTCCTTTCTCCTCGCTAAAGTCTTCTTATTCTCTTTCACTCCCAGTAACTCCCTTGCGTCCTAGTAACTCCCTTGCTTGGGGTGAAATGGTTTAAAAAAATACTCTCCTTCGAGTAGCAGGGGTCAGGTCATTACCTGAGTCATCCACAAAAAGGGTTGTGCCGAGGGTGCTTGAGCAATTTTTGTCACCAGTTCACGTACTCGACTTTGTGTCACATTCGGATTGAGGGAGCGTGCCGTTAAATACCGACTTATAACGAATATATATATATATATATATATATATATATATATATATATATATATATATATATATATATATATATATAGTTTACGAAAAACTAGGTAATCCGTATGGGTAGACCCAAGGAGGATAAAATCCAGAGAGCTCAATGTAAATCAGAGCTAATTATAATTTAAATAAAAAACAGACCACTTTAAGGTTCCATATAATAAATAATTTCACCACAGCCCTTTTAAAGGACAGCGGATCATCAGATTTTATTTACAAAGGTTGAAACGAAAAATGAAAAGAAAGATATATATATATATATATATACAGGGTGGCAATAAAGTCACTATACAGTTACTTATAATAAAAAAGCTAAACATTGAAGCAGATGGCTTGCCGTTCGAACAGTATCAGTTATTAATTTAGTATTGTTTACCATAGGATTTTATTATTTTTAACTAGAATTAACCAGAACCATATTAATAATACATTTTTAGACTGTTGATTAATTGCTTTGTTTTAATTTTTATTGTAAGTGACTGAAATTACAAAATCTCCTACAGAAAGTAGAGACGGAGGGAGAGAAAAACAGACTAAGCATAAACTACAAGAAGACAGAATGCATGGTCATCACTAAAAGGATAAGCCCGAAATGCGATTTGCGGGTCGGGAACACTAGAATCAAGCAGACGCGGAAGTTTAAATATCTGGGAGGCGTCTTGACAGACAACGGTAAGTGCGACACAGATCCGTTGACGTATTTGGATGTCCAAGGACGCATTCCAAAAACTGAGTATTGCGAGACAGGAGGATTTCTTTGGTAACAAAGAAAAGAATACTGAGCTGTTACGTGACATCTGTCCTTCTTTACGGCAGCGAATTTTGGACGATTTCCTCAAAGATGAAGAAGAGACTCGAGGCGACGGTGATGTAATTCTACAGAAGGATGCTAAGGATATCATGGACCAAGCGTTTCAGAGGTCTTAGAGAGGATGCAACCAAGGAGGAGGCTCATACTTAACATCAGGAAGAAGCAGTTGAAGTTTCTAGGACACATAATGAGGAAGGAGGGCCTAAATCTGATACTCACGGTTCGAATAGAGGGAAAGAGAGATAAAGGAAAACAACGCGTGACATACCTAGCGGGCTTAGGCAAGTGGATGACAGAACGCGATTTGGGGGAGGTAGCAGAAGGAAGGAACTTGTTGAGAGCTGCAAGGGATAGAGGGAAGTGGAGAATCATGATCGCCTACAACCTGAAAGGACATGGTTTGGTTTCGTTTGGTTTGTTTTACGGCATATCAACCTCAATGGGTTATTTAATGCCGACAAAATTTTTATTGCTGGTAATAAGTTTTTCTTCAAAAATCTATTTCTGGGAATATTTTTCCTTGAAGAAATCTATAGCTGGTCATATTTTTTTCAAAGAATGTATAACTGTTTGTATTGCTGGTATTTTTTTTTCCTTAAAAAATTATTGCTGTTTTTTTTTAATTACAAAGTATTTCTGGTATTAAAACCTATTTTTTACACAAGTTTGGGTGTTAACTATTTGCCCAAGTGCTACCACCCCGGGTCAAGGTGGACCTGGGAACACCAGCAATTAAGAGGTGGTTCCACGCTGCTCAAAACCTCCTTATCAGAGGCCTTGTTGTTGGACGTAGTTTATCGTCTTACCCAGGACGCGGATGTAGTTTATCGTCTTACCCAGGACGCGGACGTAGTTCATCGTCTTACCCAAGGCGCGGATGTAGTTTATCGTCATATCCAGGACGACCTGAAAGGACATGGCACATAAAAAGAAAGAAAGAACTGTATAGTGACTTTATTGCCACCCTTATATATCGGAAGGACGAGTAACGTCCTGCAGTGAAGATGATTTGGGAATTTCAGTTTAAAGTATCAAGCAACGAGTTAACAAGCGGCTAATGTTGTCCATTCCTGCAAATCATGAACTCAATTTCGATTTATGTGAATTGCAAAGAGAACGAGAAAAGAACTGAAGAATGAAAAAATGAGCATTCTCTTTTACTTACCTTTCAGCGTCAGGTCGCTTGGGCTGTCTGTAAAGAAAAACAAAATCTTTATTCAGTTATTTTACTTGACCATCTATTTTTATTTACTTCTTTTAACTTTCTGCTTGGACATCTCTTAAAGCTGAAGCGCAAACCGCTAAAACAATAAACATTAAAAAAAAACAAAAAAAAACAAGCCGAATATTTGGACGGGAGCTGCCTGGTCCACATTTTCCATTCTGGAGTTCAAAAAGGTCTCTGAGTTCTTTTGGGAGAAGAATTATTTTCCACCCTCCAACCTCTTTCTCACAGGCAGGATGTGGCAAGCCTCTCACTGCTCTATCGCTACTACGAAAAGTGCTCGGACAAACTACATTCCTTGGTTCCGCCAGGTCTAACCTTCACGGCTAGGACCCGCCATGACACTTACATAGCAGCAAACCATCCAATTTCCCTGCATGTTCCATCGGTCAGAAGTAAATTCCACTTGAACAGCTTCTTCACGCGAACAACTGCTCTGTGGAATAAACTCCCAAGAGGATGTTTCCCCGATCACTACAATCTCAACCAGTTCAAGTCGAGAATTAACCGTTATCGTCTCCTCATATCTGTATAAACTACCCCTTAACGTAACCCCCTACCTGTGCCTTGTACAGGGCGAAGTATACTGTAAAAAAAGAACACCCTACGAAGAGAGGAATGCTAAGATGTCATAGAAAATCTCTTCCCTCGCTAAGATTTCTGTACGAACAATATTTTCAGCAAGAGATATTTTTTCTAATGTTCCTTTTACCATTAAATGAAGTCTACTGGAATATCTTACTTTGCACATAGCTTCATAGAACTGAATATCATAGAAACATTTGAATAATTTTCTAATGTTTATATCACTAGAATTCTTTTGAAACATAATAGGGAAATTTTTTTGTATAATTTTTGTACATTAGCATTAAACCTCCCTGTAATGACAAAGTACGCAGGTGTAGGATTTAAGAAAGGTTTATTTAGCTGAGAATACAAGGTTCGCGTATAGTGTCATTTATAGTCCCAATAAACAGAAATAACTGAAAGAGGAGATTAACGAAATAAAGGGAGACCACTCTTGATTATTCATAACACTCCCTCTAAGCACAACATTTATCAGAATCGAAAAATATTCGCTAAAAAAATATTCGCTAAAAAAATTACTAAAAAAAAAATTAATTTATTAAAAAAATTAATTTTTTTATTAAAAAGCAGGTATTGATTTAACACTGTATTTATTTAAAATAAATACAGTGTCAAATCAATACCTGCTTTTTTAAAGAACTAGAATTTTTTTTGCAACATGCTGCCATGTGTTGGAATCATCACAGTATTTAATATTGTTGAAGTTATCACTAAAGAATTTTGTCGAGATTTACAAACTCTACGTTTCGTTCAATTCCGCAAACCAATCGATGAAATTTGATATAAGCTGATTTGTGTGGAAAAATACTTTGAGAAAAAACCTTACTTCGTGGGTTTTACGCACACTAGTAAAACCAACTGTACCGTGTACCTTTTCTGTTTTATAGATATAGATTCCTGGCATATGCATGTCAGCTAAAAATAAAAACAAACGTTTGCATTGAAAGTGTTAAGTCACTAATAACACAGAAATGGCTTCACGGTAAATGTTAGACACGAAAAAACGAGTTTAAACTTACCAGCCGGGAGTTTATCAAGGTCGTGTGGGCAGTTTTTCACGCACTCATTGTTTTTTTCATTCAAAATGAATCCAGGCTTACAAACGCAATTCTCAACCGCTGGAAGAGTGCACAGATCTTTGGCCTTCGGGTTAGAGCAAGTCGCCGGGCATCCAGTTGAAAACGGGTTGTACCGTTGGCTCGCTAAGCATGTAGCAGCTGTATCATTAAAAAAAAAAAGGGTTAATTTTTGCAATTTTTATTTGATCTGCAGTTCACAACCGCCGTACTAGTAGCTTTTGCTCGAATGCTGACCGTTAGAACCACGCCCAAGACAGGACGGGTTATAAAGAGATATTTTAGGTAAAGGAAAATACCCCCATCTCTCTCCCTCCCCCCTTTCTCTCATACACACACTTTCTCTCTCTCTCTCCCTTGTCTCTCTCTGGCCACATGATGCCATAGTGTCTAAAGACGTTTCGTTTCCTCTCAGGGGAGACTTAGTCTCCGGGTGAACCATAATTTTAGGCTCAACTAAACCCTGTGGGGCATAAAACACACACACACACACACACACCATCTATTAAAAAACTCATGTTACCACATCTCTCCTACAGCTAAACACAAATATATTTTTCTATTCTTATATATATATATATATATATATATATATATATATATATATATATATATATATATATATATATATATATTGCCCTGTCACCTGGGGCTTCAGAATACGACAACTGCACTTCTGCAGAGTGGTATGACTCCCCCTCTCCCCAATGAGGCGTCATAGGTATGACGATAAATTACATCCAGCAGCAAGGTCTCTGATCAGGAGGTGAAACCACCTTTTAATTGCTGGTGTTCCCAGGTCCACCCTGACCCGTGGTGGTAGAACCTGTTATGGTCCCAGCTCTGGGAAAATAGTTAACCCCCAAACTGGAGTCAAAACACTATGAACGTGTAAAAATAGGTTTTAATACAAGCAATACATTTTTGAAAAAAAAACAAAAACAAATATTATCAGCAATAAATTCTTATCGGCATTAAATAACCCATTGAGGTTGATATGCCTTAAAACAAAACAAACCATATATATATATATATATATATATATATATGAATCATGTATATGTTGAATTCACTTATCTTGAAAGTATAGAGGCATTAAACTGATGTACGTGTAGCATTGCTCTAATGCTGACCATTAGAACAATGACCAGGACATGACGAGTTATAAAGAGTTATTTTAGGTAAAATAAAATCATTTATTTATCTATCTATCACACACACACACACACACACACACACACACACACACACACACACACACACACATATCATTTCACAATTGATTAAGTCTTTATATAAGCATCCTTTGGTTCTTATAGCAGCTGATTATGAAAAGTTTGGAGAAAATTTACCTCACCTCGTTGTTACATTTTACTGACTAACAATGACGTCATTTCTTTTGAGGGATTAAGTTTTTTTGTTTGTTTCTACAGCTGTTCCATTAAAAAGCCTTGTTTTAGCGTCTTAAATATTTAAATAATGACATTTCACTTGTAGCTTTCCGAAAGATTTTTTTCTAATCATCTTGTAGTGGGAGTTTATTTTAAATAGGATAGTAAAAAGTGGAGACTATAAATTATCTCCTCCTAGACAAGAACAAGAAGGCTGTTCATATTCATTTTGGTGTGACTACTTACTGAATATCAACCACTACGTTAGACTTTACAACACTTTTAGTTTTAGCAGTCGAAAAATAGATGAGTTGCTTTTTTTTGCATGGTGTGGAAAATTCAATACTATACTTCAGAAATTTGCTTTATAAAAAAAAATTAATATTTTCGATTGGAAAGTCGTATATTGACTGATGTTCACATTTTTTTTTTTTTTGCGAAAACTTCTCGAGTTGAAGTATCATCGTGACAAAGAAAAAAGGAACAAACACAGGAATAAAAGAAAGAAAGAAATAAAGAAAGATAGATAGAAGAAAATGAAGAAAGACAGAAATAAAGAAAGAAAGAAAGAAAAAGAAAGAAAGAAGTAAATAAAGAAAAGATAAAGAAAAGATAAACAAAGAAATAAAGAAAGCAGGATAAAAAGAAAATAAAGTTAGATAGAAAAATAAAGAAAGAATAAATAAATAAAGATAGAAGGAAATGTAGAAATAAATAAATAAAGAAGAATTAAAAAAAAGAAAGAAAAAATAAAGAAAAATAAATAACTAAATACAGAAAGAATGAAAAAGAAAAACGTCCTTAAGTGCGTAAAGCGAATGTGCTTAAAATGCCCGAGAGGTCAACTTTTCAACTAGTCATGATTTAGTCATGAAATAATTA
>OZ038485.1:49171043-49241043 GCA_964036315.1 Acanthosepion esculentum
ATCTGATCAGAGATAGATAAGTATGCCACACTCAAGTGTTCTTTCAGCTGTCGTTCCCAAGACAAAGCGCCATTCTTCTACTCCCAGAAGGTTTAACGAGCATTATCGTATACCACTACGTTGAGATGAGTGTTTTTGGTTATTGTATTTCTTGTCGTAATATGATTGGCAGTACTTTACCTTGTTTAATATAAATAATGATAAAACAAGCTTCATGAAGTGTTGTGTAAAATCATGTGCGCCCGTTATTGCTTTTTAAATGGGGGTGGCACAAACTGACATATTATCATTTTTTTTTTTAATTATTTCACCCCAAGGCGATAAGGCGACTAAGTCGCAAGGGCTTACTGAGAGTGAAAGAAAATAAGATTTTGGGAGAAGGAACCAGAAATCCAATCCTAAACAAGAAACAAGGGATAAACCTTTACTCATGTTCAAGGGACGGGGAAGGTGTATGGACCGGGCGAATGGTAAAACTATCTACTCCTATTAAATATATTCGAAATCGATTTTACTGATAACTCTGTTACTCGTGTAAATAATGAGATTTTTGTATATGGGATCTATCAAAAAAAAGTTCCAGGCATGCTTTCATCAATGGAAATGAAGCTGGGTAAAATGTGTGACTTCAGAAGGGGACTACTTTGAAGGAAATTAAATACTGGATTGATATGTATTGTAGTTTTTTTTATAGCATCAGTCGCGATACTTTTTGATCAGATCTAGTGTGTGTGTGTGTGTGTGTGTGTGTGTGTGTGTGTGTGTGTGTGTGTATGAAGATTTGTTTAATCTGGCACAGGACTGAATAGTGGCTAAGAATATTGTGTTGCGTCAATCTTTCAAATGAGGCAAATCAGTATTTAATATTTCATCGTTTACTCAATAGCAAGACTTGAACTATTTTAACCATTAAACAGGTCCATAGATCTTTATACGACATATATTTTGCATGTAAGTGAATGTAATGGCTGCTAAGAAAATTGGACGATTGTATTGTGCTGATCTTCCGAGTTGAAAGAGCCCTGAAAATCAGCACTTAAAAACCTGTTTTTTTTTACCTGCGTCTAAACACTGATCACTGTCTCAGCCACTAAGCAAGACACAGCCACAAATCTAAATTTTATCTCACGCAATTGGTAGCCACATTAAAGAAATTATGTCAAACAGAGGAGCTGGTCTGATATTAAAAATGGTAAAACTTACTTTGGCAAGAATTCACCCCGTCGCCGTAGAATCCATTATGACAGACACATCTGTTATGCTTGCAACTGGCCCGTGGGTGACATTCGGGGCAGCTCTCCAACTCAAACATCTGCACATCGGGAAAATGGCTCACTGGAAAAAACGGACAGGACATAAAGAAGAAAATATTTGAGAGAAAAACTCTTCATGCGTGGATAGAAATACACAGAGAAATGGGCAGAGAGAACCGTATACAGTGAGAAGGAAATAGATAACTAGATAGATAAATGGATAGATAACTAGATAGATAAATGGATAGACAGATAAGCTTCGATTACTTCAATTTTTGGATTGAAAATTCAGTTTATTACGAAGCAGAAATTAATGAGAAACTTCAGTTGGAAAAACAAATCTAGACTTGTACAAGAGACATTGCGACCAGAAATAAAATTTGTTTCATATTAATATAGATTAAGCACATCAGACAATTTTTTTTTTTTTTAATTTTATAAAATTTAATAAGGGGCCCAGTTTGCTACGAAAATTAATTGTAAATTTATTTCCCTACGGAAGCTAAAATAAAATATGTTTATTTCTTAAAATTAAGAAAAAATTAATATCGTTCGCTGTGGTTCAATGTATCGTACCAGACAATTTTTCTCGACAGAATTCATCTGGCACATTTATAAATCTACCAATCGTCCGTGTCTGAGACTGCTATCGAGGCTAATATTCACCATAGCTGCTTCGTGTGTGGCAGAGAATGTACGGAAGAGGACTGAGGGGATATTTGAAAGTTTATGGTGATCAATTGCTGGATGCAAATGCAACTCGTGCACGTAGGACTTGTGGTAGACGTATAGGATATAAAATCCTATATTTTACAACTAATAGGTGAAGCATAAGTAAGAAACGCCCACACATAAATAGGAGTAGAGTTACTAAAACAAAAACTTTTGTACAAATAAAAAAAAACAAAAAAAATAGGATCCAAAATTAAATAAGTGGTTTTTGGAATTTGATTGACACTACAGTCCCGTGCTATGCTACTGACTACGTCTGTACGTTTGAACTGCAAATCCGCGTAAACCGAAAAGCTTTCGTTTGCAGCCAATCACGAGATCAGAATAACTATACATAACACCGATTTCGGGGGCAATAAAAGACACACAGAGCAAAAATCCAGTCAGCAGCTGGACGTGGATCACCCGTCGATGATGACAAGCGGTTGAATCTGTAGTCACCCGACCAGAATTTTCTGCTTAACATGACAACATCTCAGTCAGCGACGACAACACACCATTCAAAGGAATATTCACACAGCTCAAAGAAATATTCATAGTCGTGGAAAAAGTAAGTATGATCATCTATCTGTATGTCCATTTCCTTTTGGAACCACCGTAATCAGATTTCAGGTATTAGCACTAACACACACATGTTTCACCCACGCACACACACATTCAGTCAGCAGTCATACATACACTCCGTTAAAATGTGATTCAGACACACACACATATATAGACACTTTATATTGACCAAGGCATATGACTTTACGAACCACCCTTTAACAAATGGAAAATTTTGTCGAACATATGAACTTTGTTTTTTTACGACCAGAACAAACACAATATTTAGCATGTAAGTACAAATGTTAATGTGTACATAAATATATCATTATTACAATCTGGTTTTCATTTTTGGCTATGTAAAAAAAAAATCCTTTCTTCGCGATATATTGTATTTGTGGGCACGACACTCAGATTTTAATTTCTCACTTTTAATCCGGCTAGACTGACCCGGCAGACTATATAAGTGATTAGCTGAGCTAACACCACGACTTTAACAAGACTTTCAATTATCTAGATTGGTAGACGTTAATTTCGTCGTTTGAAACCACCTTTTAGCCAAATCTATTTTACCGATTCGGCCACAGATGGCTCCACCGCAAGGCAAAACTTAAGTATCATCTCTAGGAAATGCACATGGTTCATTTCAAAGTCTATATCTGATAACGTTTTCGCCTCCAAAACACAGACAAAGCAATTAGAGGCAATTAATGGATTTTAAAAAGGTCCGGTATTATTTATTATTCTGGTGTGTGTATTTTTAGTTAAAAATGTTTCAGTATCTGTCTATATTTCTGAGATGAGGTATTATGTACACGATTTATAAATATGGCGATAAAGTTGAAGACAATAGTGTAAATAGTGTAGAAATGTTTCATGATTGCATGTGATAAAAGTGACTTCTCCATATCACAGAGAGAGAAGTTGAACGCGTGTTGGCTGTCTCAAGGTTGTTGGCGAAAAAGTTAAATTCAACGTCTTTTGGTGGGTTGTCCATATTTCCGGTAGGAACAGTTTTTGTTGCATGCTGGGAGAACTTTTTATTATTTTTATTTTTTACTTAATTTATTTTAAACAAGGTTTAAATATTGTTGTTTTATTTTATTTTATTTATAATTTTCTTTATTATTATATTCTTTTTTTTATTTTTTTATTTATAATAATAATGTCCCTACATACTATAAACGCTATTTCAGCTGGGAGACGTATTTGAAAGACATCTCAAATTTTTTCAATTAAATTTTCTTACAGTTTTTAAATAAGATTTTCGATCCTTTAGACAGGTAGCCTTTAATTTCGCTGTTGAAAAACGGGGATGTTTACTCAAACACTCGTGCCCACTAATATAACGCTGTAGTTGTAAATAAACCTAAGTTGTGCTCAAATATCCTTTTTTAAGAAATGCACAACTCTCGTTGGCACCTTCCGTAGTCTGTATCAATTTTGTTTACGTACCCGAAACTTACATTAATTTAGGCAATGAATACATTTTTTTATCTGATATTATTTTTTATTATTATATAAACGTTATTTCAATGGGGAGACGTATTCGAGAGTCATCCTTGATCTTTTCAGTCAATTTTTCATACATTATTTTAAATGAAGGTTTTTGATGCTCAAGGCCGGTAGACGTTAAGTACATAAGGCATTTAATTCACAACCACTACGGAAATCAGCGTGAACCTGGAAATAAAGAAGCCACCACTTGAATCCCATATGCCGAGAGCACGTCCAATATGGACGTCGCCTTTGTTATGATTTATCTACAGAGCCTTGACGGGTAATTAGAATCAAACCTATAGTCAAAATAATTACTCGTTTTACTTTTCCGGTCGTAGAATTTAACGAATCGAGCATTGGGATAAAAGGAAGAACAAGACAACGAAAAAGCTATTAAAATACATCAACTATGTTTCATCCTCATAGAGAGCTATATAAATGTAGCCTTGTGTCAGAATTTGATGGGCACGAAAAAAATTATAACTAGAACTCCATAACCAAATTTAATGGATCGTACCTGTGCTTACTTTACAAAGTGTATATCCGTTTCCGGTGTAGCCTTCTCTACATGTACAGCCGAATGTTTGGTTTGCAAAAACTGTGCAACGAGCATTCTGAACGCACTCGATTTTGCCTTCACTGACAAGACTAGCTTTCCCATTTAGCATCTGGCATTCAAATTTCTCGCAGGTGGTTGACACAAATTTCGAACCAAGCTGCACAAAAAGAAAAGAAAAATTGTTTAACAACATCATGCTTAAAATGTAAAATTAGCGTTACCTATATTCGCAGACATAATTTTTTTTGTTCTTACGAGACATTACACCTTTTTAACGCCTTCCTTTACGATTTTACAACAACCCCATTCAGTAATCCTAACCCTGAGTGGCTCTTAGACCTTGTAATAGGTGGATAATAAAAAAAATAAAAAGGCAATGCCGCTACTGATTTTCTGCGGATAGGTTATCACTATGTGAAAATGCGATACCCAATTCACAGTTAAAGATTATCCTAAGAAAGATTTATTATTGGCGATCATAATCTTAACATAAGATACACTGTGCTGATGGCGGACTCAGAAGGAAAACTACAAACACTGAGAGAGAAGTTAGTCCTTTCTTCTATCTTTCTTTTGCTATCTGCTAACTATAGTGTCCGCAGAAGTGGGACTTCAGATAGGCCTTTTCTAAAGGAAACTAGGATCTGAAATTGGAATGAAAGCAGTGATGGCACATACTCTGAATCTATCATAAACATGAAGAATGTGAGATTCATCATAACCACTTAAACCCTTGGGGTTGTAGGGGGACCACATCTACTGCAGCAATGGCGTGTCCTTGGGTGGAGCCCATTCCATCTTCAGGGTGGTTTGAATTCAGTTTTCTTTCTCCTAGACTGGTTGCCAACCAAGGCTGTAGGGCCCAATCTATCCTGCTATTTATTTATAGTTGGAGGAGATGGATGCATACCAAAGTTATTAGGACATAAGTGAATAGAATTAACACGACTGGAATTCGAATTCGGCTCTGCAATTTCTCCATCTGAGCCGCTAGCCATCACTCCACTGTGCCTCCTAATTAGTAAATTCTAAATACTTCAAATACTTAGGAGTTATAATAGTTTTAGGTTAGGGGATAAAGAAATTGACATTGTAACATCACTGCTGTAGTAGAGTTGGTGCCCCTACGACCCTAAGGGGACACAGGATTCGTGATGATAATGGTGATGATAATGATGATGATGATGATGATGATGATGACACTCACATTTTGAATTTAGGTTAGATATTTAACGCAACTTTAAATCCATTATTAATTATAAAAGTCGGGTATTAATTGTAGGTTCTTTAAAAAACCCTGTATTAATCATTTCTACTTATAATCTATTAATACCAACCGTCTCAATTCTGTTAATTCAACATTTTTTAATTTGTAATGTTAAGAGAAAGCCACTTGATAAAATCTATTGAGTAGTAAAAATGTTTGTTAAGTTTTGCTTACTGGCACGTAGTCTCCAGTTTTGTTATTAAAACATCCACATTGATTGGACTTGACGCATTTTTGTCCACTGATGACATATCCAGTCGTGCAGATGCAGCCTTCGGAATTAAACCGATCACATGACTGAGGATTTGGTTCCGCACACGACGGCTGGCATCCTGGGGCCCAACTCTTATATTCCATACCTTCTGCGCAATTAGCACCTATCAAGGGAACCGAAAACACAATCAATACATAAAGTTAATCGAATTTTGACAAAGAAACTCATTGGTCTTTACAAGTCGTATGGAAATTATAAAATTATAAGCTCTCGTAAAAGAAACTGTTTTTTTAATATTAGCAATTTATGAGTATATAGCACACGCACATCCAATAACCGTACACACATATATATGAAAGCTTCGAGAGTATTGATAAGGAAATACACTGCTTCTTACAGTCCAATGTTAATTTATTACTCACGGATCTCTTAATGATTTTACTGTGATTGAAAGTATCTGTATCATTTAATGATAATAAAGCTTGCAATAATCTTTCAATTAAATTAGAATATTCTTTCGACAGTTTGTAATGATTGGCCATCATCAATCCGAGAATCACTAATCTGGTTAAATCAGTAGTCCGGCACTAATTTTCCCGAAAGAATTTTCAGACTTCCCAGTTCCGCGTCCGAACCAGCCACTATTGTTTGATGGCGTTTGCTGCAGCATCGGCTATTTTTGGTAATACTTTTTAATACTGGTAAAGCAGTTCTGCTTGTCTTGCAAAATTTTATATATAACCTGCTAGCATTTAACCGCAGCCATGGCTTCTTCTGGTGATGTGAAATGAAAACACCATACGTCGTTCATAACAGATAACTCAGAATTAAAAAAAAAACTTGACAACGGTGTGTCTGTGTGAAACTTGTATCCTTCAGATAGCATTGGCTCAACTAGAGTTTCTGACATAAAGAAATAGAGAGAAAAATTAACGTAACTATCAGTAATTCGGCAAAATCATTTATACTGTCAATATGTGAATAGTGTTTTTTATCCAATGCCAGTATAAAATCTCAGACACTTTTTAGTCTTTTATCGTCATATTTTATATACTTGTCTTTTGTGAAGTTTTATATACACCTGCTGACATTTAACTTCAACTTAACTATCAGTAATCCGACAACATCATTTATACCGTCAATGTGTGAATAATGTTCTTTTTTATCTAATGTTAGTTTAAAATTTCAGACGCTTTTTAGACTTTTATCGTCATATTTTGTATACGAAGTGTGTTCAAAAGTATCCAACCTTTGAGTATAAAAATATCAATTCTGTACATTTCATAAATTTTATTAAATCACCTTTAAAACATTCCCCTTGAATGTTCACACGCTTCTCCCAGGGGTTCTGCTACAGCTGGTTACATATTTGGAACGCAATCTCTGGAATGCTATGGAGCTCCGCTGTGGCTTTTCTTATGATTTCCTCTTGCGCTTCAAATCATTTCCCTTTCAGCGTAGCTTTCAGATTGGGGAAGAGCCAAAAGTCACGCGGTGCAAAGTCGAGAGAGTAGGGACCTGTTGAACATGTAGTGTGTTGTTCATGACCAGGAAAGCTTGTATTACGTGGGCGTAATGAGTGGGGAAATTTTACCGACACTCTCCAAATGTACAAATCTTCCGGTAAAATGGAATGCACTGATCCTGTACTTATTTCCACTTCATAAGCAATCTCCTGGATTGTCACACGACAGTCTTTCATGACTATTCGCTGAACATTCTCAATCAGTTCCTTGTTTCCGCTTCTGCCCGAACGTACCTCGCTCTCCACTGAGGTGCGGCCATATTTGAAGTGGTTGTACCACTCTTTGATCTGAGATTTACCCATGGTACCATCATCAAAGGTATGTTGAATCTTCTGGGTGTTTTGAACTTGAGTATCACCAATCGTTTTGTAAAACCTGATCCAATATCTCTGCTCGATGCGTTCAGTTATCGTGAGTGAAAAGAAAATCTAACGAGCGCACACTACATGCCTGTACTCTAGGCGTAACTGCCAGGAACTTACGTGGCCTACTAGCGCGAAAGTTTTCACGCATGCCCAGGGAGGATGGCGTCACCTTCCACCCAAAGGAATTTACCCACGCAACACTAGTTTTGGCGTGAAAAAATAAAGTCGAATACTTTTTAAAAGCACCTCGTATGTGTTTTATTATCTATTTTGCGCGTATTTTGTTGCTTTCATTACAAACTGAAACGTGTCCGAATCATGCTTGAAATAAGAACAGTTTTAAGCAACAAGAGATGTGCTTTAAATAGAGCACATATGTTCGGCCATATTGTTGCTTTTTAACACACATTGATAAAAAATTCAGAATAACCAGTGGAAATGCCAAATGCAGTCTATTGATATTTGTGTCAACCCGGAAGTGATTGGTTAAACTGATTTATTGCATGCGAAATGTATAATCTATTGATGGGCAAATATCTTTTTTTTTAATGTAAAAGTGTAAAATAGTGGCGTTGATTATGTAAGCAGTGTATATTTTTAATTATTAATTTCTAATTTCAAATTTATCTTCATAAATAGCACTTTTCTTATTAGTTAATTCATTAAGAGAAGAAAAAAGACCAAGTTATCTAATTAAAGATTTTATCTCATTTTTAATATTATCAATTTGAAAACTATCTTAAGTGAGATCATGTGATCCTGCATATGTGGCAGAGAGGCGCCCACCATTGGCCACAATGGCTTTTTATTGAAGTATTAAATAACACTATGATTATTCGATTAGAGTATCTACCGCTGAATTGATATAGACAATGGAACATACGATAAAAGCGTAACGTGAATATACCGGAACGAATGAGAAAAAGAAAAAAAAACTCGGTAATAATGCCAGCACTTGACAAAATCTCATAGATTGTTATTTTAATGACAGCAAATACTGTCCAAGCCTGACATATTTTCAGCAATAACTGCTCTGCATCTATCACTCTCTTTCTCTCTGCTCTTCACACCCACTCTATCTGTGTGATTCTCTCTCAGTTTCATTCTACCACTCTCTCACTCTCACTTACTCTCTCTCTCTCTCATGTTCTCAGTTTCACACGCACACACACACACACACACTCTCTCTCTCTCTAACACACACTCACACTATCTCTCAATTTCATTATCTCACTCTTTCTTTCTCATACTAATTCTCTTTCAGTTTCACTCTCTCACACCCATTTCCTCAATTTCTCTCACTCTATCTCTCATTCTTTCACTTTCTCTCACTCCTTCATTCTCCTTCTCAATTTCATACTCTCACTATCTCACCTCACTCATCCGCTCTATCTCTCTCACACATACGCATTCACTATCTCACTTTCTTTCACTTTCTCTCTCTCTCACACACACACACACACTCACCCTCTTTCACTTTCTCTCTCCCTCACTCTCACACACACTCTCAATTTCATTCCCTCTTTATTTTCTTTTTACTTACGGCAAAATTTTTCACTTCTCCATTCAGCAGGAAAACCCAGTGTTGCGCATGTGTCTGCGAAAGCGTTGAGCTTCCGGCAAACGATGTCCTGGTTGCTACCATGCACGCAGAGATCACGCCAGCAGGCATTGAAGAACTGATCAGCCAAGTCCGGAGCGTTCTCTATACATTGTTTGAAAGGCCCTCGCGCATCTTCCATTAGGCCGCATTTGTCATGTGTTTTGACAGAAGACCGGCTCATCTTGCTACACATGATCAGCTCGGGACCGCGACAACTGTATAAAGGTCGTAACATATCAAGAGATATAGGCACACATGTTTGTTTTTTCAGAGATAGAGACAATAAGAGAGACAATAAGAGAGGTAGATAAGCTAATGAACTAGCAATGTGGCACTCGCGTTTTAGGGCCGGTCGAGTGTGGCTTCAAGAAGATGAGCGTTAAGAGCGACCAATCATCAGCGAAACGATATCTTCTTCTATGTGCCATGTCCCGTTAGGACATTTGGCGATCATGGCTTTCCACAATTTCTTTTCCTTTGTGACTCTTAGTAAATTTCGTCTTTTTGTTCCCATAAACCTATTTTTACCTACTACTTACACAAGTTCGATTAGTAGGTTGAGCTGTTTTCCTTTCTCCCGCTTGCCTTTAATATCTCCTGCGTGTGTCAAATTTTCCAAACCCTCTTTTCTTCTTATGTGCACTAGACATTTCAACTGTCTCTTTCTGATGTTAAGTATAAGTATCCTTTTTGTTTCTATTTTCTCTAAAACTTTGCAGTTATTCACATGTTCAGTCTATGGTATTCTCGGCGTCCTTCTGTCGAGCCATATTTATATTGCTTCAAGTCTCTTCTTCATCTATGAGGAAATTATCCAGCATTCACTGCGAAATAGGAGAATTGACATCACGTAACAATTCAGCACTCTTTGTTTCTAATGAAATTTTTCCGTTTCTAAATACTTTGCTTAGCTTTTGGAAGGCATCTTTTTTTATATATCCAATACACCATGGAATTTCGGTGTCACACTTTACGTCCCCTGTTAAAACATTTCCCAGATATTTATATTTTTGTACTTGTTTAATTTTGATATTTTCAGTCCACAATGTGGAAAAAAAAATCAGTAACTCAACCATGAGGATCTTTGCTGAACAATTCATCACCTGTCTCACATAATGGGAAGCAGTAGGAATCTGCCATGAGATCTAAGGCAGAGAGTTTTCAAGTATTATATATTTAGTGTGTGTGTATATATATATATATATATATATATATATATATATATATATATATAGATAGATAGATAGATAGATAGATAGATATAAGACCATATTTATCTCTTAAGAAGCAACTGGGCTAATAGAATTTGGGGTCCCTTCTGTATGTATGTATGTATATTCGTCCCACATGCCTATAAAAAAGGAAATTTTTAGATGAAGCTACATCAAAAACCTATATGTATATAAAAAAGATACATCAAAATCTAAATGGGTCTTCAACAAGCCCCATCGAATTTAAAAGATCTACTGCAACTAGAAGGACCTAAATACTCAAGAAAGTTTTTGAAATTATTTCAAAGGTCTACCATTAAATCTGAAAATAAACAAATCTCTGCTCTTATATTTTTATTTTTATTTTAGATTTATCAAGGGTCGAAGACTATAGGACCCTTGGGAGACTTTGTAGTGACGGCTCCCCTAGACTGTATAGCCCATACCTAAACCCGTCTCACTCTCTCTCTCTCTCTCTCTCTCTCTCTCTCTATATATATATATATATATATATATATATATATATATATATACTCGACTCTCCCGTCGAATTCGACGTATGAGAGTCAAGCAGATCATTTCCTAGGAAAGCGACAGCTCGACACCAGCACATTTGATTATAGTGGTGAATGTTTTGTGCAGAATCATCCACAATTTTTGAAGAACCGAATACAGAGACCAGGTGCTACATGGTCCCCAAACGACCCTCCGCATGTTTTGAATTCAGAGTTATACTTCTAGACAAGTTGCCATCCAAGGCTATAGAACGCAGTCTGTCCAGCTATTTACCCATAGCTGGAGGGAGAAGAAGAGGATATATATATATATATATATATATATATATATATATATATATATATACTGTTGCATTAGAACATGTAAGTTACTACTACAAAATTGTACATTTTGTTTCGACGTTGAATAAACAAAATCTCATCAGGTGTATAATATAATAAATATTTATTGCTCTACTCTTGTATTGAGCCCTGTTTTAAATTAATGTTTTGAACGTTGGAATTTTATTCTTCATTCTTTTACATTTGTATATATATATATATATATATATATATATAATATATATATATAATATCTGGATAAAATAAATGAAACAAAATTGGGTGTTTTTTTTATGAAAGTATTTATTTCTGTGTTTTTGTATATATTTATTTATTTAATATTTCAGACCACCTAGGTCTTTCCTCAGAAATCAAATGAGATACTGTGTTTGTGTGTTTGTTTACAGCGTTTGTTTACAGCGTTTGTCGTGAAGCGTGCATGTCACGTGATGTGCAATGCGACTTTGTTTGAATTTTTGGCGGAAGACTGATGATAGTGTCTTAAATGTTGTTTAAAAGGTTTTTTGACCATAACTCAAGAAATATTTCTTAAAATATTTTTAACTGTTAAAATATTTATGTAGATTTAAAATATCCACGTGTTTGTTTACCCCTAGTTTATATGTGTCTAATTTTAGAATTCAGTATTTTTTCTTTTTTTCTTCTTCGTATGTGTGTTGTACTTAAATTACTGTGTTTGTGTTTGTTTTTAGACTCGGACGACACGTGGTGGGGAACGCGATTGTGTTTGATTCTTTAAAAACAAACACACAAGAGTATTTGGGCGGAAGGCAATATAACGAACCCGACTGGAATTGGAACCCAGCTCTCTGGTTTTCAATTCGAAGTCATTATCCATTACACCACCCGCACATCCACACTTACAGCACCTGGTATTCCCAAGCGGCCACCCGTCTAGGTACTGACTATGCTCGACGTTGGTTAACTTCGGTGATCGTACGATCCTTGAGGAAGGTGCGGTAGAGGGAAACAACAAACTGTTTATCTAATGAGTTTAAATAGATGGACAAGACGGATGATAAAGGGTAAGTAATTGCTTAGAGCTACAAGGGATAAAAAGTTAGGGAGAACCATGATCATCCATGTCCTGAAGGGACACGACCCATAACGGATGAGTATGAACCCCAACAGAAATTCGAGTTCACTTATCCTATTTTCCAAGTCTCTTCTTTTCATGTACGTATTGATTGATTGAATTCCCTTCAAGGTTTCCTATGGAGGTACCAGCTTTGTTCTGCTATTTTTATGGGGAAGTGGTTTGTCCAAATGTTCACTTACCCGCTCATCGTTATGTACCAGTGAAGATATATTTGAAGGTATCTGACTGTGGGAAAATTAAGGGAATTTATTCTCAGTCTGATATTATTAGTAAATAATTCTTACTTAATACTCTCATAGTTTGAAAATAAAATCCATTACGAGCTGACTCTGAAGGAATGTGGTTAGAGCTGTGGAATCGTGCATGCATTAATTCAAACTCTTTTTATTAATAACTGCATTTTTTTCCAGGTAAACTGACATCTGACTGTCCAAAGAAGACTTCAAATGTAACGTAGCGACTTCTCATGAGACAAAATTTGGCATCGCGGTGTTATCAAGTACCTACAGAAAAAGGGTTTAGCACCCAAGGACATTAATGCTGACATGATTGCTACATTAGGGAATGATACTCCAACTTTATCAGCAGTGAAAAAGAGGGCAGATGAATTTAGAGGGGGAGGAGATTCTTGAAGATGATCCAAGGTCTGGGCGTCCTGCTCAAGCCACTATCGAGTAAAGCGTTGATCTTGTTCACTACATGGTGATAGATAACAGGCGAATCAATATAATCAAATAGTCAATACTATTGTCACATACCGTGAGAGAATTGTGAATATTCTGCACAATTAACTTGGCGTGATGAATGGAGAGCACTATGCTAAGTTGTTGAGGCAGTTACGAGAGGCTATCAAAATCAAACGCCCAGGTAAACTGACAAAAGTGATATTGTTTCATCAGGTCAATGCTCCAGCGCACAAGTTCTTGGTTTCAATGTGTGCTTTGCGTGATTGTGGCCTTGAACTGGTTGATCACCCTCCCTATTCTCCTGATTCGACTATCATCTGTTCACCAGCATCAAAAAAACACAATTGGCTGGGAACAAGTGTCATATCTGCTGTTGTGACATTTTTGACCAACAGGATGAACAGTCTTCTTTGAACTGTCAGATATCAGTTTATCTGGAAATAAACACTGCAGTGATTAATAAGACGGTTTGAAATTAATGCATAGACGGTGTCACAGTTCTAGCATGACTCATTCATAGTCAGTCTTCGAACTTTTCAGCCCGCCCTCGTAATTCTTTAAACATTGCTGTTTACGTTTCGAGGAATAATTATAATATAATGGGAAAATGCAAGAGTGGACAGAAAAGTTCATAGGCTGACTATGAATGGGTGATGCTAGAACTACGAAATCTTGCATGCATTAATTTCAACTTATTATTAATATTAAGAAGAATTGAAATTAATGCATGTAAGGTTTCACAGTTATAGCATCAGTCCTTCATAGTCAAATTATGAATTTTTCAGCACATCATCGTAGTTACAAGCTTGTATAATTTTTTCAAAATGGCGGTTGCTCTACTTACTGTTCGTCGTCACGGTTCTCCCACGCAATGTAGCTGTCTCCGACGAGATTATCTTTTTGTGGATAGTTGGCGACATTTGTGCCATTGAGCAATCGGAAGTCATCATGGGCGTGGTTACAGTCTCCGCAGAGTCCGATCATCTTTTGCGAATAGAACCTTGGGATCACCACCTTGACACTGTAGAACGAACTGAAAAGAACCTGAATGCCGCATTTGGTCGAAATGCCGTTCGAGTTTCCCGAGCGAAAAATGTGTACATTACCATTCAGGTGAATTGATGGCGGATACTTGAGTTGGTCATCGACCTGTGATATAACGCAACAAGATTATTTTTGTTTTGTTCTAAGATATTTTGTAATACAAGGAAATTAATATAGAAAAAATAACATGTATTAAAGATTTCAGTAACATATTTCTTTAATAAACCGAAAGAAAAAATTTGTTAGGTAAAAATAAAAGACATTAACTTTCCTGAATAACGTATTTACCGTTTTCTTCCATTATTTTCTGCTACTTTTCAGGTAACTTCATAATTTCTATCCTTCCAGAACTTTTCTATTTCTGAGTAAAGAACTGCGTTAAATGGTTTTATATTATCCCAGATAATATTTTTAAAAGATATTTCAGTAAAGA
This sequence comes from Acanthosepion esculentum, assembly GCA_964036315.1. Taxonomy (NCBI): domain Eukaryota; kingdom Metazoa; phylum Mollusca; class Cephalopoda; order Sepiida; family Sepiidae; genus Acanthosepion; species Acanthosepion esculentum. The sequence continues at coordinate 49,185,936 of OZ038485.1, forward strand.
CCAAAATAAATGCCTTGGTTGGTCAGTTTGTTAATTTAACGACATAATGTCGAATATAAAAAATTTATAGAACAAAAATCACAATTAATAGATAGGTAGACATAGGTCCGGCTTATACTTGAGACAAAGATAAACATTGGACATTAGGGATAAAATTAGTTAACCCCTCTCGTTCTCCATGCAACATTGAGCTCTTTTTTGATGCCGCATCCGAACGAAAGCTGACCAAGCGTAGTAGAAGTCGTATTAATTCGGATGTACAAATAGTAGGAGTTTCAGTGTGAATTTGGATTCACAAGCGGTCCCCAGTCGTATGTATACGCAATTTTAGGATAGTACGATCCAGTTTCAATTCAGAATTTCCTTCTCCTAAACTGGTTGACACTTAAGGCTATAGGATCCAGCCTATGATGATATTTTACGCATAGAAGAGGTGGATTCATGCATTTCCAAGGATATTATCACGTAAGTGAATGTAATGAATTCGAATGGAATTCGAAATCGGTTCATCGATTACCCAATCCGAGCCGCTAACCATTACTCCGGTGTGCCTCCATAATATTAACCCATTTTTTAATCATTAACCATATAAGACACACTTTAAAAAATAGAATAAAAAACACAGGCTCTTATATGCTGTAAAATACAGCCATTCTGGTTTTTTATACATTGATCTATCCAGGCTAGTGTCCTCACCGTGAATTTCCTCTTGTAGCGTTGGTTAATAAGGTTGTTAATCAACGTTCTACGGCAATGGAGACATTAGTGCGAATAGATTAATTCATAATGCTGATGAAAATAGAGAGGAATAATTTAAAGCTAAGGATTAGGAAGAAAAATCTTCCAACTGATAAGCATTCATAAAGGGCCAGTTGACGGTCCCAAGTCCCGAAAAACAGAAAAAGAAATGGCATGTGGCGGTGCCTTTTCATTGGTCCGTGAATTGACGAATCAGCTACTAGCTTGAACGCTTGATTTCCTGGTTAAAAAAGGAGTTTCTTCCTCTCAAATTCTCCAATGAGAATTTTTTGCTTAGTAGCGAATACATGTCTGCAAAAACATAAGACTCAGAAGTTGTCTCACTCAATTCACCCTATCCGTCTCGGACAAGTAGTCGGCTAATTTTCCCTGCTGGAGACAATAAAAAGCATACAATGAAGACCATATGCGTTGTGCTATTTGTTGCTCTTTCTCTTGGTGAAAAGACGGTCTATTTGATTTCCAATAAGCAGCGGAGACCGTACACCTTTGGTGTATAGATCTGAAGACAGCTGTGGAAACTGATGCAGCGACAAAACCGAGACGGCTCACTACGGAACGACGACCGTAGTCGTCAAACACTAGTTCGAGCCACAGATGATGTCGTGACAATGTCACATTTAGTGAGTTCATTCCATTCATAAGGCTTGAATGGACTTGTAGTATGGTTTTCAGATACTTTCTAACGGTGCTGCACGCTGGTGTCACTTTCCGAGGTCAATATTATCAAGAAGCCTCCTTCTTGACAAATTGACTCTGATGAGATTCGAATTCTGATCTCATGGAAGGCTAATGTTCTAACCAGTCGGCCACGTGGATTTTTATTTATTAATACGACTGATTTTATTACTTAAATGTTATTTTTAGTGGATACCTATATTTGAGTAGACACTCCGTTTATTTATTAAACAGTATATAAAATTTATTTTCGTCTACCGGCCTAAATATTCGAGACATATTTTTCTTTAATACGTTTTCTAAAAGGCGGATAGACGAAAATAGATAAATATACTGTTTAATAAATAAACGGGGCATCTACCGATCCCACCCTTTATCAAGAGAAACCATCGTTAGATCCACTCGTCCAGGAAAGGTCTCGTCGATCAAGCAAAGCCGAATAGTGGCTTTAAGCGCAAAGAAGGTTCTGCTAAGTTTCGACGTTGCTCAACTTCGGTGATTGTAGTTGAATATTACCGTTACTGTCCTTATAAAATTATTTTCTTAAAACAATTTTTTCCCCGGTAAATTACTTCTTACGGCCACATCACGTTCAAACGTCGAGCCTAGTCAGTATTTAGACGGGTGACCGTTTGGGAATATCGGGTGGTGAAAGTTGGGTGTGCGGGTGGTGTAATATATAATGGATCGTAATGCAGAGTTTCAATTCTCATTGTTTTCGTTATATTCACATACGCGCAAAATACCCTTGGAAAAGATATGAATACACTTATTCTCCTCCAGCTATGGGTTAATTAGTAAGACTTGTATTTCTAAGGCATTATTATCTCAAAAATTAATTCTTACGATCTAAAACTATTTTCTGGCTTTAAATAACCTGCAAAGGGCTGATAAGCCATAGAAAACGACTCAATCAATCAAATCTCTAACTCTCATAGTTCTTTCTAATATCGAATGGAGTTTGATAAGGAAGGTTGATAAGCTATAGAAACGACTCAATCAATCAATTCTCAAGTCCTCTAACTGTTATAGTTCTTTCTAATATCGACTGGAGTTTCCTTTCAAACCTTCTGTTTTTGGTAATGCGAAAAGTTAACACCTTGATTACGTCATTACTTTCTCTTCTCGTTACATGTGCTACAAATCCAATCGATTGGTTATCAAAAAGTAAAATCTAAATCAGGAAAGTACGCAAAACTCAACATTAGAGAAGCGCTGTTTAGACGTGACAGAAGACCGAAAGTATGAAGCCCCCTATGAGGATCGAACTTACTACTCAGTTGTAATTGATCTAGCGAAAGAAGCTTGCTAACCTTTACACCACGTCGAAGAAAATGATTTTCTAAGCGTACCTTAGATGTGGCACGCGGCGGAATGTGTAGAGCACCCAGTGAGGACCGAACTCGCTACTCAGTTGTAATTGATCTAGCGACACAAGCATGCTAAACATTACACCACGTCGAAGTGCCCAGTAAACTCTACAGTATAACTACAAGTATGCAGACTCAAAGGGGACCATGTCGAGAAAGGACAATTCTGCTATATTTATAATTGGCTGGAAGCTGTTCATTGTTTGCAAATAAATATTTAAACTATTGTGAATTATTTCGTTTATATGCAGGACAAAATAGTAAGGGGACGACAAAACGAAGCGTCATTAGTAAAACAGGTTATTAAACTGTACGTGGTAATTCATACGTAAGTCTCGTTCTTAGAGATGTAGTATCTATGGCCGTATATTTCCAAACGGATTTGTTCTGGCATCACGGTTCTTGGACGATCAGTGTGCAACTTGTTCTTGATATGTATCTGAAATTCGCAAGGGTCTCCCAGGACAGTCGACTTAGACAGCAAATAGGAACATGGTCCTTGGTAGTTAATCAACTGCCCGTCGAAAGTGATGTAGTGAGGGTCTCCACTGACCGTGCAGAAACATTTATCTAGAATTTTAAAAAATGGAGAAAAAAATGTCTGTATAATCGGAAAGACGAGACAGTAGACATGATGATAAGCAAAACTGGCAAATGTTTATAAAGTCACATGATAAGTCATGTGATATTACCTTCGCAGACGGTGACACCGTCACCAAGGAAACCGGGTTTGCAGACGCAGCGTCCGTCTAAACAGTCAGCTTTTGGATGGCAGTCATTACATTTCTTGGGGGAGTCGCCTAACACTGAAAGAGACACAGGATCAATAATTACGAAAAACAAACGTATTTTCAAACGCTTCTTTACACGACTAACACAAACGCGCGCACACACGCACACACATGCACAGGGCGCATCATCATAGAGCAATAGTTAGTCTGGTTGACCATTACTACTGAGTAGTGAGTTCGATCCACACTGGGTACCCAATACAAAACTCAACATTAAATGACTAAACAGTTGTTGACATGTCGTATAATCAACCATAGTAACCATTGCTACTACGTAGTGAGTTCGATCCTCACTGGGTGCCCAATAGAAAAATCGACATTAAATAACCAAACAAGTGTTGGCATGACGTGCAATCAACCAACCTCAAACTTATTGGCCAGTTTGTTCCTCACTAGGTGCCCTATCCAAAAGTTGCCATTAAACAACCAAGCAAGAGCTAGCACATCGTATAATTATCGAAATTAACCATTACTACTGATTAGTGAGTTCGATCTTCACTGGCGCTTCATACGAAACTCGACATTAAATAACCAAACAAGTCTTGATATATCCTACAAACAACCAACAAACCAACATACGCACATGTACACACAGATCTATCAATATATATAAGGAGTCAAGTATTTGTCCCGAAGAGAAATAAAATAATAATTAAACCGCAAAGTAAATGTGTGTAAATTTATTGAAGCAGTTTGAAATTTATCTTTTACCAAGTTTCGAATGCGGGGAATTAGAAAATTATCATCAGAGATCATTTATTTGAGAAATAAGAATGGGGAGCAAAAAGTATACGTAACATCTAAGAAATCACTAATAAATACATAACATTGTAATAATTATTTCAAATTATTAAGTTTACCGTAATTAAATGGACGAAAGAATAATATCCTGAGAATCTAAGATGCAGTTTTATATCAATTGAAAACCGAAAGTACATGCTAGATTGTACCAATCTAGATTGTACCAATCTAGATTAGCAAGAAAAGCTCGGATTTGAAACCACACGGTTTGCTCCAAATATAGATATTTTGCTTGTTAATTGTATAATGATAATAAATGGGTAATTAAAATAATCAAGACTTCCCATTTAAAATACGACATTCTTGAGCAATGAAAAAAAAACAGCGTCTTAATATATAATGAAAATTGCTAAAAAAATTACTTACTTATATCGTTTGAACCTTTGGCTGAAATAAGAAGATAAAATATAGATTTATACGCTGGCGTTAAAAAGGAACATTTCTCAATTCAATGTCATATTTCTAAAAAAAATAAATAAAACTAATCAAATTCCAGCTGATGACTAACTAAATATATAATTTAAATATCTGGGAAGTATTTTAACGGAAGGCCCAAAGTGCGAAAGATGTCTTCCAAAAGCTAAGCAAATATTAAGAAACAAGAAATTCTTATTACAAACGAAGAAAAGAGTACTATTTTACTCATAAGTAAAAATATGTCCTCTTTGACTTCTTTCCAAGGCAGAAACTTATTTAAATCGCATTTAAATATTTGAAGATCGAAGTTGACTGGAAAGTAGAAAGAGTGGACATTATGTGATACTTGAAGGCAATCTTCAGACCATTTATCTATCTATCTATCTATCTATATTTGGCCAACTTTTTTATTTTAGTTTCGTTTTTTATTTCTTTTCGGCAGCTTTTGGGTGCCATTTTATATTCGTTTTAATTTCCTTAAAGTCTTAACAGACTTTTATATTGTTTCTTTTATTTACTTATTTGTGCTAGTTTCGTTTAGTTTGATTTATTTTTAATTTTAACTTATAGTTTTCCCAGTTTTTTATTTACCAGCCTTTATTTTAAAGTTTATTGCTTTTGGTTTTTGGTATAATTTCTATTTATAAATAGTTTATTGTTTATTTACTGGTGTATCCAGGCTTTCTTTATTTGTTTTAACTTCTTCTATTTTTTGAAGAATCGAAATTTTGTGCTTTTGCGTTTTTCTTTTTGTTTTCTCCCTATCCCAACGCTTTTCCCTTTTGAAAAAAATCTCATTAAACCCGCTGGGTGAAGTTTTTCCTTTTTAAAAATTGCCGACGATGTGACTCGGTCGGTAGTAAAAAAGGACCTCTTTAGGGCTGCCGCTAAGGCTGACCCCACCGGATATAATAAAATCCAAGAAAAGCTGGCAGAAAATATTGGATCTCAAAAAATTGAAGGAGAAGTTGGACGCAAAGCGGGCAAAGAAGCAAAAGTCGCTGGGGGGGGGGCGGCTTGCCTCTCATCCTCTGTCCCGTATTCCCCTTCATCTACCAAAAAAATCATTTGCAAAACCACCTCCGCCCAAATCATTGTGAAATTCACCGACCAAACAAAAATCACAAACAGACAGCCCTTAAACTAAGCCTTCCCCTTTCAAGACCACATCTGGCAACACACCCTCCTACACACCCATAAGCATTCCTACTCCGACACCTTCACAATCTCCCCAAAAGAAGAGGAACAGAAGCCCCGAGTTTCAAGTCACAGCAGATAGGCGAAAGAAAAAAATCAAACCGCCATATCTCCCAGGGAAAGACGTCTGCCGCGTATCCCGGAAACAAGTAGAAAGGGTTTTCGTGCAGACGCGGAATCCAAATCCGTTGAAAGTGCTGTGGAATTTCCCGCACGTCAATGGAGTCGACGTTGAAGAAGCAAGAAGAGTCCTGACTGACTATAGTTCGATCTGGCCCGGGTACGTGGGAGATTTGGGGCATGATAGAGGAAGCAAACGCGTCCCTGAAATTGGTGCCCCCAGCGGCCTATTTACTTGAACCTGAGTTGGATTAAACAAAAGAACATTGTAAAGGGAGGGTCCCTGTTTTTGTTCACCCATCCCTTTATAGAGTCCTTAAACTAACGTATCCTGCAGATATCGGCGGCTTGTCTCATGATGATACCGTCGAAATTGAGATGGCTTCTGGTTCAATGGGACGGGCTGTCGGTGTCCTCACCCCTGCCATGTTCTATTGTGGTGGACAACCCTAATTGGTTTGATAATGTCTCTCTGGTTGGCAAGTGTGAATGCCCGAGGCCTGAGGTCGGAGTCTCTAAGGGTGAGGGTCTCTCGCGACCTTCAGCGCTTAGGGGTGAATATGTGTTGTGTGCAAGAGGCCCGTTTTTCTTCTCGCGGTTATGAAGGCATTCTGTCTAAGGGGTTTTCTCTTTATTCAGCATGTTTTGATGGACGCTCAAGGAGTGTCTCTTTAAAGGCTGCGTGTGCTCTTGTCTTCGCAGGTCCGGCGGGCAGACTTTGCGTGCTGGATGTTACCATAAAGGATAAGGCTCTGCGTCTCATTGCGGTTTATGGGCCCAATATCTAGATTGAGCGGCCTGCTTTGTTTCGGCAGATCGGGCCGTTTATGATGACATCACGTTGGGTAGTTTTAGCGGGGGATTGGAATGCCATCCTTGACCCCGACATAGATCGTATAGGGTCAAATTCATATTCGGGTACTAACAACAGGGGTATGAAAACTTTTCGCGACTTTGTCGATGGGTTTGATATTGTCGACAAATACCGGAATGAGCACCCTCAGAGGGTAGCTTGGACTTGGACAAATAGTGGCAGCTCGGCTGTAGGGGTGCGTTCTAGCTACCTCGACCGAATTTTAGTTCGAAGAGTCGATGTAGGGCTCTTAGAGTGTCCAAGTTTCCATTACATAGTTTATTCGGATCATAGGCTTGTCCGGGTCTGTGTAAACTTAGATAATCCTAAGGTTAGGATGGCTGGCTACTGGAAATTTAACTGCTCGTTGTTTAGCGAGCAGGAATTCCGGGACCAACTGCTACTAATGTTACAAAGGGAACTGACGGAGTATGTGGTGGGAAATACCTGGTGGAACAAATTAAAATCTAAAATTCGATCGTTTGCTGCCGATTTTAGTCGTCGACTCAATCTAGATAGATTAGCGGCGCAAACGGCTTGTGAGAAAAGAGTTGATCGGGCAGTTAAATCCCGTGATAGTGGGGATGTAGTCTTAGCTAAGGCAGAGTTGGCCTCCTTGCTTATCAAGAAGGATCAAGCTCTGGTAGTTAGGGCTAGGTTAAAAAGAATGTCCTCTAAGGCGACGAATATGGCCGCAGAATTGCGTACAGAGGAAAGTAGGAATGCATCACAGCGGCATATCGCGAGCGTCACATTGCCGAATAAGCGGACCGTGACTACAAACTCGGGCACATGTGAGGATTTTCGGGATTACTTTCGGGATCTTTTTACCAGGGAGCCCGGTCTGAGCCCTGCTCAGTTCGACGCCTATTTAGCCGACTTTCCCTGCCTTGAGGCAGCTGAAGCGGCTGGGTCCGAGGGTCCCATCATAGAGTCGGAAATCTGGGAAGCGGTGAAACAGGTTGGCCTGGATAAATCTCCGGGATTAGTTGGTCTTCCCTACGAAGTCTACTTGAGGCAGTCGCCCGTTTTTGTTCCTTTGCTGGAACTGATTTTCAACAACTGGATGAAGCAGGGGTCTATATCTCAACGCTTCACCAGGGGTGTGATCAAGTTGCTGCGTAAGGACAAAAACGGTGGGGATGGGATAGGTAATTTTCGCCCTTTAACTATGTTAAATACAGAGTTAAAGATTTTGGCAAAGATCTTAGCCAACCGTTTGCAGCTTGTTCTGTCTCGTCTGATTGGCTCCAAACAGACGTGTGCAGTGAAGGGCAGGACTATTCAGGACAACCTTCATATGGTACCCGTGATCATAGAGAAAGTCGACAGTGAAGCTGCGCTGATCAATTTGGATCAGTCCAAGGCCTTTGATAGGGTTGACCATCGATTCCTGGAGGCTGTTCTTTCGGCTGCCGGTTTCGGGCCGGACTTTCGCTCCTGGATCCGTCTTCTGTATGCAACTCCCGGTGCGCTGGGGTAAGATCGGAACCTTTCGTATTGTCTCGATCTATTCGTCAGGGTTGTCCGCTTTTGCCTATGCTTTACGTTCTTGCGTTGTAACATTTCCTTCGCAATTTAAAGGCGAATCCGGTCCTACGCGGAATTTCCCTACCTGGTGCTACCACCTTGGCCAGGTATTCTGCCTATGCTGACGACGTTTTGGTTCTTGTGTCGAGCAGAGCCGAGATTAACGAAGCCAGCAAAGAAATCAGTGGTTATGAGATGGTGACAGGGGCCAAGATCAACCGCGATAAGTCTGTTGGCTTGCAGTTGTGTGCGTGGAAGGGAGTTTCTCTTCCCGGGCCTTTCCACTAGACGGATGGGCCGGTCAAGATACTCGGCGTCTGGTTCGGTCCTGATATCCAGTTGGGAATGAATTGGTCGGAGGTACAAGGGAAGGCCGAGATCGCAATTAATTTATGGTCTCGGAGGAATCTTTCCTTGAAGGGGAGGGCGGAAGTATGTGTTTCACATATCTACCCGATTCTCCTTTACCGACTCTCGGTACTTCCACTTCCATCTGCCACACCAATTTCATTAGTAAGGCTCTTGTTTTCTTCCCTGTGGAGAGACAAAGCCGCTAGAGTATCTCGGGAGATCTGTTGCCTTCATCCATCTGAAGGCGGTCTAGGTATGCCTAGCATTGAGATTCGTCTTATGCTTCGCATCGGGTTTCTAGATCGTTTGTGTCGCGATTCGGATGAGGAGGGCGCCTTCTGGAAGGAAAACGCCCATAGAAATTTCCCATCCCTGAGAAGTGTGCACTCGTGCGAGGAGGAGACCCACCGTTTACCCTGAGGCGTATGCTCCTTCTACCGTGAATGTCGTCTTGTTCTGAAACGCCTCTTACGGGCGTCGGATGGCCTCTCCAACGTCTAGGCGTTGTCTCGTAGGGCATTATATCAAGTCAAGGAGTCCGTTCATGCTGATCTGATTGACGAGCTCCGTCTTACAAAGCAGTAGGCTCGATCAGTCTGGCCTTGGGCTCCCGGTTTGAAATGTCTCAATAACGATGAGGCATCCCTCACCTGGCTGGTGATGCGTGGGGCCCTCTGGGTCGCCAAAAAACTTTGCGCAGCGGGCTTGGAGAAATCTCCAAACTGCCGACGCTGTGATGGGGAAGTCAAGACCCTTGGTCACGTCTTCTTTCATTGCAAGTTGGTAGCACCGTTGTGTAAGTTCGTTGAAGGCCTCACGGTTCTCATGCGGCAGGGAAAGTTCTTTGTCCTTGAGGCCTCTTCTGTTTGTAGCAATGTGACACCGCCGTTGACGAAGGCTGAACTTTATGTGTTCCACTGCTTGCTAGGTATTATGAGAGTCGTGATTTGGTCGACACATCAGAAGGGATTCTATGGAGGTGAGAAGTTCACTTCTTCCCAACTGTTCTTGTACTTTAATCATCAGCTTAAAGTCAAGATTAAGACGGAAAGGCGGTGACTCTCTTCATCAGAATTCGGCAAAAGGTGGGTAAATTTTGCGCGACAGTGTAGAGTAAAAGGGGCTGACCTAGAGTGGCACTTTGATGTCGGTTAGGTACAGGATTTTGTCCTTCCTGGGTTGAACAGAGGCAACCCGTCCCGATATTAGGCTAGTTTAGGTTTAATTTGAATTTTTAGTTTCCCTGTTCCTATTTTTCTTTAGTTTAATTCCCCATCCCCTCCCTCGTTAGGTGGTCAGTGACGTCAGTTCTCTGGTAGTTGCGGGATGCCTTTCGTTTCGCGTGTGATTTTTCGTATTTGTTGTGAGTGAATGAGTGCGTGTTTGTGGATGGATGATTGTTTTTATACTATTATAATCCCGAAATTTTCGTCCAGTTAACTGATGTTTCTGCCACATTTAGGGATTGTGTTTTTTTTTATTACTAACCATATTTTGTTTTGTTTTCATGTAAATAGTATTAATTTATATTGTAAATAATCATTGGGGTTTTTTTAATTGTTGTTTTTATTCCCCTCCCCCCACAGACTTTGAAATGTACATATGGGGACTAGTTAAGATTTCATAGAGACATTGAGGTATTATGGTGGGTGTAGTAAGAAAGGTAGGAGTGAATGTGTTGTTTTGGTGATAGGACTATTGTTGGTATGTTTGGGTCAGTATTTAGAATTAAGACAGAAGAATACCGCCCTTTTCCCCAACCCCCCTTTTCGGCCCTGTGCCACATTTTGTACTATTGTACGAATGAGATGAAATGGCAATTTCTGTGTAGCGAAAAAAACATATTTTAAATCAGTTAATTTACAATATATATATATATGTATGTATGTATGTAATCTGTGTATTTAGACAGCAAATGTTCTTTATGGGTTGAGCCACTCTCTAGACACATTTTTTAAAAATCTTCAAACAGAAATCTGTAGCAGCAGGGGACGATTGAGACTGGGTAATTTCTGATGCCTCAACCTTGAGGGATATGACTGTAGAATGCACAATGAAGGACGAACTTTTGCGCATTAAATTTAAAAGAAAGACATAGCAGCAAGACTTCAAAAGCAAGACCAACTGTAACAAAAGAGAAACTCTTCAGTGAGTACAGTCAAGCGTGATAAGCGTTGGTTCAGGAATCTGGGGACATAGCAATTGTGAGTTCAATCCCTAGCCCGGGCTGTGTACCCCTGGGCTCAATCGAAACGTGGCGAGTAATAACTGAGCAATACTAAAAACTAAAACAAGACTAGGCATCTCTAGACATGGCCGGGGGAACGAGAGCAGTCTAACCCCTTAGGTTAAATAATGGATTCAGTTCGGAATTCCCTGTATGTTACCTGGATCGACATACCCTCGATGAAGGTCCAGGGGCCCAACAGCTGAAACATTATGATAACAATAACATGAGGACAATAGTAAATAATTTTAAAAAAATATTTCATAATTTTCTATTTTTATAAATTGTTTCATTGCATGTTCTTTCGGCTCCCCTTCTGTCATTTTAGTTCCACCTGATGTATATATATATATTTGAAATTATTAGGAGAATTTGATAATTATATTTAAGTGATTCATCGAGTCTGAAACCTCAACAGAATGCAAAATATTTCATAATTTTCTATTTTTATAAATTGTTTCATTGCATGTTCTTTCGGGTCCCCTTCTGTCATTTTAGTTCCACCTGATGAGGGCGCGAGGGGGTTATTGGTGGTCGGGGGTCTACTTCGTCACGGCTCTGGATATAATATAATAGATCATCTTTTTCAAAGTCGGGTTAATATAGTTAAGAGTGAAACTTAAAACTTACAGCATCGAACGTACGGGTCACCCACGTACCCCGGATTGCACGTGCAATGGTAGAGCCCGGATGTTTTGGGGACGCAACTGGCCTGGCTTCCACATGCTTGATTCTTCATGTTAGTTAATCGAGCTTTACCGTTTATCCGCTCACAGATTACTGTATTGCGACAGTCGGGTGACATTTTCTTGGCGCCAACCTGAAAACACAGATCTGTATATATTTATCAGGGTTAGGTCACAATATTCAGTTACTTACGTAAAAAGGGATTTTCAGTAACACTAGTTATATTGCTAAATTTTGCTCTATGGTAGGGATTTTTTATTAATTGCGATTACATCTTTCTGGAACTAGGTTCCCCTAATGAAGATACTCAGTGACGATCGAACTAGTTATGGTCAGTAAGTTTAACCTGTTAATTAAACGTATATATATATATATATATATATATATATATATATATATATATATATATATATATATATATATATATAAATATATATATATATATAGTCTTAAAGTGTGCTATATTTATGGGATTCAGTTCTCAATATCAGAAATAGAGCGTGTGTAAATATAAAAGTGAACATAGAAGTCACCACTTAGAGGCGACAGTCTGTTTCATGCTAGATGCAATCGTCAGGCCACCTGAATCGACATACCCTCGATGAAGGTCCAGGGGCCCAACGGCTCAAACGTTATGATAACAACAACATGAGGACAATAGGAAATAATATAAAAAAATTATTTCATAATTTTCTATTCTTATAAATTGTTTCACTGCATGTTCTTTCGGGTCCCCTTCTGTCATTGTAGTTCCACCTGATGTATATATATATATTTGAAATTATTAGGAGAATTTGATAATTATATTTAAGTGATTCATCGAGTCTGAAACCTCAACAGAATGCAGAAAGCACTGGGCGGCCGTTTCGTCGTATATTTGGGACTCATCAGCAGTGCGCATCCTCTACCGAGAATTGAAACCCTGACACTGAGATTTTACACACACACACACACACACACATATATATATATATATATATATATATATATATATATATATATATTAATCATTTTATCCACAGGAAGGCGGCAATGCCACTAGTACGCATGGTGGGTACAGGGAATGAAAGTGAACAAAGAATGAGGAGAATAGGGAGGATTGAAGGAAGGACAAAAAATGAACAGGTTCAAGAAGATAGAAGATGGCGATTGACACTGCATTTAAATTTTTGAAGATTATAATTATCGGGGAAGCAAGAAAACGGAAGGGAGTTCTACAGGTGAGAAGTGCGGGAAAAGAATCTGTTGGAGTAGAAATTCAACAATAAAACAGTGAGACCTAGATGCCAATCTAGTAGCACGCTTAAATTCATATAGTCAGAGTACCACGGAAAAAGCTCGTCAGAGCAATTACCATGAAAATATTTGTAGAAAAGACAGGGGGAAGCCACGTCACGTCGGTGAGAAAGTGACTGAAGTTGAGATGACTGGTCAGGATCGATTACATCACAGACCCTTCTTTGGATTTTCTCAAGAATCTCGAGATGTACAGCAAAAGCACCAGACCAGATGTGACAACAGTAATCAATGCACTGACAAATGGTAAATTTGCAAATGTGAAAGATGGATTCTGACGAGAAAACCTTTCTGGCAGTGAAACAATATGGCGATTAATACAACATGACGCGACAGAAGATATAGATAAGAAGATATAGACCACAAAAATAAGACGAAAAGAGATGAGCTTGCTAATTATGGCTTTACAAAAAGCATTCAGCACAGATGTATGTAAATTGAAATACAGATGTCAACCAAAGATGAGTTCTCTCGAACGGAAGTGCAACGTTATCGAAGTACAGATTAATGAAAACAAAACTTAATCTTTCACACGTAAAATAATCGTCTATTCAACTCTAGACTTCCTCGGTTACAATGGGCGAGTGACTGCGTGGCTTCAAGGTTTGTGTTTTTCCTTCCACCTGTGCTTTTAAGCGTCGCGGAGAGACACAGTCGTCTGTCAGCGAGTGGCCTGGAGGAGAGATATCTCGTGGGCTCTGAGAGTGTCTGTCACTGAGTCGCTCCAGCGTCTTCTTGGTCTGCTTCTCGCTCTCTATCCAGAGTGAATGAGGGTCTATGCTCGCAGGGCTCCTTGGTTGATAGGCATACGAGTGAGGTGTCCGAACGACTTGATCCTCTGCCTTTCGATGTGTTGTATGATTGGTATTGCTCCTACCATATCTCTTATTGCCTAATTCCTGATCTTGTCTCGCCTGGTCTTATTCACTGCTTTCCTCGGGCATTTCATCTCACAAGTGATCAGTTTCTTCTCAAGGGTTTTTGTTAGGGGTCATGTCCGGCAGAGGTATGTCAGCGTTCGTAGGAAATTGGCGTTGATGAGATTTGCCTTGATGCTCATGGAAATGCTAGGATGTTTTAGAAGAGGGCAAGTTGGTAACTGACTTGTAATAAAGTTTCCTAATCCGGTTCCTTCAACTAAGAGAGTAGCGCAAGTCAAACAATCCAGCAACAAGCGTTTGTATACATCTGACAATTTTGATAATTTCTGAACGTGTTTAGCGTCATATATGATAGTTTGGTTTTAGTTTTAGTTTTAGTTTTTCCTTCCACTTGTGCTGTTACACAGTCATCTGTCAGTGGCAAGGCGAGTAGTCTGGAGGAGAGATATCTCGTTGGCTCTGAGAGTGTCTGTCACTGAGTCGCTCCAGCGTCTTCTTGGTCTGTCTCTCGCTCTCCAGCCAGAATACCTGAGGGTCTATGCTCGCAGGGCTCCTTAGTTGATAGACATAAGAGTGAGGTGTTCGAACCACTTAATCTTCTGTCGTTCGATGTGTTGTATGATTGGTATTGCTCCTACCATATATCTTATTGTCTCATTCCTGATCTTGTCTTGCCTGGTCTTCTTCACTGCTTTCCTCACGCATTTCACCTCATAAGTGATCTTCTCAGGGGATTTTGTTAGGAGCCATGTCTGGCACTGGTATGTCAACGTTGGTAGGAAAATGGCGTTGATGAGAATTACCTTGGTGCTCATGGAAATGCTAGGATGTTTTAGAAGAGGAGCAAGTTGGTAACTGACTGTTTTAGCTTTCTGACATCTGGTCTCAATTTCTCTCTCTAGTTTACCGTTTCAGTAAATATGCTGCCCAGATATTTGAATTCAAGGATTTTGGTTTCAAGGATTTTCTCTAAATATGGATTCTACATTCACGTGAAGATATCAGCGTCTCTCTTCGTCTCCCTCTTGGTTGGGTGCTTATATGTAATTCGATTTGTTCCACTTATGCACATCCTAGAAGTAGACCACATGTTTAAGTGTTGGGAAGCAACTGCTGACATCTGGTTGCTAGAAGATTGGCTTTCTCATGCATCTGGCTTCTCTGAAGCTCTAGTATAACACTGAATACAAAGTATATTCTCGTAACACCTGGAGTGATTGATATACTCCAGGAGTTGCTTCGGAAAACGACTGCTTTGCATTTTTGTCATCCAATCGCAGTAGCAAATATTCAACGATTGTGGTTCTGACAGAGGTGAGCACCTCGGTATTAGTGATGAAGAATGTACACATGAATGTAACCAAGAGGACTGGCGCAGCACGATCATTTAAAATTAGTTATGACTAATATAGTTTTGTGCCAAACTTAGTTAAGATTAATAGAAAAGAATTGAGAACTGCTTGATGGGTTATATTTTAGTATAATTCCACTTAGTGGTCGGTGTTCAAACCCAGTTAAAAACTATTTCGACTGTTGATTTTCAAAGCAAGCATACGTTCTTGTTGCAAGAAAAATAAAGGTGCTACTATAGCGTGAGGTCTAACTCAATATGTTGTGCCCTCCCCTTATTTGGATATCAGGTCAGATTAGGTCTAACATGGATATATATCTGTCACACATTTTCTAAACACATGAAACAGGAGGTAGACCTCACGCTATATTGAGATAGACTTCACGCTATAGTAGCACCATATTATTGTCGTAGTTGATCTTTAATTATTGGTAATAATGCTTACTAAATTTCAGGCTAATAGCCGCAACTTTTGAATAGGTTTTTGATTAAGTTTACATAAATTCGACATTTCTTTCTGAACAATTGATCGCTTTTATGTTTCACTGGATATGGTAAATTTTATTTCTTATTCAACTCCGCAAAAATGAAGTCGTAATAATACATGACAAAATAAAGCGTAATAATATATGAGAAAATAAAGCGTAATAATATATGAAAAAAATAAGGCGTAATAATACATAAGGCGTTATTATACATGAGAAAATAAGGCGTAATTATACATGAGAAAATAAGGCGCAATAATACATGAGAAAATAAGGCGTAATTATACATGAGAAAATAAGGCGTAATTATACATGAGAAAATAAGGCGTAATTATACATGAGAAAATAAGGCGTGATGATGGAACATCACTAGTTTGAATTCTAGGCATTGAATGTGACCAGGCAATTTTTCCAACACTGAGCTATTAGGCTAGATCACTGGTTTAAAATATTATTATGTGCTACTATAGCGTGAGGTCTGCCTCAATATGTTGTGCCCCTCCCTTCACGTTGCCATCAGGTCAGGTGAGGTCTAACATGGATCAGGTCAGGTGAGGTCTAACATGGATATTTATATCTGTATTACATTTTCTAAACACGTGAAACGGGAGGTAGACCTCGCAATATAGAGGTAAACCGCACGCTATAGTAGTGCCAAGAATGGTTAAGTACACGGATTCTACTCCATTTTCTAACTTTTCTTTTTTTTCTTTAGTTATTTATGTATTTGAACGCCATGTCCCTTTATGATGTGGGTGATAATAGCTTTCCACAAGAATCTGCTTCTTTATTGTCTGTCAGTTTTCCAGGGCTTCTTGACAAAGATAGTGGAGTTGTTTCTTGTTGCTTTCTCTACGGTTTTGAACTACGAGTATTGCCTTTTCCAGATTGGCCGCCACCCAAAGCTACATAAACCCGTTTCCTGTGCAACTTATACTATACTTAGTGGGAAGTGGGGGAATTACACCTTTCCAAAGGGTGTTTGTGAGAAATTGAACGCAACAGATTAAACCGGAATTGGAAATCAGCTCGCAGATTCCAACTTCCGCGTTGGTATCCTTTACGCTACCCGCTTAGTTTCTCCCCGTTTTTACCAAACTTAGCGAAACAGCAAATATCCATGAATTTCAATAAGGTGTCCTTTATTTCTGGTTGGCAGATCTGACACCATGATTTCTTTCTTTTTTGTTTTGTTTTTTTTTGTTTAAAATTTCTTTCAAAGTATTTTTTTCCATAAAGAAATAATTAAACAAGATGAAAATTTCGAATAATACCTTAGCATGTTTAAAAAAAATGTCCTTCCGTTTATTTTTTTGATGGTTCTTAAAGTTTCTTAACTAACACTTTTCAAATATTTGCTTGAGAATAAACAGAAATATTATTCAATAACAACACCAACAAAAAACTTTTTTTTCTTCTCATAACGAAGAAGTAAAATTGTTCTTAACAAGAAAATACTTCTTACTTTTCAGTCAAATTTGATTAATTCGTTTTCTACGGTTTATCAACCCTTTGCAGGTTAATTAAAGCCAGGAAATATTTTTAGATTGAAAGATTTTTTTTTTTTTTTTTTAAATAATGATTTAATGATACAAGTCATACAAATTAATCCATAGCTGGGTGAGAAGAGATGAATTCATAACTTTCCCAAGGCTATTTGCGAGTAAGTGAATATAACGAAACCAACTGGAACTGGAACTCCGCTCTCCGATTAACAATTTCAAGATATTATCTATTACACCACCCACACATCTAAGCTTACAGCACCTGATATTGACAAGCGGCCACCCATCCAGGTACTGGCCAGGCTCGACATTGCTTAGCTTCGGTGATCGTACGGCAATCGGTCTTTCAGCATTCAAACATTTTAATGCAGTATCAACATTTATCATCTACCTTCTTTATTCCTGTTCTTTTATTGTTCTCTCTTCTCAACAATGTTTTCTTTTTCTCATATACTCTCACACTAAATAACCCCTTGCGTCTTTTTTACATTTTTTTAAAATCAATTTACCCCAAGCAAGGTGATAATGCCACTAAGATGCAAGGAGCTTCTGGGAATTAAATAGAATGGAAAGACAGTAGAAGGAACCGGAAACCCAATCCTAAATATAAAACAAGGGATAAACCTCTACTCCTGTTCAAAAGATTGGGGAGGAGTGTGAACCGGACGATAGGCGAAATTATCTGCTCTATGCTTGGGGTGAAATGATTAAAAATATATATAATTGAATAAATTATTTATTTTCTTTAAGAATATATTTGATGAACAAAACCGAGAATTATTTATGACTTAACCTCATATACATAGACTTATCGCTTTAAACGTTAATACTCGCATTTGAGTAGGTGCTCCGTTTATTTATTAAACAGTATATTTATTTATTTTCACCTACCGGTCTGAATATTCAAGAAATCTTATTAAAGAAAAACTTGACAGGAATCGAACCTGCGTCTCTCAAGGTAGAGATAAACCACCGTTTATCCCGAAGCGCCTTACCGCTTGGCCACGAAGAAACAGAGGGTCAGGCGAAGCGAATTTCATGCTTTCAAGCGAAATTTCTTCCGTCACAGATCTAAGTTTTTTTCATATCTGCACATAGTTTCGTATCCAAACTTAAAAAGAAAATTTTCTTTTTTTTTTAAATGGATTTTTATTAATTCGACAGATTCGTATCACCTTAAAGTGGATACCCGTATTTAGTGGATAGCCTATTTGAGTAGGCGCTCCGCTTATTTATCAAACGTATAATTTTTTTTATTAACAATTACAAATTTTTGTACAATATTTACATTGCTGCTCTTTTTTTGCCATATTTATCACAACGTTTCGGCCGTTGTACGCCCCGGCCTTCTTCAGGTGGTTGGAATGTCGAACTGATCCCTCTATTTCGCTCGCTGGTGTAAACTGTTCTAGTTCCACGTGCCATGTCTGATGGATGTCAGGGACACATGGCACAGTGGATAAAGGCGTTAGTTAGATCCAGTAACAGGACCTAAAGAGTGCGAGTTCAATACCCGGTTAAGGCGGTGGAGAACTTGGAGAGGGGAATTAACAGGAGATAACTGATAACTGACATCCATTAGACATGGCACGTGAAACTAGAACAGTCTATCCCAGCGAGCGAAACAAAGGGTTTAGTTCGACATTCCAGCCACCTGAAGACAGCCGGAGCGTACAACGGCCGAAACGTTATGAGAAATATGGCAACAAAGATGAGGATGATAGTCCGAGAAATGTAAATAGTGTACATAATACCTCATCTCAGAAATATAGACAGATACAAATTTCTGTATTTGCATTTTACTTTGTTATTTTCGCTTGACAGAAAAAAAAAGAGTTCGACTCACCGGAAGATAGTTTCCATTTGGATCTTTGCAGCCACATCTGGACGGTTCTACACACACGTCATCACTCAGCAAAAGTCCTGGGACACACTGACAACCCTCCCTGTCCGGCTGGTTACAACTCTTGGGGGCATCAGGATCAAAGCAGGTGGGTGGACATCCTGTCATGCGGTAACTGTAAGTGGTATTTACACTGGGACATAATATAGCTGAAGAAAAACAAAATAGGTTCTATCCTTTAAAAATATATATATATTTATCAGAATAAGGACACTTATACTTAACACCAGGAAAAGACTATAGCACAACGAGGAAATAGGGCCTGGAAAATTTGATACTCGCAGGACAGATTGAAGGCAAGAGGGACAGAGGAAAACAATGCATAACCTACCACGCTACCTTGATAGGTGGATGTCAGAACAAGGATTAGGAGAGATAAAATGACACCATTTATTAAGAGCTACAAAGGGCAGGAAATTGTAGACAGTCATGATCGTCTGTGTCCTTTAAGTTAGGTGCCGCCACAGATTCGCTAAAAAGTGAGCATACCTTGGTGAAAAAAATACCCAATCTTAATAAAAACAAAGTTTTATCGTCAAAATCTTTATGTTATTATTAAGAGGAAATACCAAAGAATTTTTTAATTATTAAATTATATTTTTTGATCCTTTATAGAATGTTCGAAATTTTGTTTTTCTTGCGTTAGCACGGGAACCAAAGATTAGTATTGAAAATTTTAGCGTGTTTTTTTGCGGTAAAAATATACTGATTTGGAAATTCTTGCAAAAATCAAATAATTGTCGGATTATAATTAAACTTTCAGGAATTATTCACAAATGAATGAAAATATTTTAGAAATGTTTCTTTTTTAGAAAATCTTGATAAAAAAATTTATTTACATCTGTTACCACCCTCACTTATTTAATTTTATGAAATTTCGAGAAATTGATTTTTGTATGGTTGAATGATTATATTACTTATGCGTAAAACTCCTTGAACAATTTAAATTAAAGACTTTTTTATTTTTTGAAAAACAGGACACCCAGTTAAATCTGTCCTGAATCGTAAAATAAAAAATGCAATAAAACTAAGAGATTATTTAATTAGAAAGCTTTTCATTTCTTTTATGAATAAGATATATTATGGACACTTGCCTTAAGAAAAAATTAATGAATAATGAACTTTTGCAAGAACTGTTTTAATTTTTTTAGTTTTAATTACAATAATTTATAAAGATTTAAATCTTTTAAATTTTTGTATTAATTTTTATCGTTTAGATGATATTGTTAAGTAAAAACTATATTTATTAACCATAAATAAAAAGGTTTACTACAATTCAACTTTTCCAATATTTTAAAAAGAATTTTGAATTTTTTTTTGTGTGTATAAACGTGATTTTGTAAATACAGACGACATTATCAGAAAATAAGAGCGATGACTATAGTAAAGTTAAAGCAAAAATACCTAAAATTAAAAACGAACATTAGATTACAGAGAATATTTTCCTAAATGTTAAAGATTAACTCAGTAGTTAAAAATTATATAAAAAGGCGCTTACATTATATTCCTCCGGTAATTTTTATAGATATTTCGCCCGTGGAAAAAATTAGATAAACTTCAGCCTGTCAGTCAGCTATCATCCTGTCAACACCTTAAATAAACACCTACTTCCGTGTTAAAAATGCATTTCTACGATATTTTAAACTAAAAGTAAATTATATTTGTTTCAAATTAGATTAATTAAACTTTAAATCATCTAATAATTTTCAAATAATGATTTAGAAAAGTATATTTTATTTTTGGAAGATTTTTTTAATAAAGAGAATTACATTGTGCTGACAGATGGCTAAAAATGGCACTAAAATCAGCGAATGCTATTGATTTCAAAACGAAAACGCCTTCCAGTCAATTTAAATTAGTTTTGAAATACAGCAACTTATTTTGCTTGTTGGAAATATTAAATTTAATCTATTGAAAATTAAAAACTAAAATATTTAATCTATTGAAGATTTTTCATTTTTAAAAGTTCATTTTAAACTTTAGGTATAACGTTTCTGTAGAAGTATCGAATTTACTCCATAAAAACGTAAAGAAAAAAAACAATAAATTAAAGGGCTTAGAGCAGTCCAATATTGAATTAAAGACAAAGAACAGTGTAATAAATGAAGACAAAGAAAGCGTTTCAAGATAATCTTTATTCAGCTTGACTCGCAGTACAATATATCGACGGGCTGAGGGCTTTAATATGCTTTGAGATGGACATATGAAGAGTTACATAAGTGGGAGATAATCAGAAGGGTCTATTTTACGACACGCAGCAACATCTAGCAAGTAAACTTTCGTCTTGATCCTAGTACTCGAAGCTTGAAGAGTCGGATGACAAAAGATAACTTGGCAAATGTTGCTGTGTTCTTTAGTTTTAATTCGATCTTCTCTCTCTTTATTCCCCCTCTCTCTCTCTCTCTCTCTCTCTCTCTGTATCTGTCTCTCTCTCTCTCTCTCACTTTCACCCTCTCTCTCTATATATATATGAATATTGTTTATTTATTTCTTTTATACACATTTTACTGAATTTCACAAACAAGGAAAAATCAACCAAGGTTTTAATTCAGTTTTTTTTTTTAATATACTTACAGCTTTCCATAAAACTTAGTCCCAAGTAAAGGTAAATTGTAAGAATAGTAGAAAAACTGAATAAAATACTAACAAAAAATTTCCTTATCCGTCACAATTAATAACGACACACACACACACACACACACACACACACACACACACACACACACACACACACACACACACACACCGGCCTGAAGACTGCGTTCAAACATGAAACAAACTGTTAGCTCTCGGTGTCGATATATATATATATATATATATATATATATATATATGTGTGTGTGTGTGTGTGTGTGTGTGTGTGTGTGTGTGTGTAAATTATCTTCAGCTGAAGAAACAAAATGAATAAAAATAAAAGACGAAAAACTATTCTTAGCCGACGTGTTTCGTCCCCAGAGAGACTTTATCAAGTCAAATGTAATGACTTATTTTGTTGCATGTGTTTATATACAATAGCAAGGGTGTCATTGGTTTATCAAGGCTTTTCAAATTTATTTATTTCCTGTACAGTTTAATTAAAACTTTCGTCTTTCGCTGGACCATTAGAGACTTAAATTATCACATCAGGAGTAAATAGGTTTGCCTATCACCCACTTTCAACTCACCTCCGATTTCCCAGAATTAGAGGTTTAGTTTTGTTTTCTCTTTATTGATTTTATATATATATATATATATATATATATATATATATATATATATATATATATATATATATATAGTGAGAGAGAGAGAGGAGAGAGAGAGAGAATGTGGGGGACGCTTTTTAAAAAATTTGTATGTATAATAGTTTAACAGAAAGAATTTTAATTGAAAATATTTTTTAAAAATACTCTCTCTCTCTCTTTTTCTCTTTCCAGATAGAAACAGACTAAAACCAAGGTGAAATTTTAACTCTGGAAATGTTGCATTTTAGAATAGATAGATAGATAGATAGATAGATAGATAGATAGATAGATAGAAACAGACTGCGTCGCATAGCATAACCGAGGTGAATTTTAACTATGGAAGTGTTGATTTTTAGGATAGATAGATAGATAGATAGATAGATAGATAGATAGATAGATAGATAGATAGATAGATAGATAGATAGATAGATTTAAACAACACGAACAGGTAGATAGGTAGATAGATTGATAGATGGATAGGTCTTTACTTACTGTACTGTTTAAATAAATCTCTTGTCCTATTTCCATAATATATGAGTCAGATGCTGTCGCGAGAGTCTTACACTTTCAGTACAGAAATAAACATTGGCATACATTCATATAATGCCTTCCTTTGCAAGTGTATACTTGCATTTATTCTACTTACGACAAAACTCTGATGTCCTCCAATTAGCAAGAACGCCATTTTCTTCGCAAGCGTCCGCCATAGAACTGACTGCATCGCACCCAACTTCGTCAATCATGAATACATTTTGTTGATAGGAACAGACATCAATTCGGCAAGTTTCGTAGTATTCCTCTGCGATATCAGGAATGGCCTCAATGCACATGCGGAATGGGCCGGTCCGATTTCGAATGATGTCGCAGTAACTCTCTATGACCACATCGTCGATACAATTAGAGTTCACTGGGTAGGCAAAGCAACTGAAAGTAATTTAAAAATATATTATAATAGTAATAATAATAATAATAATAATAATAATAATAATAATACAGAGAATGTCTTGCTAATCAACGAATTGCATCTGACACGCCAACATCGATTTTTAGTATTTTAATTGGACTTCATGCAGCCAAGTCCTCAGGTGTATCGAGATTAGTATTCCTACCTGTAAGTTTAGAATTTTAATTTCCATGTGTATATAGAAAATAGAATTAAAAATAGATGCTATTATTTTGTAGGTGCGGATGGTGTAATGGATATTGACGCGGAAGATAAATTAGACGTGTCGAGTTCAATCCCCGTTCGATTCTGTTTTTTCACTTCACGCTAATGCCCTTGGACAAAGCTATGAACTCATTCTCCTCCAGCTATGGGTTAAATAGCAGGTCAGATCGGGCAGGCCTTGATGTGGAAACCAGTCTAGGTAAAAAAATTATTATTATTACTATAATATGGCAGAATGGTTAGAACGTTCAAGTTCCCACTATGTGACCCGGGTTCGAATATCACCATGATTGATTTATCCAGGTGACTTCTTGATGTTATCGGCCTGGTGAGGCCATCCCAGTATGGAAAATGTCCGAAAACCATAGACGGGTTGACCCAAACCGTGTATGCGAAATCGTGCAGGCGGATCTATTTGGAAGCCGTCGATGGTTGTGCTACCAAGAAGTTCCAAATCGTCGTAATCGAGGGTTTGAGCGCACTGGCCTTGTTCAGAGTATTGAACACGCCAGAAAGAGCGCTCTCTCCCAGAAACTATATAGTTGCAGTATAAACCACAGGTGGGTTCTGTGGGTGTTGAACAAACACAAATGTGCCTGAGCAGGAACCTATAACAAGGATTGGCTTGCCGTCTTCGTAGACAGGTGTACTCAGATACGAGAGGCCAGGTAATTATTATTATTAGAATCTGTGGTGTTTCGGGTGATGATGATCATATATCATTTAAAGAGACAACTCTTTCTGCAACACATGAGCTGTTCCAAGTAGTGCTGCCACCTGCACACTTCTAATGATGTCAGATATCCCGAAAGCATCCTGCGAGTTGGAAAGGTTCCTGGAAATAGTCATGAGTGTGCCAAGGAGATGTTCAACTGCTGCATGGTGTATTTCTCAGCTTTTCTCTGCCATGTCTTGGTACTTCTGTATTTTCGTCTGCTCTTCTTTTACGATGTTCTTATCCTAAGGTAAAGCAACGCCTATCATAATGCACTCACGGCTGTTCTTGTGCTCAAGTATGAGATCAGGGCGATTGCTCTCCAAGCGCTTGTAAGTCGAAATGGTTTCTATCCCCATTTGCACAATCCAAATTATTATTATTATAAATGTTCGAAATCATCTCAATATAATTCATGATAGAGGAGAACACATAAAATGAAGGTGACAGAACATATAAATAGTCTAAGTGATCCAAGTGTGAATATGAGTACCAAATCAGAGTTCAGGAAAGCTAAAAAGCTAAATCAGAATAGTGTCCATTTCAGTTTTCCATTTTGAGGTTTTTGATAAGAATACTTCCCATGCATATTACATTAAAAAAGTATTATTTCAATACGGAGAGCCTGGATTTTTTCTCAGCCTGACTCGTTATCAGCACCACTCGCACCCGAGCATTGGGATCGTCATGCTCTTTCCCATCCTCTCTCCCTATTTCATTTCTCCTCCCCACCACTCAACTAGTGTCAGTGGCAGAGACGGTTGTGAATCAAAGAGTTTGACGAAGTCATTTGCGTGAATTTGATTTTGGTGGACAACTCTGCAGGACGGAGAAGCCCACACACTTGGCCAAAAGCGCCTCCCGCGCAGCTCAAGGGGCATTGAGACAGGCGAGATCTGGTAAACCTGGTTGCATCGGGCTGTCGGATGCTTGGTTTGTCAAGGTCCGCCTTGGTTACGCCAACCCGACTGGCATTGCCTTCTTCCGCCGGTTTGGTCGCTGAGATCGTGTATATATTTGTCTATTCTACCGTTGATTGTCCTCGGGGGTTGGTCGCATTCAGTATGGCCCCTTCTCCTCGACCTTACCGCCAGGAGTTGGAACTCCAGACGGCTTCGCTCTTGGGATCCCTGGGACACGCAAGCCCTTTACCATGACAAAGAACGACCAAACAAGTTATATTTCAACAAGTATGCATGGCCCGAGGATTCTCATCCTGCGGTAGCACCTTCATCATTCCGTTAAAAAGAAATGGTTGGTGGATATAATAATAATAGTTGCGTTTTAGGATAGATAGATAGATAGATAGATAGATAGATAGATAGATAGATATGAACAAACTGATATAAGTACGAAGGGGTTGATAGATAAATAGGAACAGACTGACATATGTATGAACAGGCTGCGATAGATATGAACAGACTAATATCAATACGAACAAGCTGAGACAGATAGATAGATAGATAGATAGATAGATAGATAGATATTAAAAGTAGCTTTAAAAGTACGATACAAGAACACAAGTATAAAAATACTACCGTAGCCAGCATCTAAAGGACCAAATTTTAGTCGTCGCTCTGCAAAAGGTCTCAAATTAAAAGAAAAAAATATAATTGCTGCTAAGGTTACTGCATTTATATAAAAGTAAAAATTGTTTACTTTTGAGGTGGTTTGTCTCCATCCATGGGCTCCCGATACGAATCAGCAACTAACGTGTCCGCGTTGGCCATCTTTCTGACATCAGTTCCGTTTTTAAGTCTCTTGTCGTTCTTTGTGCCATCGCAATCCCCACAGATACCCGTCATCATTCGGCTCAAACTGGAAGGTGCTACGACTTTGACGATATGCACGCCGTCAAAACCAACTTGTAGACCACACTCGGCTGATACAACCATGTGCTTCCCCGTTCGGAACATGTGAATTTTCCCGTCAAGTTCACTTGATGGCAAATAGCGAACTTCATCGTTAACCTGCACAGGAAACAAAAACATGGAAAGTAGTAATTCTTGAGAACATATATATGAAACAAAATATTAATAAATTGTTCGTGACAATATACGAGGTATGATAAAAAGAAATTATGGATTTGTTGCTATGTTAACGGAGCTAAAGTACGTAGGAGTCCCTTGGCACAGATTGACACTGAACTCTGTCGCGCATAAACACTAAGTTATAACGTTCTCGCTCACTTGTTTACAGCAATGCTTGGAACGAAAGTGTGTAGAGTGTGGTCGTCTCGCCATACCACAGAAGTTCCATCAGTGGCCACGACTTATTCTGAAGTTTGGGGCAAGTACAACGTTCCCTAGGTCCGACAAGCACCATATTCCCCAGATCCCCCTCATTGCTACTTTTTGCTTTTCAAAAATCCCACTTGAAAGGAAGAAAATTTCAAGAGGTCAAGGAAATCCAAGAGAATGTGACGAGGCAGCAGCTCGCTATCCCCGATAAGGAACTCCAGGAATGTTTTGATAAATGGAAACGACGCTGAATAACGAAAAAAGCCACTTCAGAAAGTGACTACTTCGAAGGAGATTAAATGTAGAATTGATATGTGTTGTAGTTTTCTTTTTACAGCACCAGTCCTGATACTTATTTTATCAGACCTCGTATACGTATCTACTATGAGTTTAATGCTTCTTATAAAAACACATGGGTTTCTTTAAGAGTTCGTGCCTGCCTTTCCACAGAACCCTTTCACTGTTTATTATTGCAGTTGCTTTTTATCGTAGCCTCTCAGAGAGTCTTTCTCGTCCTCTAATGTGTGGACGTAAAGAATAAGCCTCCGAGGAGACTTCGAATAGCTTTTTCTCTCAGGAAGTATATCTTAGTACAACAATAAATCAGGTGGTGCGCTGCTGGTGGCTGTACGATGAGAGTTTGAGAAGTTGCAATAAAAAGCAACTGAAATAAAGATGAAAAATACTAGTCGAAAATTTCGTAATTGGCAATTCTTTGCCTTATAATAAATCCATTTTAGTGTTTCTATGGAGGAATTCTTTCATAGAGGAATATTAAAGAATACCTATTCCAATGCAGTTCCCCAAGACAACACTAAACATACTGCCACAAGTCCCTTATTCATAGATCTTTTAATGAATATATTTGGATTGGATAGTTAAAAGTACAAATAAAATCTAAAACCGAAATTTCAATAATGTTGGCTATGAAAGTCATATTGACGGCCATCTTCTCTATAATTCTGTTACACCGTCGTGGGTTGACAATCAAGTGTGAGAGTGATGCTGTGCAGATATTTTTCCCATATTCAACGCACATGCAAATGTCAGTCCTCAATAAATAAAAACTGTAGTCAGGTTTAGAAGACAAATATTATTAAATATGGATTGGACAGAAGATGTAGGGGGTTAACGGGATCTAATCTGATTGTCGTAAGCCTTCTCCCAAAATGTCAAATTTTAAATTTTATAGGCTATTTTGATTATGCCATTTTTTTTTTCGTTCTTGGAATATTCTTCAAACCTCGTCGACTGGCGCAACAGATTCACAAAGATCTGTATCAAAGAACAGAAACCACATCACTTGAGGACTACCAACAGCAGCAACAACTAAAAAGGAGAGCACATGTAAATCGAAGAGAAAATAATGACATAATCGATACTTACGGTCATATCTTGCTGAAACACCGATTCCCGTACGATCACCAAAGTTAAGCAACATGAGACTTGGGAATACTAGTTGGTGTAAGCTCGGACGTGTGGGTGGTATGAAGGGCTTACAGCCGCATCACGTCGAAACACCAGTTCCCGTACGATCACCAAGGTTAAGTAACGTCGAGCCTGATCAGTACCTAGATGGGTGACGGCTTGGAAATACCCGGTGCTGAAAGCTTGAATATGTGGGTGGTGTAGTGGATAATAGCTCGGAATTGGAAATTGGAGAGCCAAGTTCCAATTCCTGTTAGGTTCGTTATATTCACTTACTCGCAAATACCCTTGTGAAAGATATGAATCCACCTCTTCTCCCCCAACTATAGGTTAATTAGTAAGAATTGTATCCCTAAACCATTAATATCTTAAAAATAATATATTAATATCATTAAAAAAATAATATGAATAAAAAAATTCTTACAGTCTAAAAATATTTCCTGGGTTTAAATAAGCTACAAAGGAAATGAAATCAATCAATAAAAATTGATAAACGAAAACGAATCAATCAATCAATCGATAATGGCATAATCAAGATGTTGACGTTCCACGTTTTTTTCTTTGCTATTGTTCACCCCATACAAGACACAAGAGCCACTCAATGTAGAGGGTTACTGAGTGGTGTTGTATGAGGGTAAAAAAAAAGCAAGAAGTGAAGTTCATGAGGTTATCTAGATCACAGGATAACAGTTAACTTTAGACTTGGTGAGGTCAAGATTGTAGTGATCGGGAAAATATCCTGCCGGGAGTTTGTTGCACAAAACAACACTTTTTGGGAAGAGCCTCTTTGAGTGGAACTTACTTCTTATTAATGGAATACGAAGGGAATGGGGATGATTCGCCATTATGTATGTGGCATGGTGGGTCCCAGCTGCAAAGGTCGGGGCTGGTGAGACCAAGGAATGTAGCTCGTCAGAACAGTTGCCAGGAAAATGGTGATAGAGTCGCGACAGGCTTGCGACATTTCGTCTGTGAAAAGGGGGTTGTAGAGTAGCTATTGCTTCCAACAAAAGGTTAAGAAGAAAGCCACCTTCAATATTGGAAAGTGTGATAAAGTTAGTGGACTTGAAACCTATTTTCCTGAAAACAAATTTTAATAGAAACATTTTATAAATTTCAACCGACAATAGCATTGGCTGTTCGATCAAACGGCTAATATTACCATTACTATATATTTACTGAAGTCAATAAATATCGACGTTATATTGACACAGTGATATGAGTTACATGGAT
The DNA here is from genome assembly GCA_964036315.1 of Acanthosepion esculentum. Taxonomy (NCBI): domain Eukaryota; kingdom Metazoa; phylum Mollusca; class Cephalopoda; order Sepiida; family Sepiidae; genus Acanthosepion; species Acanthosepion esculentum. The sequence continues at coordinate 49,215,146 of OZ038485.1, forward strand.
ATAGATACACAAATTTTCCTCGTTATGTTATTTTTACTTAATAATATTAAAACCACTTTTTTCTGCTTATTCGTTTTAACGTTTCTACCAAACCGTTGGTTGGAAAGAATTAAAGGTTCTCAGAAGTTTTAGTCCTCTTTTCCAACCATCAAGCTAAGTAATATAAAAATGCAGACTCACGTAGATTTTTTGAGAAAAATCAATCCGGATGTGAAGCTTGTAGATGTAAATGTCCACCGCTTTTGTCCAGGTGGCTTTTCCAATGCCACCGCGTTTTTCGTTAGTGACCAAAACCCGGAATTGACACTGTGTGGCTCCTGGCGTTGTGGCGGTCAACAGATACTGGCATGGTCCCATGAATGTGATCATTTCACCATCGTATGTCCTGTAGTGTGGATCTCCTTTCGCAGAGCAAATGCAGACGTCTAAAACATTGAAAATGTAACAATAAACAGTTTAAATGATCATTAAATGATAATTCCGTTTTCTCTTAATTCCGTAGTGCATCATTACGCCCCGCCAGTGCCTCATAAATATTGGACTACAAGAAAAGCCGAGAAAGGCATGAAAAAATTCAGAAAAAAAGAAAAATAGGAAGGCAATAACGCTCTCATATGTGTAACGTATAGCGTGTCAATTTTAAATATTTTCATTTATACCCTCTTATTTCTTTAAATAATGACCTGCATTGATACTTATAGTTGTGTTGTAACCTAGGAAGGGTTAGTGAATAAGGAATAGCCAAAAAACGGAGGTTGGACATGAAATGGTAATCTTAGATTAGTTGGTTCCTTTTGTTTAGTGGCATTTCAACCTCTATAGGTTATTTAATGCTGAAATCTAAATATTTTAACACAATTTTATGGCCTCGGCTAAATATATTTTGAATGCAATTGTATGCCTTCAACTACAGATAAAATGTATCGCTAGTCATTTTACTATAAATATGGCTTAATGGTAATTTTACTATAAATATGTACTGTTGAAAATTTTACTATAAAAATGTATTGGTAATTTTACTATAAATATGGCTTGATGGTTATTTTACTATAAATATGTACTGTTGAAAATTTTACCTAAAAAATGTATTGGTAATTTTACTATAAATATGGCTTGATGGTAATTTTACTATAAATATGTACTGTTGATAAATTTACTATAAAAATGTATTGGTAATTTTACTATAAATATGGCTTGATGGTAATTTTACTATAAATATGTACTGTTGATAAATTTACTATAAAATTGTATTGGTAATTTTACTATAAATATGGATTGATGGTAATTTTACTATAAATATGTGTTGTTGATAATTTTACCATAAAATTGTATTGCTGGTAGCCATGCTATAAAAATGAATTTTATACTTTTATAGTGTTTTGTTTTTGTTTGGAGGGGTTCACTATTCGTCCATAGCTGGGACCCTAACAGGTGCTACCACACGGTCACTCACCGTGTACGTAACTGCATAGCCTTACAATTTAAGAATAAAACAGAAATTAATGATCATTTTTTCGATTATCTACGATCTGTTTCTTTCTCAATACTGGACAATCTCTTCAGAGAGGAAGAAAAGACTTGGAGCAGCAAAAATGTGGCTCTACAGAAGGATGCTGAGAATACTATAGACCGAGCATGAGAAAAGATGAGAACACTTATACGTAACGCCAGGAAAAGAAAACCGAAATTTATAGGGCACATAATGAGGAAAGCGTGCTTGGAAAATTTGATGCTCACAGAACATATCGAAGGTAAGAGGGACGGAAAAACAACACATAATCTACCTGACGAGCTTTAGTAAGCGTATGACAGAGCAAGGTTTAGTTGAGATAACAAAAATACAAAATCTATTAAGAACTACGACAGACAGGAAATTGTGGAAAGCCATGATCGCCTACGCCCTGAAGAGACAGGCCATATAGAAAACGAAGATTTAAAATCCAAATTACATCTGTTTTTGATCGAAACATTACAGCCCGTTTTTCCTCGGCCATCAACAGGCAGCGCGGATTAGTAGGAAAGAATATGTCACCATATTCTTTATTCTCAAGTCGTTGAAATTCGGATGGGAAATATTCAAAAAAAGAATAATAATTGGCATTGCTTTAGTCAATAATATATTCAAGATAACACACAAAATGATCCATATATTAGTACAGAAAATATCCGTTATTTATGATTATTTATGATTAAATATTTATAATTTTTTTTTTTTTGTAGATTTATTACATAAAGCCCACAAGCTGCCTACCCTGAGTAATTACTGGCGACACGTGACTGATATGATAGTTGCCTACTATCATGTTTTGTGTTTGAATCTCGATCGATTTCTATGCATTCACTTTCGCACAAATAGTCTTGAAAAAAGTATGAATCCTCCTTCCAGCTGTATGTTAAATAGCAGAACAGACTGGAATATCTAGTTGTGGTTAAGTGTTAAAGAATTCGTAGGCGAGCCAAAGACATAGCAATCCCTACTGTACTGGTCAAGATTTTATTAAATTTTGATTTGACGTAAAATGTATGAAAATGGTTAGTAATGTTGCGAAAATCGAAGCTCCCAGATTCCTTGGCGTGCTGTGGATTCAAGAGTGAGTCAAGCTACCAAGCTGTGATGAGACGTTTACCGACCTTTTTCCCTCTACATCCCCCTTTCTTTGGCTTCCTCCAAGAAATACTGACGACTATGTCCTCTTCCCACTGAAGTAACGCGAGGAAAATGAACCTGAAGAAAATTGTCGGTCTTTTATTTAGTCTGTGATGCAACACTGGGGGTCCTTACATGACGAATTACCGACAGACAACTAGAATCCAAGACAACAAGGACGGCAACAAAAGGACAACTTACTTTGAATTTCAAAACAGTACGTAGCCCTGGCAAAGCATATACTATACAACGAATGAAAATAATGTAGAGTTCACAATTAAGTGCCGCGGCGGATGTAGACAAAATGATCTCGACTGTCGAAGTGCAGTAACACGACGCGGCATCAATTCCATATGCTCCGAGGACCTCTTGAGAGATATTGAAGCATAAAATCTGGATAACTGTCCAAAAGTCCCTGATATTTATAGATTTGGGATCTTTTGCGCAAAAAAGCCTCTCCAACATGCTCTTCGAATGCTCAATGGCGTTCGTATCGAGCGAACGTAGTGACCACAAGTTTCACCGAAAAAATCTCCAGAATGTTCCTAAAACCAATTCTTGTCAACTTGGACCCGATGGGGAGACGGATTGATCTTCTATCGGTCTAGGAACTTTCATGATCGCATGCTACCGACCATTACTTTCACAGACTGCGATTACCTAGCATTTGGCACGTAAGTGTATTATAACGCCGCTGGTGAAGAAAAAGTAATGTAAAGTTGTCCGTAACTGAATATTAGTGTATATATATATATATATATACATATATATATATATATATATATATATATATATATATATATATATGTGTGTGTGTATATATATATATATATATATATAATTATATTTATATATATAATTATATTTATATATATAATTATATACATAAATTATATATATATATATATATATATAATTATATTGATATATATAATTATATATAAAAATTATATATATACATACATACATATATATAAATTATATATTCCATGAAACATTAAGACCCACAGACACGCACACACTGAATATTGCGTTCAAACATAAGCAGACCGTTGGTCCTTGGTGTTAATATTAGTCACTTGTTATCGCACCGATATTGGGCAATTTTACCCAATACTTATAGCATACCTTAAAACGATATTTTATCATATATATATATATATATATATATATATATATATATATATATATATATATATATGATAAACATATAGTTTTTAGTTTTTAAGGTAGGCTATATTTATGGGTAAAAGGGCTCAGTATCAGGAATAGAGCGTATGTCAATTTAAATGTTCAACACTGAGGTCAACAGTACTTGAACGCAGACATCAGGCTATATATATATATATATATATATATATATATATATATATATATATATATATATATATATATATATATAAGATATCGCACATTGAATGGTGGTATTAATAATATAATGCATTAATAAATATACATATTATTCTTCAACGGTGCTATCGGTGAGCTGTGAGGAATACGTATATATATATATATATATATATATATATATATATATATATATATATATATATATATATATATGCATGCATGTTTCATTAAAAGCGACAGACAAGGTACTACGTTTAAGCTTTTTATTTAATTTTTCTTGTGTTCGAACAAAGGGTGTGTAAAAACTGTCCAAATGTTTTAGATTTCCTAGCGCTTTCGGCTGTACCTTTAGCCATTATCAAGGATGATTCGATTTAATAATGGCTAAAGGTATAGCCGAAAGCGCTCGAAAATATAAAACATTTGGACAGTTTTTACACACGCTTTGTCCAGAAAAGAAAGCTCTTTTTCGAACACAAGAAAAATTAACTAAAAAGCTTAACCGTAGTACCTTGTCTGTCGATTTTAATGAAACACGCATAAACGAAGCATTGCTGCCTAAATATACAACTATCAAATTATATATATATATATATGTGTGTGTGTGTGTGTGTGTGTGTGTGTGTGTGTGTGTGTGTGTGTGTGTGCATGCATTCTATCGTTGTGGAATGTTTGGCGTGGATATTATTTATTTCCAATACATGGCGTTGGGAGAGATTTTAACTTTAATGGAATCCTTACTGGATCCGTGCACTGGAATTTCCCCACTCATACAAGTCTGAATAAGTTTTTATTGATTCATAGAATTCATTATTATAAACAGGTTGAGCTTACCATTACATGTTTTGACTCCATCTCCATGCAGGCCTGGTTTACAAACGCACCTGTCTTTAATGCACCGAGCATTTGGATGGCAAACGTTCTGCCTGCATTTGACTTTTTTGGGCATCCTATGATTAGCATAAGAAGCGTCTCCTTCTGTGTAATAAGATAAAGGAAAAGCGACAATAGAATGGTTTAGACCAAAGCACGTTAATGTGTCAGAATTACTCAGTCAAAGCCCAGACATAAATCCAGTTAAGAATCTGTGACAAAACTTGAAAATTGGTGTTCACAGACGGTCTCCATTCAATCTGAATGTACTTGAGCTATTTTGCAAAGAAGAATGGACACACATTTAACTCTTTAGATTTGCCAAACTAGTAGAGACATATCCCAAAAGACATGCAGCTGTAACAGTAGCAAAAGGTGGTTCTACAAAGTGTAGACTCAGGGGTTGGTAAATACTTATACTTTAAAGAGAAAACTGCTTCTTTACAATAAAATGCATTTTTCACCTTCAAAGTACAATTGTTTGGTCGATATAAGCATTTTTCGAAAAAGAAGAAAGTTTTTTTTAAATTAATAAATGAATAATTATTAAGTTTTGAAAGTAACAGAATAAAAGAAATATGCGCTTGGTGTATTGGATTGTGGCTTGGAATGATAAATTTTAATCCATGTCTTCTTTATAAAGGTTGTTCCAATAACTTGGACCGATTTTAAATGTGAATTAAATTTAAAATCGGTCCAACTTCTTGCAACACCCTTTATAATTCTAGTCGGATTCGTTATCTTCACCTACACCCAATTAACATTTGAGAAAATAACGAATTCCTCTCTCCCAACTTAAATGACAAGACATGTATTTAGAAAAACTATTGGTATTCTCAAAAAATTTTAATGCAAGCTTCACTGACAAACGAAAAATAATTATTATATTCTTGCAACCCAAAATATATTTCGACTTTAAATAACCCACAAAGGGTAGATAAGCCGTAAAAAAACAAATCCAATATTTACCTTTATAAAAAAAACTGTTTTATAATAGTAATTGTTCGACCAAATAATCAAGTAAAATGATAAATATTTGAAAGGCTCGGGATTAATTAGTATTCTGGTTCTATTAATATAAAAAATAGTTTCAATTTATTCCACTGAAAAAATTCTGAGGATTTATTCACATTATTTACATGCCGACTATTGTCCTCATCTTTGTTATTGTTATCATAATGTTACAGCCGTTGTTTGCACTCCCCAACAAAAACAACCTGTTTTCATCAAGTGGATGTCGATCTGGTTAATCTACCGGGAATATCGTATCTAATTTAAAAATTTATTGCTATTTTTATTTAGCTCGATGCATTTCAAATTCCGTCCTAGTTTGTTGCAATCACTTCTAATATACGATGGGAAGGTATGCATATATTTCTTCTCCCCATTTCAACTATATATATATATATATATATATATATATATATATATATATATATAAATTTCAAAGTAAAAATCCAGGTAGACAATGACTGACCACGATTGCTAGTTTCATGCGTTTTCACACAATCATCAGGCGCTCGGTTGCCGTAGTTTGTACTTTTCTTAAAATTATACACACACACACACACATATATATATATATATATATATATATATATATATATATATATATATATATATATATATATATATATATATATATATATATATATTATGAGGCACCAGATCATTATTCAACATATATTGTTAAATATAACATACAACTAATATCTATTATGTTTGATGATGAGCTTCTAAGCTTCGTACAGTGGCTTTCGTTTCGGGAGAAAGTAAAGACAAAACAGTCCAACATTTGGATATTTTTTATTATCTCAACCTAAGCTATATATATATATATATATATATATATATATATATATATATATATATATATATATATGTATGTATGGTGTATCAAAAATACTTTTACAAACTTTGGGATCGGTTTCCTCAAACCAAAACAAGCACAAAAGTACATATAAACATATGTCCGTAATATATTCTTTTTAATACGCCATTTATTGCTGTGTTTAATTATTGAGAACTTTTGAGATCTACTAAGAATAAGTAGACAAAACTTGTCTAAATTGTTTAATGAGACATGTTTAATGAAAACTTGCTGCCAAAATAGAGACATCTCTCAAATACGAGTACACACTAAAATAACGTTTACAGTGATATATAAATATATATATATATATATATATATATATATATATATTTAAAGACATTTATATTATGTTTAACGTTCTTTTTATAGATACAAGTATAGATACAAGTAAAGAACGTTAAACATAATATAAATGTCTTTAAATAAATTGTCGGACTATGTCCAATTCTAATATATATATATATATATATATATATATATATATATATATATATATATATATATATATATATATATATATATACCTGAAATGGAACAAATACATTGAGTCAATAGCTTCGTCCACCGCAAGGAAAGTTGGCTCCCTGTGCCGTGCCAGGAAATTTTTCTCGTTGGAGTCGATCCTTCAAATCTACAAATCAACCATTCGCCTTTGCATGGAATATTGCTGGCATATATGGTCTGGTGCCACTTATGTTTCTCTCAAGGTTGTTGATAAGATCCAGAGACGGATGTGCAACGTAATTGGCCCTGGTCTGACATCTCGTATGCAGTCGCTCTCTCACAGACGTGCCGTCGCCTCCCTCTGTCTTGGAGCTCTAGCTCCAAATCTCTGTAACTCCTAGCATGCTAGTGGCTTTCCGCCTTGCTTGGGGCGAAACGCTTAAAAATAATATATATATATATATATATATATATATATATATATATATATATATATATATATATATATATATATTGCCATAAAATCTTTATCAAAGATGATAAATATCTATCTCTATCTCTCTCTCTCTCTCTCTCTCTCTCTATATATATATATATATATATATATATATATATGTTGAGTCTTGACTCATTGTTGAACCTCGACTAATGCATGGAATAATAATGCAACACAAAATGTACTTAGAACAAGAATGTATTATAACAAGAAAGTGTACACAATATTTACATATAGTATTTCTGTATATTTCTGGGAAGACGTTCCTGGAGAATGTGTTGACTAAATCGCAGTCGGTCAGAGTCTCTAGTTGGATCTCGTGATTCCTCCTCTCGTCTTCCGGTACCAACCATTATTTATATAGTTGGTAGTCACCTATGCAGATTAGGTGGATCCTACCACAACAATATATATATATAAATATCTATCTATCTATATATATATATATATATATATATATATATATATATATATATAAATATCTATCTATCTATATATATATATATATATATATATATATATATATATATATATATATATATATATATATATATATATATATACGATTTAGAATTATTATAAGTAAAAGTTTGTCACTTAGTTGATTGTAAAGGTAAGACCAATCAGGTAAGTGGCAAACCTTTACTAAAATTAATACTATTAATGTTCTGTCTTTAATATCGAGCACTTTATTGCAAAGACTGCTTGCATTAAATTTCTTTTCTCTCAGATCCCTTTGACTATAAGTATTTTTGGCTTTATGCTATATTTGATATCGCTATATATGATGTATATAGATTAGCATAAACATTTATATATATTAGCATTAAATCTTCGTCAAATATTATATATATATTTATATCTATATATTTGATATCGCTATATATGATATATATAGATTAGCATAAACATTTATATATATTAGCATTAAATCTTCGTCAAATATTATCTCTCTCTCTCTCTCTCTCTCTCTCTATATATATATATATATATATATATATATATATATATACACGATCAGAGTAAAAAACAGGCAATACTTTTAGAGCATCTCTATCGCCATTTTGTCCGCATTGGCAGAGGCAATATGTGTGAACGAGTTAGGTTAATCATTACTACCACGTAATGAATGACATCTTCGCTGGTACCACATACGTGTGGCCTTGTGCCAAAGTTATGCCTAGTAAATATTTTGTTTTTTTTTAATATTTCTTTGAATTTGAATTTCAGACGCTGGAGAAAGTAAACATCTAACTAGTTCCCCCCACAGATTCGCTAAGAATGGAGTATACCTTAATAAAGAAAATGACCGAAACTTCATAAAAGTATTTATCGTCAAAATCTTATCAAAAGTTATTAAGTGGAAAGATTAAATGCCTTTTGGATTATTAAATTATATCTTTGATCTTTTTAGAACCGTCGAATTCTTGGTTAAAAATCTTAATTTTCTTGCGTCAGCGATGGGGGTAGGGGTGGACCAAATATTATTAGGTTGGTGCAAAAATAATGTCGTTTTCTCACATGAAGTTGAACGTCAAAAAACGACATTATTTTTGCACCAACCTAAGTATAGGAAATTGTAGCGTCTTTTTCAAGGTGAAAACATATATTTGGAAATTCTTGCAAAAAACAAATAACTGTCGGATTTTAATGAAACTTTTAAGACTTATTCCCAAATAAATGACATTATTTTTTAAATGTCACATTATTTTTGAAATGTCAGTCTTTTAGAAAATCTTAGTAAAAACACTCTTTTTACATCTGTTACCATCCTTAGTTAACTTTATGAAATTTGAGAAATTATTTTTGTACCGCTTAATGTTTATGTTAGTTATATACGAAATTCTTTTGAGAATTTAAGTCATCATTATTTGTAAAACAGGAATCCCAGTTACTGAAAATCTGCTCTGAATCGTAAAATAAAAAATGCAATAAAACTAAGACATTATTCAATTATAAAAACCTTTTAATTGCTTTTATGAATAAGATATATTACTGACACTAAAATTGTCGCTCATTAATGAATCTTTACAAGAATTGTTTTCATTTTTTTTAAAATTTTAATTAGAATAATTTATAAAGTTTTAAATCTTTTAAATTTCTATATTAATTTGTACCGGTTAGGTGATATATTGATAAAGTAAAAACTATATTTACATTTTTACATATATCCACCGTAGAAAAAAAAAATAAGATAAACACCCGTCTGTCAGTCAAGCTGTCAACACCTTAAATAAACATCTACCTCCGTGTTAAAAATGCATTCCTGCGATATTTTTAACTCAAAGTAAGTAGTATTTCTTTTAAACTAGATTAATTAAACTTTAAATCAGCGAATATTCCTCAAATAAATTTCGTAAAAGTCTCTCTCTCTCTCTCTCTCTCTCTTTCTCTCCATATATATATATATATATATATATATATATATATATATATATATATATGCAGTGGTGTATTTTATGAGCCTTTCTCTTTGTGTGATTTGGGGGTGAATGTGTTTTTCCTGTTTTCTACAATAGACTCACCTTTGAACCTGAAGCAAACTACACTAGTCCTTTCCTGCGCATCATGTTACACAGAAATAATACCGAAGTTTGACGTTTACAGAAACCAGAATGACCTGGTCAATTTTTATATCCATTACTATAAGATTAAATATCGTATAATTATAGGTTTTTACTTACGAGCATTAAGAATCTGCGGCCCCCAATACCTACCCCAAAAAGAAACCCACATAGCAGACACATTAAAAAATCTCCAATATCCTTATCACTTCATATATATATATATATATATATATATATATATATATATATATATATATATATATATATATAGTGTGTGTGTGTGTGTGTGTGTGTGTGTGTGTGTGTGTGTGTGTGTGTTTGAAGATTCTTTAAGATTCTATTATTATTTACAGTCGGGCTAATGCCCCCATCTTTGTAACTATTATCACAACGTTTCTGCCGTTGTGCGTGCCGGCATTCTTCAGGTATCTGCCGAATTTGGAACTGGACCCTTCATTTAATTTATTGGGGTTGATTGTTCTCAGTGGAAACAGGTCTAGCAATGACTGTGCAATACTAACAAAAATATTACAAAACGGGATATCTCGAGAGATGAACTGTGAAACGAGAACAATCGCTCCCTGTAGATCAAATAAAGTGTTTAGCTCAAAATTCCATGAATGTCACCGGGATTGACAGGTACCTAGAGAAGCCTCGTGAAAATAGCAACAAAGATGATGACGTAAGTCCGACAGTAAATAATGATAAATCCATATCACAGAAATTTAGATGGAAATCCATCTCAATATATAAGTGTTGATGAATAATTATTTTTCTTGAAATCAGCCACGTTCACTCATCAAAGAAGTCAATACACTTCATCTGTTGTATGGTCGTACGAATAATATTACTAATCAACCATTCGCTCACTCTTCCTGAGAAAATACTCACGTGGTCGATCGTCAATTTTGGAATGTTTATCTGCAAGAACAAAAAGAAAGAAAAAGATTGTTTTAGACCATTCAATTTATTTTATATCTTTTTTTTTCACCCAATATTAGTCTCGAGAGCCACTCGGAGTAGAGCCATACAGTCGAAACGTTAAAGATGAATGAAGTGTGTAACGTTAATGGAAGCGAAAGACGTAGGAATCAAAGATTATGAAAGAAAAATAATGATTGATTCTTGACATGGAGAGATCAAGATTGAAGGATTCAGAAAAGCCCACACGAGAGCTATGAGGGGAACTGTATTCCTACATTTGGAACACTGATGAAATGAGAATGATTCGTCTCCGTGAATAGAGAAATATAAAACACACACACATATGCATATATATATACAAAGGGTGTTCCTATAACTTGGACCGATTTTAAAAGTGAATTAAGTTTAAAATCGGTCCAAGTTATTGGAACACCCTTTATATATATTCAAACATATTTCATTGGATTATATAGACAAATTGTGTTGTATTTTTATACTGATCCTTTCCTGTATTCTAATCAGTTTCTACATCGAAAGTACATGGGTTATAAAAAAAAATACGGCGCCTTCCTTGATGAATTTCATCTTAACATCAAGAAAGAGTCGACAAATGGAAAGGATCAGTACAGAAATAAGTAGACACAATATGTCTATATTATTCAACGAAACATTATTGAATGAACAAATTCTGCCTATATATATATATATATATATATATATATATATATATTCACAAGTGTAAACGAAAATGAAAACTCGAACTAAGAGTAAAGACAAAAATAGCAGAATAAATATTAACGTTTTAAAAAGTCAGCCATTTTTTTCTTTTTTAATCATGAAAAACGCCAGCTTAGGGAAAAAGTACTAAGATTCATTATTTAAGCATACACAAATACTCATAAACACATTTTTTGAATCTGATGGAGCCTTGAATGGCGAAATGCATTATCAAATCTATTTTTAATGAAATCTATTTTCATGAAACGTTAGCAATTGTTAAAATTCAAAAACTTTGTCGGGATTTCTATATCCTAATTTTAAAACACGTACGCACACACGCACACATATACCGGGTGTAACAGCAAAATTGTCCAAATCGTGTAACAGCATAGGATAATTGTCCATCCCACAAAAGGTTTAATATCTAAAAAAAACCACTAAACTAATTGAGCTTCTTTTTACAGCTTTCATATAAGAAGTGAAGCCATCTTGACACCATTTATGAGTTATTCAGCTGAGAAAGAGAACAGGTTAAAATCATTTTGTGCCAGCCCCACTATGTATTCCTAACTGAGCAATGGGTGAGACGAAAAAGTTCATTCAGGCCTTCAATAATGGTACGAACATTAATACGCTGGCTTTCATCTTTAAAATCTATTCAAGAATCATCAACATAACGGTAAATAAGTTTTAAAAAGAGGGAATAGTAGAGAGGAAAAATAGATCAGGAGGTCATAACAGCAAGATGGATCATCATTTCAACTCAGAGCTAAATACATTCATATTGTTCAGAGTCCAATAGCGTTATAAAAACCTCTGAGAATTCCAGTAAGATATCTTTAATAATTTCAAAGATACAACAGTTCAAATCTTAATCTAACAATTGGACAATTTTGCTGTTACACCCGGTATATGTATGTACATATATATATATATATATATATATATATATATATATATATATATATATATATATATATATATGTTTGTGTGTGTGTGTTTGTGTGTGTGTGTGAGTGCTTTTGTGTGTGTGTATGTATAAAAGTAAAAGATAAACATTTTAATATATAAATATATAGTTTAGAGGTAAGTTCACCGACATCAATTCACCGCAGTAAAGTTCACTGTCATCAAATCACTGCAAGGCATGTTAACCGCGAGGAAAGGTGACCGTGAAAAAAGTTTACCCCGGGGAAAGTTTACCGTAAAAGGATAAAAATTAAATAATTTTGTAATTGCTTCTAATTTCATTGATGAACGCATCTAAAGCATTTTAAAAATTGGGTAAATGTAATGCCAATCGTTATCTTTTGAAGGTTTGCATTAGCTACGATGGAAAACAAAAAGGTGTTTATCTCTCTCTCTCTCTCTCTCTCTCTCTCTCTCTCTCTCGATATATATATATATATATATATATATATATATATATATATATATATATATATAGGGAGAAAGAGAGAGATTCCTTTCTTTCCATCACGGCTGATGGTAATCTCCAGAAGAGTGACACGTTGCGCTTTCTCAGGCTAATATTTTCAGCTGACATGAAGTGGAAAAGATTATAATGAATCAATCGTTAGGTGTGCTTCTAGGAAAGGTGATTCACTGTGTCGTGCTAGACAATTTTCTCGCCATAATCTATCTTACATATTTATAAGCCTACCATTCCTCCATGCATTAAATATTGCTGCCACATATGGTCTGTTGACCCTGATATACATTTATAAAATCCAAAGAGGAATCTGCAATGTTATTAAACCTGACCGGGCAACACGGCTTCAGTCACTTTCCACCGCCATTATGTATTTTGTTGGTGCATAATTATCAGACGTTTTAAACAATATTTATCATGATAAAGAAACATAACAACTCAATAATAACTTTAAATGATTATTCCGGAGCGTATAATTATCGACATGCATTTGTATAACATGAAAATAAAATAATATTTTTTATTAAAAAAAAGTAAACAAAACAGCAATTTTTATTAACAAATAACTAGCCTACAAAAACGCCTGATAATTATGCACCAACCCAATAGCTTCAGTGTGCCTTTTCTATAAATACTTTCACAGTAATTTTTCTGATGAACTTTCCTCAATGATACCCTGACTTTATGAATTTAAGCGCAGTACTAGATTGGCTGCAAGGTCATACCATTTTACAGTTGAAATGGCAAGATGTATCCGCAAGTTCTATGCTAACAGTACCTTCTACAGTACTTCTCGCTTGTAGAACTCTATTCTGACTTCTAGCTTCCCAGTCAACTTTGATCTTCAAAAATTTAAATGCAATGTCAATCGTTATTTTCTGTCTCCTTAATTCTTGTTCTTTTATTATTCTCTCTCCTTAATGGTATTTTTCTTTTTTTCACATACTCTCTAACACTCAGTAATCCCTTGCATCTTAGTGGCTTTATTGCCTTGCTTGAGGTGAAAAATTATTAAAACGAAAGAAAGATAGATAGATAGATATGAGCATTTAAACGCATTAATTTACATTGTATTTGATTTGAAAGATTTAACAAAAACGAAAATGTTGATTCTCACCTGCCTTGCTGTTTAAGCCACAACTGGTGTAGCCATCGCCAACATAACCCGACTTGCATTTGCACATGCGTTGCCCGCCATCAATGACGCACTGAGCATTCGCGTGACACTTTAGCTGTTTGTAAACCACTAACTGAGGATGATCCGACTTCTTGGTGCATTTCAGTACTTGACTACAATTCTCGGTCATTTTTTCTTCACCAATCTAGAAACAGAATGAAATGGTTGAACAAGCATCATCACTTAGTTAGGGAAAAATAACACAAAAGTTAGCCATTAAAAACCTAATAAAGCGGAATGGCCTCTCGAAAGCTGACAGACAGAGCCAATAACATATGATTTTACTTTTAAATTATACAATTATAAATGTATGCAGTCCTGGCGTAACACATATTATGAAGCTATCGACAAGATCAGAGTTCACAATGATTCTGTAATTCCGACTGCGTTCGACCTACGACGGCTTCCATGTATTATTATTATTATTATTATTATCCTACTATAATTGTGCTTGTTCTTCCCTTCGTTAGTTTGAACGGTCGTTGCCAATACCTAATAGACTGTTACGTTTAATTCGTGTAGAAAAAGGAGAAACGACGCAACTTAGTTTCAGTGAGAGAATGAAGGAAAGAAGGCAAGACAGAAGTTGAAAGAATCACTGATTAGAACAGATACTACACTTTGATCTTCGTCAAAGGGCCGAAAAGCGATGGTATTTACTCATTCCCCCACTGGAATGAGATCTGACACAAGGTATTTTTAAAGTGGGGACCCGAGCGCGTACACTCGGGCAAGGGACAGAAATTCCCCCAGCCCCCGGAACCGTCGCTTGCGCTGGCCTCGGTGCGTGCACCGATCCCTCCCTCTTGTGCAATGGGAGGGCGCGGCTTCGGGCAGCTGTTCCCCAGGGCGGGGCACCTCTTCAGTATGATTTTCTCAGTTGCCCCCCTGTCCTTTGACAGAGAAGCCCCTGAGCGCACTCTGTCCAAGGACAGAGACGCAACTGAGAGATGATAAGAAACATCTCGACCAAAAGGCCGAAAAGCGATTGTATTTTTTTGCTGCTCTACGGTGCCAGGATGTGACATAAGGGCGGTTTAATGAGCGCGTTCACCTGGGTCCAGCCTCTGCAATCGTCAGTTGCACTAGCATAAGTATTACTACCCTCTTTAGTGCAATAAGTGAGGTACTGCCGCGGGTAGCTATTTCCCGAAACCGGGTAGGTCTCAGTAATATTTTCGATTGCGCTCTATTCGCATACAGAGACATAACGAAGTTGCGAACTGTCCGAAGACAGATATACCATGCAATTTATCCGCCCGAGTGCTGATATTACACTTTGATCGCAGTCAAAAGCCCGAGAAGCGATAGGGACTGCGATAAAAAGCGGCATTTTTCAGACGCATATCGAACGACGGAAACTGATTAAGACAATCTCCAAAATCCAGATACCATAAATAAAATATCATCGTCTACTGAATTATTTTAAAATTATTATTAAGAGAAATGTTCGTAAGACGGTGATTTTGCTAGTTATTATCATTATTGTTGTAAGGGTATAATTATTATTATTATTATTATTATTGTTGTTGTTCTTGTTGGTGCTGTTGGTGGTGGTGATGGTGGAGAAGTAATGGATAGCGGCTCGGGAGAATCGGAGAGCCGAGTTCTAATTTCAGTCCGATCCAATACATTCACTGACGTGCTAATACCCTTGGGAAAGGTATGAATTCTCTTATTCACCCACCCACCCACACCAGCTATGGGTAAATTTAAACAGTAAGACAGACTGGGTTCTATAGCCTTGGGTGGCCACCGGTCTAGGAGAAAGGAACTCTAAATTCAAAACCAGCCTGGAGAGCGTTGGGCTCCGTCAGGCTATCTTGCCCAAAAACGATCAGTACACATGGGTGCCTCTGCGACCCTGATGGGTCACGGGATTCGCGCACGGATGTTATTGTTGTTACTGAAATGTACGAAAAGAATTTGTTGAATTGGTAAATTCTGTGGATCCCAGAAAATAGCATGTTTTTATTACTTTTATTGAAAAGTAATAAAAAAAATTCTACTTTCTGGGATCCACAGAATTTTATTTTACATCTGGTACCAATTGGAAAAGTGTTCCTGCGAATTAAGTATATTTTTACTACTCAAAGTATTTTCTTAAAGACAATGTTTTATTCTCAACTAATAGAAATATTTAATCAGTTAAAACTGATCTATAAATAAATAGTGACTGTCTGAATATAAGATGGAAGATGGTATATAGTAGGAATGTTTAGAGTCTTATACGGCATTATAAAAAGAAACTGATATTCTTAATTAATGCTGGTTTATCACATTTAATGGAAAATGGTTGATATCAAATTAGTAATAGTAATAGCGATTAGCAAACTGCTGCTAGAATGGAATGACATTTCACAATAATCGCAACAGGCTGAATATTTCGTTCTCAGTTTATAAATACCACTTTGAGGCAAAACATTAAAAGATAATTGCAACCTAAAATATAACAAATATGATATAGGAAAAAAATTCTCAGAGTTAACCTGTAGAAAAAGACAATATGTATAAAGGTAAAAGACAATAGGAAACCTGTATTATTAGCCGACGCGTTTCGTCCAATGTGGACTTTTTCAAGGCAAAAACGAAATGAATTTATTGAAAACAAAGTAACAATTAACAACAAACAAAATGTTCGTAGCAAATAGAAGAATTTAGAAAACGCTATTGTATTCATATTATAATTTTCAGTTGACAATATCAATACAATAGCGTTTTCTAAGTTCTATTAGTTGCTATGGATATTTTGTTTGTTGTTAATAGTTACTTTGTTTTCAATAAATTCATTTTGAAAATGTCCACATTGGGTAACGATATATAAATTGTTATATATCAAGAACAGTTTTGGAGGAAAGATGTTGATAACACGTTTCGTCCCTTTATGACGTCATCAGAATAGGTTTGTTTACGACGAAGCAACTACACATGCGCATGAACGAGAGACGCTGGAAATTTAAACCAATATAACTATATAACACTATAATGATATAACAGATATTACTTCTCACCACTCCAAATACGATTTCCATTGGCATATTATTTCCTATTTTCCCTTTGGCAAATCTCTCCTTTTATGCTTAGTCTAATCGCTATTTTACCACTTGATAGCGCTTCAAAATCACAAAGATCTTTACCAAATAACAAAGACCGCATCACTTGAATACTTCTAACAGTAAAAACAACCAAAATGAGTAGCACATGGGAAAATAAGGAGATAATCAAGATGTTGACTTCCCACTCTACATTAAAAGAAAATATATGGAAGGAGACACGCACCAATACTAGATCAGCGATAATAATTAGTAGACTACTCTAATTTCCATAAAATATCTGTTTCAATGAAAAGATTTTATAAATTTCAATCGACAGTAACGTTTTAGCAGTTCGATCAATATACCGAATGTTTCCAGCATGGAAAATGTTATTTTCACCATTAGCGTTAACCAATTTATAATAGATCTTCATCTAATAATTGAGAGAGCATACTCACGGGAGTGTAGTCCCCATGTTGGTCGAAGCAACCACAGTCGGAGATGTAAGCGCAGGTCTTGCCGTTCAGCACCATACCATCATCACACGCACATCCTTCATTTGCTGGAAGTGTGCACTTGCTGGGCGCTTCCGGTTGCATACAAGACGCTGGACATCCGGACACCTCTGTGCTATAATGCATGTTCGGTCCGCATTTAATGGCTATGAAAAGAAGAAAAGAGAAAATATACTCGGTGGTGATAGTAACGATAGCAAAGGAAATAGAAAAACGGGAATATGACAAGAAAAGTGTGGTTTCGTTAAAGACACCGGAACAATAAATATGGGTTCAAAATGTTCTTTATGGTTATATGTTGTTGTTTTTTTATCATTTCACCCCAAGCAAAATAATAAAGCCACTAAAATGCAAGCAGTACTGAGTGTTAGAGAACATGAGAAAGCACTATGAAGAGGAGAGAGAACAATAAAAAATTAAAAAAACGGGAATTAAGAAGACAAAAATAACCATTGACATTGCATTATACATTTTTGAAAATCAAAGATGACAGGGAAGAAAATAACCGAAAGAGAGTTCCACAAGCAAGAAGTGCGATAGAAGAAACTATTATCGTAGAACTTATAGTTGCATCTATCCATTTCAACTGTAATACGATAAGACATTGCCGCCATTCTGAGGTTACCCCATCCCTCCTCTCAAAAGTTAAAGTGGCAAGACCTACACGATAGGAGGTGGTTTGAATTCAGAGTTTTCCTTCTCCTAGAATGGTTGCCAACAAGGCTCTAGAGCCCAGTCTATCCTTCTATTTACTCGTAGCTGGGAGAGAAGAGGTTGATTCATAACTTCCCCAGGGGTATTAAAATATTAGAATGTAACAAGCTCGACTGGTATTCGAACCCGGCTCTCCGATTCCTCAATCCAAGCCCCAAACCATTACCACGACTGTATGAATACATCTTATTTTTATATGCTGTTTATCCAATAATAGTCCAATTAAATCGTATAACACCAATCAACACACGAACAAATCACAAGAAACCCAACAAATCTTTACCAATAACACAAAATAAACTATATCACAAACTGTAAAAAAATTACTACTAGAAGCATTAAGCCTAAAAACAAAAAAATTAAACCAAAAATTAATAAATTTTATCAAATGTAGGAACAAACGTACTTAATATATTTCAAAACAAAGAAAAACAATCTCAACTGATGCGTGAAGACCCAATACTTTAAGAAACCAACATGACGTGCGAAAATACGATATTTATAAAATGATGAAACTGGTATAGAACAATCATTCGTAGTTGGGGTGAGTTCAAAGCATAACCATCTCAAAACCTCCACCCAGATTTCACTTCTCCCATTGCACTAACATTGGTGAGGGTTGAAGTCAACCCTTGCTGCCCGAGACGACCCAGTGGCGAAGTGTCAAGGGAGCAGAAAAACTTTTTGATACTAATCCTCACTTTAAACACGGCCTTGTGTTATATTCCGTTTGAGTGGGTGTACGGATAAAAAACTATTTTAGTGTTGTTGTTGCATAGCCATGAAAATATAACGTTTTTAATTGTTGTCATAAAATCTCGTACGCCATAGCAACTGTGAATATTAATGTGAGAAACACATATTATTGCTGTCTTTATTTTTTTTAAAGTTTAGTTTATCACAAGGCTACATGGGGTAAGTACCCAACGCGTCCCACCTGCCATGCTCTATCTTTACAAGAGTCAGATCAGGCCAAAAAAGGAGTATTGCTGCCATATATGGGCAGAAGCTTCCCAGTTTCCACTTTCCATCCTTGAGAGAGTTCAAAAGCGTTCACGCGACATTGTGAGTGATTAGTTGTTTTACGCCCTACAGCCCGTTTCCCTACTCTATCGCAGTTTCTATGGAAAATGCTCAAACGAGCTAAATTCCACCAGTTCACACCTTTACAGCTAAGAACCGCTAAGCTATGTATACAGAAGCGAAATATCCTCATTCTTTTCGGATACCATTGGGAGTTCCGTTCGGACAGCTTCTATCCAAGAGCTTTGTGGGACAGACTCCTGAGAGAATGATTCCTTGACTACTAGTATTTTAGCCTCTTTAAGTTCAGAGTCAACTCATATCTATCCTCATAAACAACAATTTTATGTTCATAATACAACCCTAATTAGTAACTGTTGTAATCTAGAGATGGTTACTGAATAGAATAATCACACGAAGGTTGGTAATGAACGATAATACTTAGGACAAGAACAACACATATAAGATTTGTCATAGCCTCGTCTGGGGATCCTCTCTGCCCGGAGGTTGACCAGCACAGCTGGAGACGAATCTCCGACTGCAGGGTATCTAATAACTGCCCCACGTGATCACATGTGGCACAAGGTCGAATTTAATGTGGGGTATCCAGGCCCGTAGGATTGGCCAAAAGTTTCCTCGTAGACCCCGTATAAAACGGGGCCAGGTACCTGCTTCCCGAGACGAGACTTTGCCCTTCGACATAGCCTCGTCTGGGGATTCTCTCTGCTCGGAGGCTGAGAGTTTGACCAGCATAGCTGGAGACGAATCTCCGACTGCAGACCAACATACCGTATTTTCTACTGTATTTATGTGAATGGACACATACTCATTATGGTCGTTAGGTATGTTACAACAGTAACCCTTTACTTTAGTTGGCTCTTGGGCTTTGTCTTGGATGAACAATAGCGTAAAAAATCCTTATTCAGTAGCAATGGACATTGTGACTAGTTCGCTATCCTTTACCCAACTCCGAAGCACCCAACGCATATCGGTGTTATTAATTGGTATTGATTGCAAAATTACCATCTCGTCTATGTGTGTCTGACTTATCTTCTTCTTCTTTGCATTATCAGTTTTGTCTATTTATGCCAGTTTGTGTAAAGTGCTAAAAATATAAATCATTCAGTCTTAGATTAATATTAAAACGAGTTGAGCTCACGGGCATAAACACGAGTGATGATGAATTTGAAATTAAAATGTTGATTACTACACTTTAGGGTCACACGTTTATTTTAAGTAGCATCCACAGCTGGTTTTACAACTACAACAACAGTAACTACTACTACTACTACGACGACGACGACGACGACTATTACTATTACTACTACTTTGACCTGGGTATGACGATAAACTATATCCGGCAGCAAGACCTCTGATCGGAAGATTTTAAGGAGCGTTGAACCAGCTGTTAATTGCTATTGCTCTCAGGTCCACTTTGACTCCGGGTGGTAGCACCTGTTTGGGTCCCAGCTATGGGCAAAGTGTGAACTACCAAACTGAGGTCAGAACATGAATATATAAAAATACATTAAAAAAATTATCACCATTACATTTTTGGGAAAAAATCCCCTATCGCATCTTTAAATATTTGTGCTAAACATCTTTAACAAAATATTGCAATAACAACAATAAATATGAATGCTGGTCGTTATTCGAAGAAGTAAGGGGGTAGAAATGAAAAGATTTGAAATTGACAACTTTTTCCATTTCACTGAAACAGACGTTAGACACTTCTATCTTCCCTTCTTTCTTTCATTTTCTCACTGAAATCAAGTAGTGTCTTTGATGTGTTGTATCTTCTCACGCGATCAAAACGGAATAGTCCATATTTATTAGGTATTAGCAGGAGTCGTTAAAGACTTTGTCTTCCTTTTTTTTTTCACTTAAAAAAGTAACGTCTCAGATAGGTCTTTTTACATGCGATCAAAACGGAATAGTTTGTTATTTATGAGGTATTGGTATGGCGTAATAGTCGAAAGGTGAGAAAAGCACAATTATATAATACCAATTCTACTAGTATTACTACTAATAACAATAATAATAAATTTGTTTGTAAAAGTCTACTGTGTACATAACACTTCCAATATCCTTATACTTTTATTCAGATTAAAAAAGAATGACGGCCACATCACGTACGATCACTGAAGTTAAGCAAAGTCGAGCCTGGTCAGTACCTCGATGGGCGACCGCTTGGTTCTGTAAGCTTGGGTGTGCAAGTGGCATAATGGATAATGGCTCGGAATTGTTAATTGGAGAACTGTGATCCAATTCCAGTTGGGTCCGTTATATTTACTTAACGCGCAAATACCCTTGGGTAAGGTATAAATCCACCTTTTCTCCCCCAGCTATGGGTTAATTAGTAAAACTTGTATCACTAAATCATTATTATCTAAAAATAAATAAAAATAAAAATTGCGTACAAAATATTTAGATTTCGGCGTTTAAATAACCCATAAAGGTGTTGATATGCTGTAAAACCAAATCAAATAGATTAAAAACAGAAAGTTTTATGGTATTTAATGACAAAATTTAAGGTTCAGCGTTAAATGCTTGACAAGGTTCATATATATTTTTTTCTATATTACATTTATATATATTAACCATGTCAAGATTTAACGCCGAACCTTAAATGTCATTTAATAGCATAACCTTTTTTGTTTTTAATCTATTTGATTCGGTTGATTTTATTCTATATTACTGATCTCAATTTATAGAGCGAGGCAATTCTGAGAGAATTAGAAGTCCTATCAGAATACATAATTGGTGGCCACAATCTTAACAACATAATATATGCAGATGACACTGTGCTGATGGCAGACACGAAAAATACTACAAAACCCCCAACAGAAGGTACCAAAGGAAAGTGAGAAGAAAGGACTAAGCATAAACTACAAGAAGACAGAATTCATGGTTATCAGCAAAAGGGTTAGCCCAAAATGCAAATTACAGGTCGGGGATACTAAAATCAAGCAGGTACAGAAATATCTGCGAGGTATTCTAACAGAGGACGGAAAGAAAACGTATTGGGATTGCCAAAGATGCATTCCAAAAGCTAAGCAGAGTATTAAGAGACAGAAAAATTTCGTTGATGATATCTGTCCTCCCGTATGGCAGCGAATGTTGAACAATCTCCTGAAAGATGAAGAAGAGACTTGAAGCAACAGAAATGTGTTACTACAGATAAATGCTGAGGATACCATTATCCGAACATGTGAGCAACGATGAGGTTTTGGAGAGATGGAAACAAAAAGGAAATTTATACTTAACATCAGGAAGAGGCAGTTGAAATTTCTGAGACATGTAATGAGGAAGAAAGGTTTGGAAAATCTGATACTCACATGACATATTGTGGGAAAGTAGGACAGAGGAGAGCAGCTCGTAACATACTTGATGAGCTTAAGTATATGGATGGTAGAACAGGGTTTGGGAGAAATAACAAAGAGACAAAACTTATTAAAGAGCTACAAGGGACCGGAAGATGTGGAGAGCCATGATAATCTACGTTCTGAAGGGACACTGCACATAAAAAAAGATATTACTCATCTTAACACTGAGAGTTTGAAAATAATAATGAGAGAATGATAAAACAGAAGAAAAAAACGCTTTCACGATATAATGACATTTTAAGCGCGGTTTAGATGTGGTACAAGGCCGAATGTATGGCTTTCACGATCTATAGTGTATTCAGTGGTGTTATTTCCCAGCTATGGCTTAAATATTAAGGGAAACTCATCTCTCTAACCCTGGTCTTCAACCGGTTAAGAAAAAGCAAAGTTCTTAATTCAAATGAGTGATGGTAAGAAAAAGGTGACAGTAGCACGAAAAACATTATATACACTATTTGCATTATTCGGACAGTCGCTTCATCTTTGTCATATTTTTTACGTTTCGGTTGTTGTACGCTCCGGCCTTCTTCAGGTGGTTGGAATGTCGAACTGAATTCGCTCACTAGGGTAGACTGTTCTAGTTACAGTGCCATGTTTAATAGATGTCAATTATCAGTTATCGCCTGTTAATTCCCCTCTCCAAGTTCTCCACTGCCTTAACCGGGTATTGAACTCACACTCATTGGGTCCTGTCATTGGATCTAACTAACGACTTTATCCACTGTGTCATGTGTCCTTGAGGACACATGGCACTGTGTATGAATTTTCTGGGTATTATAAACCTAATGTCTTCAGCAACTATTTTTTACCAGTGCTCATATTGCAATTTTTGTCGTTATTATTGCTTTTCTCTGGCACTTCTTATTACTGGTTCCCATATCGTATTCATTTCTGTGCTTGGTATGATGATGGTGGTAGTGTTTCGAAAAAGATTTTGGTGGTGGTAACGTGAAAAATAAAATGGTGGTTGCGGTGCTAATGAGAAAATGGTGGTGATGGTGAGAAAAGGGTGATGGTTGTGGTGATAATAAAAGTGTAGTTGTGGTTGTAGTGGTGGTAGATGCGTTGGTGTAAAAAGGATGATGATGATGATGAGGATGATAGTAATAGTAATGTGAGGAGTAATAAAGATGGTGGCGGTCGTCGTCGTCGTGGTCGTCGTCGTAAGAGAAGAACGATGATAGTGAGAGGTAACAGGTGTAGCAGTAATGATGATGATGATGATGGTGATGATGATGATGATGATGATGATGATGATGATGATAGTAGTTATGGCACCGGGTTTTGATGATGCCACCAATAATAATGTATCTGGTGATGTTA
Organism: Acanthosepion esculentum; assembly: GCA_964036315.1. NCBI lineage: Eukaryota > Metazoa > Mollusca > Cephalopoda > Sepiida > Sepiidae > Acanthosepion > Acanthosepion esculentum. The sequence goes on from OZ038485.1 coordinate 49,239,645, forward strand.
CTGATGACGATGATAACGATGATGACGATGATGATGACGATGATGATGATGATGATGATGATGATGATGATGATGAAAGTATTGGCGCGGTAACAGAACAGACGGACAAAGGATGCTGACAAGTGTTCACACGATTGTTCAAAGAAATAGCCCAAGAAGAAATTAAAAGAGAAACCGAAGACAAGAAATGAAAGGTTTTATACTCACGGCAGAAGTCATCATCTCGCCAGTCAGCCGTAAAACCTATTTCGCGGCACAGTAACGAGAAAACCTCAATATTGTCGCACATAGCTGTATCGTTGTCACCTTGATTGGCACAGACATCGAACATGCACGATTCGAAATACTGGTTTGCCATGTCCTTGTCAGCTGCCACACAGTCGCCGAAAACACTGTGGGGGTCTTTAATGATGCCGCAGTAATCAGACGAACTATAAATAGCTTCCATTTGCTTGGAACACTTTGCCTCCAAATCTTGCGTGTTGCACCTTTACGATGTACATTAAAAGGAAAGACTAAATTGAAAATAATTTATAATAGATAGATAGATAGATAGATAGGGAGGGAGAGAAAGAGAGAGAAATATCTCAAAAGAATATAAACATGATTTTAATAGCATTTTATTTCATCATATTAAACACACACACACACACATATATATATATATGTATATATATATATATATATATATATATATATATATATATAAAGAAATATAGTCTTAAAGTGTGCTATATTTATGGGATAAAGTGCTCAATATCAGAGATAGAGCGTGTGTAAATATAAAAATGAACATAGAAGTCAACACTTAGAGGCGACAGTCTTTTTCATGCTAGATGCAATCATCGGGCCATATATATATATATATATATATATATATATATATATATATATATATATATATAATCTATCCATCCTTGATCTAAAATTCATCAACACCACCTCTAAAACAATAAGAGATACAGTCAGCACCAAACAGAATAGCAGCAACAATAAAACAAGTATATATAAAATAAATTGCACAAAATACCCAATGAACATCTAGAAACATATAGAAATCTCATAAGAAGACTACATGAACATCGCATAGATTCACATGCATAACAACACCTTAAACACACCGGTAGTTCACAGAAACAAAGTTAACCATAATTTCGCCTTAATAAATGCATACCTGTAAGAAGAGATAAGAAGGAATGGACTAAGAAGAAATGTATTGTAAGTGTACTGATTTCACAATTCTTTGTGGTCAACTACAGACCGGGTTCATACATAATATGACCGATCACCTCAGAAGTAATTGAAGCGCAATGCGGTATACAATCTATAGAGGAAAAATGCAACAGAAATCTACACGGAGTGCGCTACAATGCAAAAAACATCATCTGACCGTACAATC
>OZ038485.1:49243543-49248543 GCA_964036315.1 Acanthosepion esculentum
TATATATATATTGTTTTTATATAAAACACTGGAACAGGAAATGCTATGTTTATTTTCAGAATGCTATCAGAGTAATTTGTAGGAATGCAAAAAAAAAACAAAGAAACTATATCTCATATTTCATAGATTACGCAAAATCATTTGATAAGCTACTGCATAAAGTACACCATAAAAATCTATATAAACTGCGAGGAAAACTTGATTTACATGAAAAATACTAGAATAATATTGTGAACAAACCACCAGAATGCAGATAGAAAACAAGTCAAGCGAGTACACAAAAATAACGAAAAGAAGTAAGACTAGGCGTGACATAACGAAACCCTGCTGTGATCAGGGCACCCAAGAAGTCGACTGATGTTTTATGACTAGCAATCAAGTCTAGATATGAGGTCTTCAAAGGGTCTAATAACTGTAAACGAGCAAGTAAAAAGAAAGTGAAGCATATATACTACTGTTCAAAAGTTTGAGGCCACTCCTGGTCATTTTTTTAAATTGGCCGAAAAAAGTAGTTGCTTTTACTTTAAATAAGAGAAAATTATTATACATGGTTAAAAAAAAATGTGAGGCATGAGATATTTTATGATTAAATTTTGCTCTCGTCAAAATATCCTCCTTTACCTTTGATTACAACAGCCCAATTACGTTGCAAAAGTTTCTCAAAGTATGAGTTTGATAATTGATTCTATTCTTTTTTCAGTGACTCTAAAAGCTCTTTTTCATTTCTTTTTTTTTTTTTTTTTTTTCACTCATCTGTCAAATTCATCCCATGCTAATTCTGGGAGTCGCTTAAACATTTTAGCTGTAGTGTAAATAAATAAAAACATTCGGCGTCAAGTGCCTCTCGCCGGAATATGGGGTGTTCCAGTCATGGGATTATATGGTTAGAATCATGGATTTCTGTTCTAGTCGTGATGATATTTCGGTTTCAGTTCTCTTGCAGAAGTACACTGAGCATTTCCTAATTATTGATGACACCGACGCGAACAAGATTCGAAACAAAGCGTAAGGTGATTTTCTTTGTCGGTGAAATACTAAGAGAATGCCATGTTGTACGTTTACAAACGACAGGTCTTTTCACAGAACTTAACGAATTTAACACACAGAGATTATATTAATGGAAAGAGCAATTGTGGTTAAACAACAGGTATCGTATACAAAGAAACCTGGCCAAAACATCATTGAAAATATCAGTGTTTTCTGTCTGTTTCTGTTTTCTCTCAATCTCTGAAGAAGTTTTAATAAAAGTGAAACATGTTAGACTGATATACGCTTCCTATTTGTTCTTTTCTTTTATCAACCTGTCGGATTCCCATCCATATTTGATCTACATTTGATTTTCAACTCATATATATATATATATATATATATATATATATATATATATATATATTTGAATTGGACATATTCCGACAATTTATTTAAAGACATTTATGATATGTTTAACGTTCTTTTTATAGATACAAGTATTTAAGCAAATGCTCTGTTTTATAATAAACAGTATTAAATAACATTTACCGGCCTGAATGTCCGAGAAATTTTCATAGAAAATTTTCGCTCTCCGACAGGAATCGAACCTGTATCCTATACGGAACCATCATTTCGCGTGATGTGCCTTAACCTTTCGGCCACAGAGCAGCGTCTGGTTAGCAAGGTCGATTTTACTATCTTTAAACTTAAATCTTCCATGAATCTCTTCTATTCATATCTGCTCTAGCGTATCAAATGTAAACAAATGACGTCATATATTTTAGAATTGGACATAGTCCGACAATTTATTTAAAGACATTTATGATATGTTTAACGTTCTTTTTATAGATACAAGTATTTAAGCAAATGCTCTGTTTTATAATAAACAGTATTAAATAACATTTACCGGCCTGAAAATTTCTCGGACATTCAGGCCGGTAAATGTTATTTACCTCTGCCCGCAACCAGTGTAAGCGTATCCTCGACGATGCCAAGTCACTATTTGCTGCTCGGATGAAGGAACGTATTGCATCCCGCAAATTTGGCTCCAAAGATTATTGGCGCCTCTGCAAGAGCGTCCTGAACAATAACAAACCCTCCATTCCTCCCCTGTTCAATCAGTTTGAGGTCCTGACCACCTCTACCGACAAGGCTGAATGCTTCGCTCGGAAGTTTTCTTCCAATTCTACGCTAGATTCTTCCGGGGTACCCTTGCCCGATTTCCCTCCCAGAACTGAGGCGCTCCGGGACGGATTGCACATAACCCCGTCGTCGGTATTGGGCATTATTTCTAACTTAGATCACCACAAGGCTACTGGTGGTGACTGAATACCAGCCATTGTCCTGAAGAAATGAGCACCTGAACTGGCGCCTGCCCTCTCTAAATTGTACAACCGCTGCCTCAAGGAGTCCTGTTTTCCTGACTGCTGGAAGTCCTCAACCATTGTTCCTGTCTTTAAGAACTCTGGTGACCCCTCCGACCCTTCCAATTACCGCCCTATCAGTCTCCTACCCCTCTTCGGCAAAGTCTTCGAGGCCATTATCAACGCCGAAGTGATTAATCACCTGATATCCCACGATCTGCTCTCAGACAAGCAGTATGGTTTCCGCTTTGCCCGATCTACTGCCGATGTGCTTACGGCCATCACTGAATTTGTCTACCAAGCTATCCATAATAACGGTGAAGCTCGTGCCGTGGCCCTTGACATCTCCAAAGCATTCGATAGAGTTTGGCATGCCGGCCTTCTTCGCAAGCTCCAGGGTTATGGTATCACAGGTCGATTGTTTGACCTAATACAATCATTCCTGTCAAACCGGGATCTGAAGGTTGTTCTCAGTGGATTCATCTCCAGCTCCTATCCCACTAATGCAGGTGTTCCTCAAGGCTCCATCCTAGGCCCTACTCTGTTCCTCATATTTATAAACGACCTTCCTGACGCCATAGACTCCCAAGTCGGCATCTACGCTGACGACACCACTATTTACTCCTGCCTCAAACACAAATCTAGTGAGGCGGACAAAGCTAACCTGGCAGCTCAAATTGAAAAGGACCTCCAATCGGTTGTGAACTGGGGTGAGAAATGGATGGTTAACTTTAACGCCTCTAAAACAAAACTGCTCTCTATTAACCACCACAAGGATCCATCCCTGCATCCCATTAGAATGTCTGAAGACCAACTTCTCGAGAGCTCCTCCCTGCGGCTGCTCGGTCTCACGCTGTCTGCTGATCTGAGATGGAACAAATACATCGAGTCAGTTGCATCAGCCACCGCAAGGAAAGTTGGTTCTCTATGACGAGCCAGGAAATTTGTCTCCCCGGAATCGATCCTCCAAGTCTATAAATCGACCATTCGCCCTAGGATGGAGTATTGCTGCCATATATGGTCTGGGGCCCCTGCTGTTTGCCTCAGGGTTCTTGATAAGATCCAGAGACGGATAGGCAACGTGACTGGCCCTGATCTGTCATCTCGTCTGCAGTCGCTCTCTCACAGACGCAATGTTGCCTCGCTCTGCCTTTTTTACAAGTACTTCCACAGTAATTGCTCCGAGGAGCTGCGTTCGCTTGTCCCCAGGCCTCGTGAATTTAAACGCCCCACGAGGCTGGCATCCCGCTCCCACCCCTACACCGTGGAAACTGTTAGATGTAGACGTCTCTTCTACTCCAATATCTTCATGTCTCGCTCATCTCGCCTATGGAACTCCCTTCCCTATTACTGTTTCCCTGACAAATACAATCTCCAACGGTTTAAGTGTAGCGTCAATCGACATCTCCAGTTGCCTTGATCTATCCACTCCACATCCTTTCATTTTTCACTCCTATCTGCTCTCGCTCCAAATCTTCTGTAGCCCCCTTGCCTTGATCGACCCACTGTCTTTCTCTTTCACCAAATCCCCTCCTTTGCCACTCCTATCTGCTCTTCCTCCAACCCTTCTTTAACCCCTTGCGTGATAGTGGCCTCCGGCCTTGCTTGGGGTGATACGATTAGAAAAAAAAATACTGTTTATTATAAAACAGAACATTTGCTTAAATACTTGTATCTATAAAAAGAACGTTAAACATATCATAAATGTCTTTAAATATATATATATATATTGCATAGAAAACAGAAAAATGATTAAATAGAAATAAATCCCATTTATCTATTTTAATGGGTGAAAAAAGTATATATATATATATATATATATATATATATATATATATATATATATATATATATATATAATGATAAAATAAAAGAACAAATAGAAAACGTACATCAATTTAACATGTTTCAATTTTAATAAAGCTTTGTCAGAGATAGAGAGGAAACTGATCCATATTTGATGTACATTTGATCTTAAGCATATATATATATATATATATATATATATATATATATATATATATATATATATATATATATATATATATATATGCATAAAAAGAAACAAGAGGAAAAACTATATCCAGCCAACGCATTTTTGATTGCCTTGATAAAGTCCCTCGGAGGTCGGAACGCGTCGGTTAAGCATAGTTTTTTTCTCTTGTCGCTTTTTATTCATTTTATCTCTTCTACGGTTTCACTCCATCTGAGAACATTTACTCACACGCACGCACGCACACACACACACACACACACACACACACACACACACATATATATATATATATATATATATACATATATATATATATATGACCAAGGGAATTCAAAGCAGCATGAATCCATCCGGCTCTTATCTCAAATAACAACTCAAATTAGACTGTTTGACCAACACAAGGACTGGCCAAAGGTCATGATGAAAAAATCAAAAAACAAATGAAAACTACAGACAAAAGTTTATTTTCTCCATCAAGACATTCATTTCTGTAGTTCACTGCTACCAGCAAGCAGAAAATTATTTTAAATTTTTAATATTTTTATTAATAATATTTTTTATTGTTCAAATATATATATATATATATATTTATACAAGTATAAGATTGGTGTATGCGGAATAAATTCCAATAACCAACAAATACTATTCTTAAATGACTGCTCAATACAGAG
>OZ038485.1:49253543-49261043 GCA_964036315.1 Acanthosepion esculentum
CGCATTTAGTGGTCACTTGAACTGAACGGGAGACTTGGAACACTTCGATTTTGCCACCAAGTCTCATAAATGGAACTTTCTTGGATTCTCCGTTCACCTGAACAAAATGATAATAATAACTGATATAGTAAAATAATTTTTTTTTTTTTGTTTATTTGTTACTTGGTGATAAATTCCAAATAATATAATCAAGGAATTAGTTTAATATACCGATAAGAAAAGAAAAATACCTCATGATGACGAAAAGGAATTCTACAAACTTTTTAATCTAATCCTAAAACAACGAAGAGAGAAAGCTTAAATCGAATAGAAAATAATACTTTGATAAACATTTGAATCAATTTGGAGTTATTCCATAAAGAAGAATAAGTTAATTGTTATACGGTCGTCGTTTCATTTGAGAATCTTTGAATATCTTTTTATTTCCAGACGACAACCGCCACTTCGCAAACTAAAGGATTTTCTCTATTCTCCAAAACTACTGTGTATTCCTGTGTATAATACGAGAGATTTTGTATGAAACTTAATGGCAAAAAAGAGAAGAGGATCTTTTCTGCTAATTCACCCCAAAATAAATAAATTTATATTTACTAAAATTCACACTAAATTCTCCCATTGCACTCCGGGTTGGTTGACCTTTACGATCGCCCCAAATGTGAGTGTAGTATTCAGAAGTAATTGAGATCTCTCTTCCACCTTTGTTGAGAATGGAACAGTCGACTGTAGATATAAGAAGTTGATCCCCCCCTCATGTATTCATAAAGTAGAATAAAGCTTATAATTTTTACAAAATAAATATAAAAAAAAGTAGAATAAAGCTTATCTTTAAGTTTATTCGGACTTTCTGTTTTCACTACAGTGGGCGACTCGGGTGCGTTATTTCTAAGCGTGGGGTCTTCATTTGCGCGCAGACGGATAAACACGTCAAAATAGATTATTTATTTCTTTTTTTTTAAGTTATAAAATATTCCTTGTAAGTCCCTCGAATATTATCCACACTTAAGAAATGTGAATAACTCACTGATATTTGGTAATTTTTCATTCTGATGGTTGGAGTTGTTGCGAGGCAAGCTAAACAAATTTTGATTTAAAATTTATAATTTCAAAAGACTGCCAAAAATTTAATTAAAAAAAAAAAAACTTTGATTTAAAAATTTATAACATCTTGGGGTGGATTAATATTTGTAATAATAGCTTTACATTATTTACAGTGAATTAACAGAAAATATTCAAAGAAGGATCGCATCATACATGTTTTCAGAAATGTTAATTCAGTTCTTAAAAAAACTCTTATTTGAAAAAAGCAAGATTTCAAATACACCCAGTTAGCACAATAAATAATAAAACACAAACTAGTCAGGTGTTGACAACAAATCGATATGTCGGCCATATTTGTTCTTTGGGAATCGGCGTAATTAAATGTCTTTTGTCTCAAAGACAAGAAATTCACCTAAATTGATTTAAAAAAGTAATAAAGTGAATACACAAGATCTCTCATGTTCTTTCTCCAACAATTCGAAAATAAGTCTTGAAACGCAAATTAAGAGAATAAACAGGCAATGGCTAAACATCCGCTTCATTTCTCTTCTTGAAAAATTAACTATTTTAATGCAATATTGAGATTTTAATGGATAATATGGCACAAAAATATTACTGAGGGATGGCTGTATTATGGGATCGTATTATACTAAAGGATGTAATTTATTCCCTGTTTTAGTTTCAGAAACACGGGGTTGTATTATACTCATGTATTATACACATGAAATTACAGTACATCATGTACTGTATTTTCATTTTTACCGCATTGATTAAGTTGGGTTGCTATCAGTCTTTCTCGGTTTTTTTTCCATATTGTGATTTCAGACACAAATTACTTTTAGAAGGATTTACTTCTTTTTTTTATTGGGAATTTCGTTTAATTGTTTAATCTTTAAAATCTATCAACAATCCTGTTTTAAAAGAGTTGATTGAAAAGTTCGTCACTTTAGAGGATTTAAATCAACTTTTTTTTTCTTTTTTCGATCGTAAATTTCAACAAGTCTGTTTCATCCAGTACTTATGTTTTGTATCAGGAAGAAATCGTTAAAAATATTTCCCATCTAATATTCCATATCATCATCATCATCATCATCATCATCATCATCATCATCATTGTCTTAATCATCATCGTCTTAATCATCATCATCATCATCATCGTCGTCGTCGTCGTCGTCTTCATCATCATCAGTCCCTTGACTGCCTCAATCGCTGGGGAGGCCTTAGGGCTGAAGAAACAGACAACCTTCCCCAGGATGATCTGTTGGCGTTGGCTCTCGGGATTTCTGGCATTGTCATGTCCATCCACTCTTTAATGTTGTCTGACCAGCATTTGCATTACCGCCCCCACTTGCGTCCGCCTTTAACAGTGACTTGAATGATGGTCTTACATGTGCTGCTATGCCGTGTGTCGTGACGCTTAATCGTGACGAAAAGAGATTCTTGATGGCCCACGAGAGTTTTGACCTCATTGATTTTGTGCTCCCAGCAGGAGATGCGAAAGTAGCTTTCTCAAGTATTTTCTCGAACGGCTAGATCCCTTTTTCATGCCTCAACCAACTGTGCCTCACACCCGTTGAGGAGGATGAATATGACCAGCGATTTGTAGAGCTTGAACTTGGTATGGAAGCTGATGTTGCTCTTCCTTTCCAGTCTGTATCTGTGGCGATCCGTGTGCAGATATATGCGTTGGAGATGCCATCTTTTGACAGGGCTGCTCCCAAGTGACGCTGACACTGTTGTTGCTTATGCTATGTGGTAATAAAATAATCACATCCCATCTCCGATCTCACTTGTAAACATCCATCACAATAAAATAAACGTTTTTCAGCGCTAAAGCTGAATTAGTAAAATAAAGCATCATAAGCCTCTACTTAGAGTTATTACTATATTACATTACTTTGGATTGTTCTGTGTTAAGTTCATTTAGTACATGCTTACATTAATTTCTTCATAATACTAAATTAAATCATAAGTCATTTACGTTCTTGGAAACCAATTGTATTGACGAATGTATCATCCTCACTACTAACCATACGTGACAGTTGAGAATAAATTTGGCGGACGCTGACACACGACAATGTTCAGCTTAAATCCAACGCATTTATAATCCTACAACACCCTCCCCGGTCGCCCAAGACTTCCAACACCGCGGCTGATCGATGCCCTATCCCACGTTGTGATTTAAGCTTGATCATAAGGAGGCCAAGACCGAATCGTTGGAGGTATCTTCATGCTAGGCGGGTCCAAGTAGGGCGATGGCGCACAGAGAAAAAAGATAACACTCGAATAAATTGAACAAAAGTAAATACTGTTTTTATATCAGTCCACCGTACAATAATTGGTTTATATCAGAGTTCGCATGCAATTAATTATCAGCCCAACCCGCATCTAAATCGGAAGTGATACTATCGTTGTTGACTTGGCAAAATCTGGTTTGCTGTCTTGGTAAAGTTTGGCACAAGGCTGAAGTCAGGGGGGTTCTTGTCGGCAGGCAATCAGGTGGGGTGTATCACGACCGGTGGCTGAGACGAGCTCTCTGCCGTCTCGTCTCTCATCTCGTCTGCGACTCATCTCGCGCGTTCATATTTATGGACATTCGCCCAAATTTTCATGGGGATATGGCGAGGTAGGAGCATTTCGGTGAATACTCCGCATCGACCCCGCCACCACCACCACGCAGCTTACGTCATAGCTTTGAGGAAATCCCTCATCATTTGATGCCCGATTCAGCTCTTGGTAGTTGGGAAGTCACCTTCCAGGACAATTCTTGAGGAAATTTTTTGACGTTTTGAACGCAAAACTTAGTTATCTCCTAAGGTGAACCAAGTACATACTGGGGTCACCACTTATCAACTCTTCTTAGATCAAAGGACATTAAAATCGATTCAAGCGTCTGGTACTTCATAGCGTGAATTTCATACTAGATTTTCCGCTTTTCCTCCATTTTGCCTTGCGATGTATGGTTTTGTTTTCTCTCTTCGGATAACGGCCTTTTAATGGTATTCGTGTCGAGAAGAGAAAGAGCTTTGTATAAATAATTAACAGCACTAACAGAGTAAATGGATTGTAATGTTGGAATCATTTGGTGACTTACAAAGACGTTTTCGTTTGGCCCTAGACGTATGGACTGGTTATAGATATGGATCTCAACGTATTTAGGCCAAGAGACTCTCTGATTGGATCCACGTCGCTCATTTTTCACGTGGACACGGAAATTGCAGTCATCATTAAATTTAATAGATTCCGACAGAACATATTTGCAGTCGCCCATCAAGTGAAGGATTTCCCCGTCGTAAGTGTGGAAATGGGGATCCCCTGACACAGTACACTTGCAAATCTCTGGAAAAACAAAAGAAGGAAAGATGTTTAGTATAGACGTGGAATGTAGGGAAAATAAAACCTCAAGTAAAGTTGCATTTCTATTAAAATAAAAAATGGCCTTTGCTGTTTATGCTTTGTGGCAATCATAGTATAGAAAAGTGGAAAAAGATGCGTAAGCTTTTTCTAATGCCATGTTCCCTCACGAAGTAGACGGTCATTCCACTTCATAGACTACTTTCTTTTATTATCTGTATATTGCCAAAAATTCTTGTGAAAGAGTTTGACGTGACTTCCCATTCCCATTCTACACGGTTTTGAATTTGAATTCAGAGTTGTCTTTCTCCTAGACTGATTGCTACTCAAGACTAATGAACCCAGTCTACCCTGTTATTTTACACAGCAGTTGGCGAGAGATGTAAGTTCGTCTTGTCCGAGGGAATTTGTGTGAAAGTGAGTGCAACGGACTAAGCTGGAATTTGAATCCTTCTAGCCTTTTCCTTTTTTTTCCCGCGCCAATAACCATTACGCTATCAGTAAATGTATCTTAATAATTATTTTTCTTTCTTTTGTTTGTTTTTTAATTGAACTTTTATGAGCAGGGTTTCTGATTTTTGCTTAGACAAGATAAGGCAAATTATTATTGTTAGTTTCTTAGCACGTATTATTATTATTATTATTAGGTTTTATTGCAAGAAAGAAAGAAAGAAAGAAAGAAAGAAAGAAAGAAAGAAAGAAAGAAAGAAAGAAAATAATGCAGGGAAAAGAAAGAAAGAAAAAAGAAAGAAAGAATTCTTAGGAAAAGAAAGAAAGAAGGCAGAGAAAAGAATGTTGGGAAAAGAAAGAAGGAAAGAATATAGAGAGAAGGAAGGAAGGAAGGAAGGAAGGAAGGAAGGAAGGAAGAAGGAAGGAAGGAAGGAAGGAAGGAAGGAAGGGAGGGAGGGAGGAGGAAGGAAGGAAGGACTGCAGAGAAAAGAAAGAAAAAAGAAAAGAATATAGAGGAAAGAAAGAAAGAAAGAAAAATGCTGAAAAAAGGAAGAAATAAGGAAAGAATGTAGGGAAAAGAAAGAAAGGGAAAATGCAGAAAAGCGAAGAAAGGAATGAATTGAGAAAGAAAGAAAGAAAGAAAGAAAGATAATATTAATTGAATCGGGCTTAAAGACAGAGATGTGTGAGATAACAAAGGCAAATACTAATAACCTGGTCATCATATGTTAATTTCATGTCGATTTGAATTCCTAACAAACAGCTGACCTGCAGTCTGCAAGATAAGTGCGTGTGAAATCTTATTACGATGTGTAAATATTAATTCCGACTTTTGAGTTCCAGTGATACCGGTAAGAAGAGAGACGATTACAGTTCTACTGGTAAAATCAATACTGATCTCTCAATGAGTAAGTAACAATTTACATAATCGATACAGAATCCAACAATTATTTATTGTTATTACTCCCGTGATAATGAATGACATGATATATTACAATTCGAATATGTTTAATGACTGTAAAATACATGTACATACTTTGACAGGTGTTTACACCATCGCCCGTCAGTCCTTTTTGGCAACGACATCTGCTCCTGTAACAAATGGCTTTCGGGTGACATTGGACACCTCCACAAGTAACTAAGAAGCCAAAGAAAAAATATATTAGTAAATATGATAAAACCAGGCATAATTTGATGTATACGTGGAGATGCTGAAAAGATTCTCCACCTGGCCTTCTTCCCCAAATCTGACCAAATGACCGAACGGAGGACTACTGGTCACACTTAGAATTTTTCAGTACCCAATCGTGCATATACTAAAACATATTATGTTACATATACTTTCCTACATTTCCGATCACTAACAATCTGTTTTTTTTTGTTTTTTTTTTGTTTTTTTGCGCATTACAATTTGGAGATACAAACATCAAACAAGTACAACAGGGCGGAAAGTGCAGCACTGAAATCCGAAAGCACAATGGGATAGGGAATGATGCCTTCCAAAATCTAAGCAAAGTATTAAGAAATAGAAAAATCTAATTAGAAATAAAGAAAAGAATACTGAACTATTATGTAATATCAGTCCTGCTATATAGCAGTGAATGGTCGACAATCTCCTCACAAATGAAGAAGAGACTTGAAGCAATAAAAATGTAGTTCTACAGAAGGATGCTGAGAATCCCATGAACTGAACATGTGAGCAACGATGAAATTTTAGAGAAAATAGAAACAAAAAGGACCCTTATACTAAACATCAGGAAGAGACAGTTATAACTTCTAAGGCACATAATGAGGAAAGAGGGCTTGGAAAATTTGATACTCACAGGACATATTGAAGGCAAGAGGGACCAGGCTGATTACACAGCGGGAAAATCTGACATTGTTTGAGGCAGGTCCATTTGGTTTCCTTCAATGTTTCCTAACCCAGGTTGAGTCTTGTGCCAGAGACAAAGAGACAATTATGCAGTGGAAACACCTTCTCTTTACCTGATCCAAAGATCTAAGATTGTTTCATCTACAGTGAATGTGATGGCCTCATTTTTTTGAGATGCAAAAGGTATTGTATTTATTGACGATCTTCCAAAAGGCTACGCCATCAATGGAGAGTGCGATTCCAACTTGTTGAGACAGTTACGAAAGGCTATCAAGACGAAACACAGGGAAACTGACAAAAGATTTCTATCTTTTGTCAGTTTCCCTGTGTTTCGTCTCCAGCATTCAAGTCTTTGATTTCAATGGTTGCCGTGCGTGGGGATTTGAACGGGCTGATCACCCTCCCTATTCTTCTCAATATTACAGGGCAGTGATGATGACGTTATATCTGCTGTTGATGACTTTTTTTACCAATAGGATAGAAGCTTCTACACTAACGTGTAAACATCACGGAGGACTATGTTGAAAAATAAACCTCATTTGGTCACATTCCATGAGAGTATCTTGGTTCGTCTATTTTTTTGTAAAACAAGACCCCCAGTTACCGAAATTCTGCTCTGAATCGTAAAATAAAAAATGCAACAAAACTAAGACATTATTTAATTAAAAATTCTTTTAATTGCTTATATGAATAAGATATATTAAGGGCACTATTGTCTTAAGAAAAAATCTTTTTTCAATGAATAATGAATTTTTACAAGAATTGTATTCATTTTTAAAAATTTA
>OZ038485.1:49263543-49361043 GCA_964036315.1 Acanthosepion esculentum
TAGATAGATAGATAGATAGATAGATAGAAACAGACATTGTGTTACAGATAGACAGATAGATATATAATGAACAGAGATAGATATTGTTGCAGATAGATAGAAACATTGAGTTAGATTGAGAGATAGAATCAAACAAATTGAGTGATAGCTAGCTAGCTAGCTAGATAGATAGATAGAAAAAAAGAAACAAACATTGAGTTAGAGACAGATATTAGTAATTTTACTATACACGTACGGCATATAGTTTGAAAAACCTTGGTTATTATAACAAAGGCTTCAATCTCTTATATTATTTGAAATTATAATAATCATAGGGAATGTATTTAGTGATGTCTATTTGGCGCCAGTGTGAAACCACATTCATTAGTTAGTGGACAGTACCTGTATCATTGAGTGACTCACTCGAGTACAGTGAACTACGATAAAAATATAAAAGAAACAGATATTAATGATGGTATATAATATTTTTGTGCAGGAGCTCCCGGGGACATACAAATTATTTCAAGGGTTTTACAAGGGGTAAAAATGTTGAGAAACGCTGGTCTAACACCTCTGCTAAGCGCGTATAAGCCATACAGTAACGGTGATATATTCCTCCTTTGGTGGCTGTTGCGAATCTTTCAAGCTAGTCTTGCCAGAGCGATGCCCTGTGCCAACCTAGAATATGAATAATGGATATCATAATTTTTAATGATTTCACTCAGTGGGAAAGATTAAAATAAATTGAAGATTTTACTTCGATTTCCATAGAAAATTGTTGCGTAGAAAGAAGTCCGATCTTCTCTACACCAGTTGTTGAACAGGGACTCGTTTATCTGCTCTGAGTAGAACGTCTGCTCATAGGAACGCTCGCCGTACAGTGGGTCACAAAGCGTAGCGTTTGAGCCGTTACCATTGCTGCACTGGACTACCATATTCTCTTTTTTTAAAGCATTTCACTCCAATCAAGGCGGGAGTGCCACTAGCACGCACGGGGTTACAGAGCGTGGTAGCAAGAGTAAAGAGGCGTGATAGAGGAAACGATGAAGAGAAGGACGAGAAATAGATCAAGGCATATGAAGATGTTGATTGACATTGCATTTGAATAATTGAAGATTATAGCCATCAGGGAAGCAAGTAAGGGGAATGGAGTTCCACACACGGGAAGTGAGAGACATGAAACTATTGGAGTAGAAGAGACGGCTACATTTAACAGTGAAAGGGTGGAACTGAGATGCCAACCTAGTGGCACGTTTAAATTCATGCAGTTTGGGAACCAGTGAAAGTAGCTCGTCGGAGCAGTTACCGTGAAAATATTTGTAGAAAAGACAGAGAGAAGCGACGGCACCTCTGTGAGAATGTGATTGTAGACGAGATGCCAGATCAGGATTCTATATTACTGTATGTCTCTCGTGTGATTAAACCTTTTTTTCACTCAACCTTTTATTCCAGTGTTTCGTTACAGTGTCAGTAACCAGAACTACGAGCGGTATACGAAATTTATAACAAAAATATAGAATTCCAATTCCTACATCTTTGCACTTGGTCGGCAGGCACTTACTTTTGAATCGCGGTAAGGTATCATCGTTTTAAATATAAAATATCACAGTGAAAATTACAGTATCCTGCCCACCATTTCGCAGACGGGATATTGGAAGACAATGAAAATGTAATGGACGTACGCAGGACTGAAGTTAGAACTAAGAAGTATAATGTGATATATATATTTTTATTTATGCGTCCACGTCAGTTATTAAATCATCGAAGTGTTTTTATTATGAACGTCTTTAAATTAATATACAACATGAGACATTTCGCAATACGGAGAAAGAAAAAAATCGATATTTTTGCACCGCCAAAATCTGGTGAGAAAATTTTATTCCGAATAGAAATTCAATTCAAAACTACATTACAAAAATAATACTTTAAAATTGCAAATGCGCTTCTGTTGCTATCATTTAACGACACTTTCTTATTTTTGTCTTGTTCACTTTAGTCTAGTCAGCCAGTGTCAGAAAATGAGTGTTACAATGAATTTCACTTTTTTTTTCGTTATCATGTCGGTCATACAAGAAATGGATATTTCTATCAAGATATTTCTTCCAAATTAGAGGATTTACTGATTTAATTTTATTTGTTTTGAATAGCAGACGATACGATATATTTAAATACACAGACATAAAATGTTTTTCGTTTTTTACAAACCTCTACTCCAAAGCTTATTCTATGTACACATCTAGCTCCATGGTTGAATGAGAAAAACAAGTTAGATACGAGATTAACAGTATTAGTAACAACAATATTTACTTTATATCTTCAGATGAAAATTGTTCAACCATTATGAGTTTTAATCATTCCCGCAACCAAGCAAGATGAAATAAAAAAAGAATAAAAAGTTTTTTTCACATACCAAAAAAAACTGAATCACTTCCCTTAGATTACTTTATCTAACCTCATATTCTGAAGAGATGTAACCGAACAGAAAAACTGACGAGAGTAAAACTACGTTTTAGTTTATGTTAACTATAGTGGTCACTTGCTTTTTATATAAATGTTTTCTGCTTTCATTTCTCTTGCAATATTTTATTTCTGTAATCGAATCTCGTGGCCTGGCGCTACAGAATCACAAACAAAGAACTGTACCAAAGAACAGAAACTACAACACTTGAGGACTTCCAATAACTGCAAGAACTATAATGGATAGCATATGTAACTCGAAGAGAAAATAATGACATAAACAAGAGGCTGACCTTCCACACAACTTCAATCAAAAAGCTAGGAAGGAAATACCCATCAGTAATGGAAAGAGTGATAACAGTAGATTTAGGAAAACTATTTCCCTGAAAAATGTGTACGATTAGATCTTTTGTTCTTTTCTGAATTCTAAAAATGTAAATGTCTCTGATTAATATTTAAAATTTTTCAAGAAAATCACTACGCATTCGGTGTTCTAAAAGTGTCAAGAGAGGCTCCCATTTATTTTCAATCTGTCCCTATTGTTCAATTTTTCCATATCCCCGATATGGTTTTGAAAATGTTCTTTATGCACATTCGATATGCACGATACTCTTCCAATTCCCAAGGAAAACTTTTGGTGACTATAATAGAACATAGTATTTAAGGTAGTGTCTTATAAGCCGTTAACATAACATATAATATATAGATGTAATATTTCGTAACAACCATGCCATAGTTGACTTCTCTTTCGATATAGAAAAATAGATATGATCATTACAATTAAATTTAGAGTTAAATATAACATTGGCATAAATTCTGGGGCACCAATAACTTTTCGACATAATCCATCTGAGGAAAATGAAAAGTAAATCGTTCATTATTGTGAGAAACCCGTAACAGATTAAAGCATGGAAAGACCCGGAATATTCTTTTTGAGAAAATACACTCACCATTCTGGCTGTTACCTAAGAAAGGGAAATTGAGATTCATTCCACGTGATCCGGATTTTTTCAGCTTTTCTGAAAATAAAAGCAATTGGAAAATTTCAGTATTCGTAAAGAGAATATCGTTGGCATAAACAGAAAAAGAAACAGAAAAAAAGAAGCAGAAAATTAAAAAAATATGCTATAACTTCAATATAAAAGGAAATTTAAACCTTCGAATTTCGTTGCCAAAATAACGTGAATATAAATTTTAAAAAAGAGATAAAAAAGAAACAGAAACAAAAGAAACAAAAAAAAACTACGTTATAACTTAAATATAAAAAAGTGAAACCTTCGAATTTCGTTGACAGATTAACGTGGTTATAAACTAAAAAAAATATCAGAAAAAGAAAAAAATACGAAAAAAATAAATGACGTTATACCTTCAATATAAGAGGAAATTGAAACCTTAAAATTTCGTTAACAGATTAACGTGGTTATAAACAGAAAAATATATCAGAAAAAGAAAAAAATACGAAAAAAAAGAAACGACGTTATACCTTCAAGAGGAAATTGAAACCTTCAATTTCGTTAACAGAATAACGCATTTATAAACAGTAAAAAAAAAAACGAAAAATAGAAACGATGTTATAACTTCAGTATTCATTACTTCGCCTCTTACTTTTTAAATAATTTGTCATTCTTTTAAGTTACTTAATATTTTCAAACACATAAAGGTGAATATAAGAATATTAATCCACATTATGAACAATGCTAATTCAAATGTCTCTTGTATCTTTTTATCAGGCCTCTACTTCAGGACATCTCGTCCCTCATCATTGACCTTGATTCAACACATAAAATAATTATATGTTATTTTCAATAGTTTAATTGTTAATTACTAATCATATATACCACTGACAGGATGTTGCTTGAATTTGTCATTGGGCTAGAGTTGGCTATATATATATATATATATATATATATATATATATATATATATATATATATATATATATATATATATATATACGTGGACATTGAAGTTCACACCCAAAAGCAACAGTCTGTTTAATGTGAAACGCAATCATCATCGCCTGACGATTGATTCTAAGCATGAAACAGACTGATGTCGCCTCTGGGTTTTGCCTTCAATGTCCAGTTTTATATTTAATACGCTCTATCCCTGATATTGAGCACTTTAACCCATAAATATAGCATAGCTTTAAACTATATTTTATCATATATATACATATATATATATATATATATTTGTTAGCCGACAATAGGAAAATGCGACATAAGGTTGCTAATTTCACGTGTAAAATCCATACTCCCGCTTCAACTGCATGCAACACGGGTTTAGTCTCTTTCAGACCCAGAGTAGGGACTCGTTTGTAATAATGATTTCGGATGAACAATATCCAGAAACCGAAGGGTATTATAATAGAAATAAATAGAAAAGGATACTGGAAGTTTAACAAAAAAAATCCACGTTTCAGTATAAAACACAAGCACCAAAACCCATTAAGATTAATATAAAATTTCTGCTGAATAACTATTTATATCTAACTGGTCGATCTATTCAACGTTGGTAGAGAAATGGATATTTTAGGAAATAAACGAAAGAACTTGTTGTGATGTTATGACGTCACTACTTCCCCGAAGCAGTTTTCGTAAAGATACTGGACTTGCATTATTTACACGCAAACTATTGTCCTCATCTTTGTTGAGTTATCACAACGTCTCGGCCTGTGTGCCTTCCGGCCTTCATCAGGTACTTGTTGATTCGGGTAACCATTAGTAAATTTCAAACTGAATAATAAAAATAGTGTCGTCTTTAAACTTCGTGCTCGCAAAAAAGTGTGTGTCAAAAGGATGTTTTTTTCCCTTGACACCGCTATTATTTTAACTGCCTTCACTCCTCGGCAATGTCTATTGTTTTAAAAAGCGATTTTAATAAAAACTAAACATATGAATGTAAGTTTATGCATTTTCTTCGTTCTTGAGAATTGTCTACAAAAATAAACACTATTATTTAGATTTTATTTATTAGATTGTTTATTAAAATGCTTGACAAAACATTGTCTAATTGCCAACTGATTCAAACTTTATAAAATGGTAAATAATAAGGATTTCCTTATAGTTGATTAAATAATTTTTAATAATTTAGTAAATGTTTATAAATTTATAAATAAAAAATTGTTTTGATATTTATTTCTTTATAAATGATAAATATTGCATTGCATTAGTTTTGATAGAACTGTATTAGTTTTTAGAATGTTGTAAATATAAAATTATTCTTGTATATAAACAATCTAATAAATAAATTTTGTTGAATATTTTTGTTGTAAATTTTCAAGAATAAAAAATGTATAAATTCACATTTATGATATGTTTAACTTTTATTACAATTTTAATAATACCTTTTTAAAACAATAAACATTGTCAAGGAATGGAGGTTGTTAAAATAATAGCAGTGTCAAGGGAAAACTGTCCTTTTGACGCACCGTTTTTGTACGAGTACGAATATTAAAGATTGCCAAAAATACGATCAAAACGAAGTATTCCCAGCATCCTTTTACAAAACCAAAACTCTGTTGCCTCAAGTCTTCTTTTCATCTGTGAAGAAATTCAGTCATATGACAACATTCACTGTCATATAGGTGGAATGATATTATACATGTAATGACAATCCACCTATATGACAATGAATGCTGTACATTTAATTCACAGATGAAGAGAACTGAGGCAATAGAGATGTAGTTCTTCAGGGGAATACCAAGAATACCATGGACAGGGTATGTAGACAACGAGGAAGTTTTAGAAAAAATCGAAACAAAAAGAACACTGGTAATTAGAATCAAAAAAAGAAAGTTGAAATTTCTTTGACACGTAATGAAAAATGAGGGCTTGGAAAACTTGACACTCACATGACATTGAAGGCAATACGGATAAAAGGAAAGAGTAAGTAACCATCCTAACGAGCTTGTATAAAAGGGTGACACAACAGGGATTGAGAGGGAGAGTAAGGAGACAAATATTTCTTAGATATGGAAGTTGTGAATGGCTATAATCACCCACGTCCTAAAGGGACACTACGCATAAGAGGACATCAAAATGAAATACAATTATTTCTCTTCAAAATGATAAGTTTTTTTTTTCAAAATAGTCACCATTTAGTGGGACGTACCTTACCAAACTTTCTATCCACGTTTTCATTTCATCCATGAAGAATTTTTGTTTTCAATTAATTTTGATCCAATTTCGGCATTGGATTAAAAATGTTCATCTTCCAAAAGCTCTTTCAATTTTGAAATCAACCCGAAGTCTGATTATTGATTTTCTAAGCGGAGCTTAGATGTGGCACAAGGCCGAAAGTATGGGGCATCTAGTGAGGATTGAACTCAATTTTCAGTCGTAACTGATCTAGCAAGACAAGCTTGCTAACCATTACACCACGCCGAGGTGCCCAACCCGAAATCTGATTATGCCAAAACCAAAATGTACTACAGAGTGAGAAGAAACTGTGAATTGCAGACCTTTTGCTGTTTGTTGACTAAAATCCAACTTTGCGTAGTTGCAAAGCAAAAAGAAAAGCAATTCTTCTTTTCTTTGAAACTTTATTCTGCGTATGCTTTGTTTGATTGCTCGAAAGATTCCCAAATCGATTTATTTCTCGTAAACCTTAGCACATTGATTGATTAAACAACCCCCTTCGGCATTAGAGAGTCTTCGTAAACTCCACGATACATCCGTTAGCTGCATAGAATGGTCAGGGCTACATACGGTTTTGCGTTCGGAATATCTCCTCCTTGGCTGGCTGCCAATCAAGCCCGAACAACACAGACTACCCTACCATTTAACATATAGCAGAGGAGGGAAAAGAGATATTCATACCACACCCAGGCGTATTTTTCCGAAAGTGAATACAATGAAACTCCACTGGAATTCCGAACTTGGATTTCCGGTTTCCCATTCCGAGCAGCTATCCATTGCACCACCCGCACAACGAAATTAGTAAATTCTGCCACATATTTAGCAGAAATTCCTGCTTTAGATATAACACGATCTCGGAACACATGCGTAACAAACACCGTTATTTGGTGCCTGTACACGGCGAACTGGCACTTTTAAACTACTGAATACATTTTCAGAACGTGTTTTCCATTAGAACGTGTTCTATTTGCGATGCTTCGCGATAAGAGACCCCACTTATCAACTGAATCCCGTAATTTTTGTTTGGTGAAATTTTGTACTTCTCAAAATTGCGATATTAAAGCAGAATATATATTTTTTCAAACAGGTTCTTAATTGTTTCTTTAATTAATTAAAAAAGTTCAGTTAATTGCTTGCCTCTGTTCGACTGGATGGCGCTTACTCTTTTCCGAAAATTATCCAGAAAACTACTCTTCTTCTTGGAAATACCTGCAAGTAAAAATAATTATTAAAATGAATAACTGTAATAAACATATAGTATAGTAGGGTCAGTTGGGCACCGTAAGAAAAAAAGCATCATGACGCAATTCCTTCTGCCAATAATTTGGAAATGGCATGCTGTAATGTTTGGCATTCGCGTTGAAAGCTACAATACGAACATTTCAGAGTGTTTGGGTGTTAATATGAGGTGTTTCGAATGACTACTTATGATAACGACTTTATGCCTCCATTCATCTTCCCACAGGGACTCAAAACGGAGGCCTACATCAAGTGCCTTGATGAGGTAGTATTGCCTTGGGTCAACAGGGTGGATGTTGGAAGACCCTATGTCTGGTAACAGGACTCTGCACCATGTCGCACAAGCAGAAGAACCCAGTCATGGGTGTCAGACAATTTCTGCGGCTACATCACACCGAACTTCCCATTGATTTTTATGTGTGAATGCAGTTGGGCGAGAGAACAATAAAACTCCTTATAACACCAAAGATGAACTGTAGGCAACGATTATGGCAGCATTCACCAACTTAAACAAGGAGACCGCCCAGAAGAGATGTAGGAGATTCCGAAGTCGGCTGGAGACCGTGGTTGAAGGCAATGGCGATTTTATTGAATAACTATACTCTTTAGTATTTCAAGATATTTTTGTATAATTTTTGTAAATATATCTGTTAAAATGAGATGTCAGTATTATTTAATTTTTGCGTAATTTAGACGACAATTTATCCATCGTTCTCTCTCCCTCTCCCACTCTCTCTCTCTCCATATATATATATATATATATATACATATATATATATATATATATATATATATATATATATATATATATATATATATATATATATAATATTTGTCTCGCAGTGCACATTTCAGAGATGAAGGTACGAGGGTGTTAAGTCAGGTCATGGTGAAATGAAAACTGCTGTAAGGAATTGGATACATCAGCAACCAGCAGATATTTACTAAGGTGGGAAGGTTACTCATTCGCAGGTGGAAATATGAGATTTAAAGTGGTGGGGATAATGTGGAGAAGTAGGGATGTGAACCAATGATGATTGCTATATCTTGTACGGCATGTTTAATTGTATTCCTCATTTCTTATATAATAAAACAAATTGTATTACTTTTTGATCCACCAACGTGTATATATATATATATATATATAAAATATATATATATATATATATATATATATATATATATATATATATATATATATATATATATATATATATATATATAATATGATAATGAACAAATAGTAAATTTAGTTTAACAGGTTTCACTTTTATTAAAACTTTATCGGAGAATGAAATATGGTGGAGGACACATTTTAGACTATTTGTTCCGTATCATACTGTTTCGGATTTCAATCCATATTTGATCTATATTTGATCGCAATTCATATATTTTTTATCACGTGGCCGTAGGGTCGTGAGGGCACCGTGTGTACTGCAGCCACAGTAGTAGTGGTGTTTCTTGGGCAAAATAGACTAACGGAGCCTAACCCTCTCCAAGCCGGTTTTAAATTCAAAGTTTTTCCTTCTCTTAGACCGGTTGCCACGCAAGGCTATAGAACCCAGTCTGTCCTAGAAGTCTGTGAGATATTGTTAAATGTAAGAATTCTTACATTTAACAATATCTCATTGCTAAAAAAACACTCTTTCGGACTGCACAATCTTTCGATGTCGCATTACTACCTGGAATTTAACAAAAACACACTGAAATGTCTACCTGATGATGGTCGTTCGAAACGACTGAAATCCCGGCTAGTAGAAAAAAATAAGACCTGATAAAACCGCAATTTATAAACAAGGATCATACCATTCATCAACGGATTCGAAGTTGATTGTATTTTATTATTAAATATTGTTTGCGAGAGTGATTCTTGCCGTATAATTAGCTTCAGTATTTGTTTTTCGTTTGAATGATTTACGTTACATATATATATATATATATATATATATATATATATATATATATATATATATACGTGATTTTTATACGTATTTCTTCTTACTGGAAATGTTATTTTTAGTGTGTAAATGTTGTTATCCATATCGGGAGGCATATTTTTCTTTTGTAGGACGTCACGGTCGAGACCGGTTGATGTTAATTCCACTGTTGAAGAAATTAAAAAATAGGGAAGTCGACTCAAACACGTGTACTCACTAAAAATAGCGTTTATAGTGTAGAGATGAAAAGGGCGATTATCTCCCTTTGGGAAAAATGAATTTACGAGGGTTACGTGATGACCGGTGAGTGACGTCAGTTCGTAGAGTAAGACCACCAGTTAGTATTTAGCATGACTAGGTAAGATGTGTCTGCCCCCACCAGCGGATAGACAGCAGATAAGGAAGACATGACAGCCCACAGTAGTTAAGAGGGCAAAATAAAACACATTGTCTCACCAGGTACATAAAGGACACCACCGATCGGCTGGTTTCACATCGAGAAATATTACAAGTTAGACCCTCTCGCTTTTCACCCCTTTCATATTACTCGTTGTATTAATTTGCAATTTCTGTGTGTGTGAAAAATTATCAACAAGTATGTATATATCGGTATGAAAATTCTCTTTGAGAATAATGCATGTTTGTTATTCCTTTCTTTCAGCTATTCTGTTTCGTCCGTTTTATTTAGGTGTTGTTATCTCATGGATATATTAATGGGGAAAAGGCAAATTGGAAATATTCTCTTTCCTAGCAATCTCACTGATAGTATTAAAAATGATGTCGGATAAAAAATTCATTGATAGATAGATAGATAGATAGATAGATAGATAGATAGATAGATAGATAGATATGATCAAACTGGGTTAGAGAAAAATCTGAAGAAACTTAGATAGATAGATAGATAGATAGATAGATAGATAGATAGATAGATAGATAGATATGATCAAAAGGGTTAGAGAAAAATCTGAAGAAACTTAGATAGATAGATAGATAGATAGATAGATAGATAGGTAGATAGATAAATAGATAGATAGATAGATAGATAGATATGATCAAAAGGGTTAGAGAAAAATCTGAAGAAACTTAGATAGATAGATAGATAGATAGATAGATAGATTGTATGATTGAGCTGCATCTTTTTAGGCGACAGATGATAGAAAAAGGGTACTTTGCTCATTTTTCTTTGTCTATAGATAAAATAGACATGTTGTCTCACTGAAAGCATCCAGAAGGTCAGTCGTGAAGCGGTTGTCTGAAGAGATGGTGCCGTGAATCTTGTGAACCAGATGGCGATTCTAGCTGGCAAACGAGAGGCAGTGAAAAGACTAATACGTCATTCGACTAGCTTAAAATGTGATCCCTTAAACAAACATTCTGCCAAGACAATCCAAGAATAACCAGTAATTATCAAATCTCAATTGAATCGGAGGGTTAGTGTAAAATCTATGCACAGATGGTGGAAAATAAAATAAAATTTGGCTGGGGTGGGGGGGGGGCACACACACGTGCAGTTCGAAACGGATTATTAGAGAGGTTTGTACAAATATTGACTATATGACAACATTCTACATTCAATATATTTTACTGCAAATAGTGTCATGGAGAAAATCAATTTTAAAATTAAATGCTTACCAATGGGAATCATGAATCGCTCTGTAAAAGAAAGAAGATATTGTTAAATAAAAATTTTATACATATAAAAATTATATACAGTGTGTCCCTAAAATTTGGACACACAGGAAATCTCATTAACTATATATTTTTGTTACCGCGACAGATTAAACATGGTATTGTCGAAAGAAGAAAGAACTGGCTTCTTTTTCTGGGGTATGCTAAAGGTGAAGGTCTACTCAATGAAAATCACAGATGCAACACACTTGATTGAACGTACAAAGAGTGAATGTGCTAAAACTGTTGGCAATGTGGTGTTATTGCATCGGATTCACGTGAATCTTGCAAAGCGCATCAGTTTTTGCATCACAAATGATAGAAATCATATTGAAGATGTCATTTGTTAATTGTCCTGGGTAAGACGATAAACTACGGCCGACAGCAAGGCCTCTGATCAGGAGGTTTTGAGAAGCGTGGAACCACCTCTTAATTGCTGATGTTCCCAAGTCCACCCTGACCCGGGGTGGTAGCACCTGTTAGGGGTCCCAGCTACGGGTAAACAGTTAACCCCCCAAACTGGGATCAAAACACTATGGAGGTGTAAAAATAGGTTTTAATACCAGCAATACATTGTTGTAAAAAATATTACCAGCAATGCATTATTGCTAGCAATACATTTTTGAAAAAAAAAAAATATTACCAGCAACACATTTTTGGAAAAGAATATTATTAGGTTGGTGCAAAAATAATGTCGTTTTTTTGACGTTCAACTTCATGTGAGAAAACGACATTATTTTTGCACCAACCTAATACTAGCAATACATTTTTGAACAAAAATATTACCAACAATAAAAATTTTGTCGGCATTAAATAACTCATTGAGGTTAACACGCGGTAAAACAAAATAAACCAAACCAATCTTTTGTTAATATTCCAATTCAATAAAATGTTGAAAATTTAATTTCTTGAAAATATATGTCCAAACATTAGGGACACGCTGCACATTATAAAAAATAATACAATTCGATTAAAAAACTCAGTACAATGACTTTTTTTATATAACATTGGACGCCCAATAAGCCATTTATGTGCCATGCGTGATACACGCGTAGGCGATCATGTATCTTTTGATACGTGACTGACGAAGCAGATTTTTTCACGCAGTAGGTTGCCATTTCTTTCTGCGATAGACCAGTTGCCATCCAAGGTCTATCCTGCTATTTACCCATAGCTGGGGGGGGGGAGAGAAAGAGGATTCATACCTTTCCCAACGGTATTAGCAAATAAGTGAATGTAATAGAATTCTAACTCGGCTCTCCGATTCCTCAATCCGAGCCGCTTATCCATTACTCTACCCCGCCCAATAGCAAATCAAGATAGTGAGTTACTGAATGGGGTTGCTGAAATGGCGTGCAAACAGGGGGTAAGAGGTGTATATTATGAGGAAATGTAGGATAGATAACGATTGTCCCTAGATTTGAAGAGGTGAAGATTGTAGCGATCTTGGGAGACACCTGTAGATGAGTCGACTCTGTCTACTTGTCATGACGGATCCCAACTCTAAAAGGTGGAATTGGTGGAACTAAGGAATGTAGCTCGTCTGAACATCTGTCATGAAAATAGTGAAAGATTAGCGAGTGGCAAGCACCTTTTTGTCTATGTGAAAGGGGTCGTGTGGAAAATAATTTATCGCCGACAAGGCCGCATAAATGCTTTCGGAATCTATCAAGGCTGGAAAGTGATAATCGGAACGCTCCAGCCCAGATATGGCAGCAATACTGTATTTTTGTTGTGATCTGGCTCTTTTAAAGATAGAGCATGGCGGTAGGAGTCAGATACTCTGTGGAGTGCGACAAGGAACCGACTATGTTTCCAGAAGCTTTAGCGATGGAGTGTATATACAAGTTCCATTCATCTCACGCTTGATTCTCCACAGACGTTCCAAGCAAGGCGACGAAAAACAGACGAAATCTAGTCCCACAATTTGTGTCGCCATTTATTGGGGTTTTGGATTTTGCTAACACCCACCCACACAGATATATATATATATATATATATATATATATATATATATATATATATATATATATATATATATATATATATATATAATTCTCAGAATGTGTGTATGATCCGATATTGTCTATGCATTTCCACAATTTTCATCCGATTTTGATGATTTTTTTTTTGTTTGGTAGACAATACTTCAGTGCTGGTTTTGAGTCCAAATTGTTGCTGGGAATGGCTCTCCACTACTTCCTGTCCATTATAACTCTCAGCAACATTTTACTATTTATCTGTTCCTAGATATATATCTTTCATAAAAATTTTAATAAAAATAAATAGTTTAAATCATTACAATAATATTATTTATTATTATACAGTTCCCTTTTAAGGACCACCCCAATTCAAATTGTTAACCCCCACCCCCTTTTGGGTATGTGCCTCAGTTGCACCCAAATGTTGTTATTAATATTGATTTTCGGGTGGGCTGGCTTTAAACTTAAACTGCTCCAATTGAACGGCAAAAATTCCCAGTAATGAAAGACCCGGTCAAAGACGGGTTATACTGCTAGTATATATATATAATCAAACAACCGGTAACGATCACTAAAAAGCTTTGGGCAGTTCTTGCGTACAAAAATCATTTTTTGTCTATTTTTATTTATATGGATGCAAAAAATGAGGTTAAGAAAAATTTCTCGTCTTTGGGCTATAGTCAAAGATTTATTAATGAAGGGTTAATTAAATTACTCTCTCTTTCTCTCTCTCTCTCTCTCTGTCTCTCTCTCTCTCTCTTACATATACATACATACATATATATATATATATAATTCTGTGTGTGTTTGTGTGTGCTCTCAATTATTATAAAACCTATATAAATTCATATAAATTAGAGAATTAACACCTCGCAATGCTAACAGCGAAAATTGCTGACGATGCTTAGAGGAAAAATTCCAGATAATCAGTTTGAAAAATCGAACTAAATGGCAAAAGTAACGCAATTGATTCCTAGGCAATTGCAGACGAAGAAGTTTTTTTTTCAAAAACAGTTCTTCATACTGAATAAGTCCTTTCGAAGGACGAAAGGCATAACATAAGAATATATTCCATTTCAATTACCAATAATTATAATTCAATTTATCTTTTACAGGGTGGGCAAAAGTAGGTATACAGAAACAAATGTGCATACAAAGTGTGTTTCATGAATGATAAAAATATATTGATATACGTCTAACATGTCAAACATCGGTGTTCGAATACAATATTCGAGATGAAAATGCTTCGGTTATCGAACAAAATATATATATATATATATATATATATATATATATATATATATATATATATATATATATATATATAATTATTTTTAGATAGGGTGTATCAGAATTAATTTAAAAAATGATTATTAGCCGACTCGTTTCGTCCTCTGAGGGACTTTATCAAGACTATGTAGGGTTTATTTTGTTGCACCTGTTTTATATACAAAAGAAAGAATTTCATTATTTGAGATAGTTCATAAATATTCATCAGGAAGTTGATATATATATATATATATATATATATATATATATATATATATATATATACAGTGTAACCCGGATATAAGAGAGTTGTCGGGGCCGGAGAAGAAGTATCTTATATCCGGGTTTCTCTTATATCCGGGTTTGGTCTATTTTGTTAACATTAACACGGGCTCTAATTTGGGACCAGAGAAAATCTCTCTTATATCCGGGTTTCTCTTATACCAGGGTCTCTTATATCCGGGTTACACTGTATGTATATATATATATATATATCGCAATAAATAAGCAATCGTGTTAAGGTGATTGAAGTTATTACCTCTATTACTGCTACTGCAATAAAAAGCAAGAATAATAAGTTGAAACAAACTATTATAAAATTTACAACAAAAATGATTTATGTAATCAAGTTTTACAAGCAAAGAAATGAACAATTGGTTGACGAATCTTAAAACATTTAAATTTTACATTTTAAATTTTACATTTTAAATCTCGTGTATCAGGTTAAGAAAAAGATTTCATTATTCGACGAGGAAAGATTTGTCCGCTTTTATAAATTTCTTTTTGTGACTTTGAAATAAACTATTCTTTTGGTAAGTATAATAAAAATGACTTACTTGATCTGTGCAGGTAGACATCGTCGCTTAAATCGCGCTTGGATCTTAGCAAAAGATACGGACGACGCTGATGAAGCGAAAATATGCTCTCTTGATGGTTGATATCAGATGATAAAATCGTTCCGTTTTTCCGGGATTTTGCAATAATCACTGCGCGTCGTTTTCCATCCGAATCCTTCCAGAAATCGTCATTCTGTGGACTTTCCCCGCCCGATTTTCCAGGCATGTGTTTCCTGTGTGGCGCGCTGTTGTCGCTTCTACGTTTTAGATCCTGTACTGCGTTAAAAACTCCTAGAGAAGATAGTGAAGCAAAACGAGAAGAAATGATTAAACATCAACTGAAAGAAGATAGAATGCGTGGTTGTTAGCAAAAGGATGAGCCCAAAATGCAAATCGTAGATACTGTTATATACCGTACCTATGAACACTAATGGGTATGTCCCAATCCTCATGAATACGTTGGGCACTATTGTAAGTTGGGGTAATATGCTGTCTAAATAGCCCACCACTAGCAGTGGTTTACCTACTTCACGCCGCTGGCGAGTATTGTATTTTGTTGATGTTATAAAGATTACTATTTCATGCCCAACCTCCGTTTTGGTTATTCCTCATTCAGTAACCTTTTCTAGATTAGAACAAAGAGTAAGGGGGGAAAGGAAAAGGGAGAGGAGGAGCATAAGAAGGAGGAGGAGAAGTATGACAAGAAGAAAAATAAGGAAGAGGAGGAATAAGGGGAGAAGGGAGACAGGGAAGAAGGGGGAGGAGGATAAGTGTTATATGCCGTACCTATGAACGCTAATGGGTATGTCCCGATCCCCATAAATACCTTGGACACTATTGTAAGTGAGGGTAATATGCTAAATAGTCCACCACTAGCAGTGGTTTACCTACTTCACGCCGCTGGCGAGTATTGTATTTTGTTGATGTTATAAAGATTACCATTTCATTTCTAACCTCTGTTTTGGCTATTCCTCGTTCAGTAACCCTTCCTAGGTTACAAGTGATACCAAAATCAAACAGGTACAAAAATTTTAATATCTTGGAAGTTGGGGACGGAAAGTGTATTTGTGTTGAGAACAGAAAAAGGTCGGCTGACAAGTTCGACGTGCGATAGTGCATCTTGTTTCAAGTTGGGCAAGACCATATCAGAAGCGAAGATAACTGATGAGGACCTATGGTGCAGTTCGAATATTGTGAATAGTTTGTGAAATTCAAAAAACGCGAATTCAACAGTAAATCCGTCTGTACGATCACATCTCTTTGGCTTCAAATCTCTTCTTCATCTGCGAGGAAATTGTCCAGCATTCATTTCCATAGAGGAGATTAGATGACACGGGGCTGTTCAGCACTATTTTATTTGCTTCTAATGGCATTTTCCTGTCCCTTAATATTTTGCTCAGTTTCTTGAAGGCATCTTCGCTATTTCTGTGATAGGCTCGCCAATCAACCGATTCACTACTCCCCAGTTTTTCGACAGGACTTATACTTGTTCTTTGGTTTCCAGTTCCTTCTAAAGCCTTTGCAGTTTCTTTTACTCCAAGTATCCCACTACGTCTTAGTGGCATTATCTCCTTGCTTGGGGGTGAATTGATTAAAAGAAAAAAATCTATTTTCAGGCATTCTTGATTCCAGAGCCATTATTCGTATTGGGTGACCAACAGAAGTCAAGTAATATTAACTCAATAACACACCTCTGATTCATACATCACTCGTATCTGTTCGCAATTATCGATGGCAGAGAATGCTAGACAATTTCCTCACAACTGAAAATGAGACTTGAGGCAATAGAGACATGTTCGGAAGGAAGGGAGTTGAGAATACTATAGACGGGAAATTAGGAGGTTTTAAAGAAAAATGGAAACAAAAAAGAGACTGGTATTTTGAATCAGAGAGAGAGAGAGAGTTGAAATTTCTATGACGCATAATGAAGAAAGAGGACTTGGAGAATTTGCCACACACAGTGCATATTGAAAACAAGAAGGGCGTGGGGGGAACAGCGACAAACCTATCTAACTAGTTTGTGTAAATTGTTGGCAGAACACGTAGTGAGGGGATAGTGAGGAGACAAATATTATTTAGAAAGATAGGAAGCTGTGGAGTGCCATGATCTCTCACTTTTTAAAAGTACACGCACATAAAAGGATAAGAAGTACGCACGTCAATATCTGTGTCCGCCCCGTGAATTAGTCTGGTAATTGTGTAAAAGTTTAAATGGTTGCTCGTAATTTTGTCCGGAATAAAAGAGATACCGGAACCTGGTGTCCGGAAATTCAGTGGTGGGCCTGTATATTTCTTTACGTCGCCCTCGTAAAATAAATGCTGGGAATTTCTTTGTTTATTTTAAACAGAGCATATGTGCGAATAAAGAATAGAGAAGAGAATAAAATGATATAAAGAAGACAAAGAGATGGCAGAAAGACTTGCAAAGCACCAATAAAATGAAAAGTTAGACTGATAAGTGGTTAATGGCGAAACTGAGTAAACATACAGCGAAAATCGTTTGGTCTTCTCTCTTGATGTCTTCCAGGATGTCAACAAATGTCTAGAATTTGACAAATTGCTATCCTATTTGACAGAGCAGAAAGACTGGACGCAGAAAACTTCAGCTTATTCGTGTGTGTGTGTGTGTGTGTGTGTGTGTGTGTGTGTGTGTGTGTGTGTGTGTGTGTGTGTGTGTGTGCGCGCGTGCGTGCGTGCGCGGGGACTACGGTATATTTGATGTTGAAAGATAAGGAATAACCAAAAGAAATACAAAGAAAAGGGTCCAACGACAGCTGGAGATATTTATAAAGTTTGGTTTAGTCCATAATTACAACAGTAAAGCAAACCGGTGAGAAACGAATTCTCTCTACACTAACACTGTTATGAGAGTAACACTTTTTTAAACTAATTTATCCCATAATACAAGCCACAAGAGTCACTCAAGGTAGAAGCTTATTGAATGAAATGATTTTATGAAACTAAGAGGAGGTGAGTAGTGCGAATTATGAGGATACCTAGGCAAGATAACGCTTGACGCTAGATTTGAAAAGGATAAGATTACAACGAGGAAGCATCCAGTAGCGGTTCTTGGGAAGAAAGAGCCTGAATGGAACTTCTTTCTTATTAATGAAATACGGGGGAAATGGGGGACGACTCGTCCCAGTGTGCGTGGCATGACGGGTCTTAGATGTGAAGGCCTGAACTGGTGAAACTAA
Source organism: Acanthosepion esculentum (assembly GCA_964036315.1). Taxonomy (NCBI): domain Eukaryota; kingdom Metazoa; phylum Mollusca; class Cephalopoda; order Sepiida; family Sepiidae; genus Acanthosepion; species Acanthosepion esculentum. Next base: position 49,282,250 of record OZ038485.1, read on the forward strand.
AGAATTGTAGCTCGCCAGAACATTTGCTATGGAAATAGCGATAGAGTAACAAGAGGCTTCAACGTTTCGTCTGTAGGAAAGGAGCATTGTATCACAACTGGACAGGCACGAAAACTGCTCTACGGCAGGCGCCCAAACGACAATTCTATGTGCAAAATGCAATTTCTATCAGTTCGATGTATAATTAATTAAATTTATACGACTAGTTTTATCCACATTTTGATTTGAAATACATTATCACGATAGCACTGATCAAAAGAAGGTCACGATGCAGAAATAGTAATTTGTAAACACATTTCTGTTTGACACTTGAAATAGACATGTCTGCTCAGTTTCATATACTAACGTAAACAAAGCAATGTTTTTTTTCCTCTACCGGAAAGCGCATATTTTTCTCTAATAAGTTTCTCAAATATTCAGGCCGGTAGACGAAAATAAATAAATATACTGTTTAATAAATAAACGGAACGTCTAGTCAAATACGAGTATCCACTAAAAATAACGATTAAGTAATAAACGTCTGTCGGATTATTAAATAAAAAAATTATTCCTTTCTTTACAAATTGTTTTTTTTACGTTAGAATACAAAACTGAGCAGATATATCTATTTCAAGAACTAGCTATGACTTTTTTTATTTGCCGCGTTCCTTCAGGACATGGGCGATTATGGCTCTCCACAACTTCCTTCCTTCGTAGCTCTGAGTAATGTTTGTCTCTTTACTAGCCCTCCCAGGCCTTGTTCTGCCATCCATTTATACCAGCTTTTTAGGTACTTTACTTCTACTCTCCCTGCCTTCAGTATGTCAAATTCACCAAGCCGGCTTTCCTCTTTATGTGCCCCAGTAATGTCTACTGCCTCTTTCTGATTCTAGCTAGAAACGTTTGTTTCCATTTTTCTTAAACCTTTTACGTCCCATTCATAGTGTCCTTTACTAAATCCACATCTATGTTGCCTCAAGTCTCTTCTTAATCTGAGAAGTTCTCCAGCATTCACATCCATGGGGGAAGATTGATATTACATAACATTTCACCTCCCCTTTCTTTGTTTCTAACGAAGTTTTTTCTGTTACTTTAGAGTTTGTTTATCCTTTGGAAGGCATCTTTCATTATTCCAATGCGCCTTCGGATTTCGGTGTCACATTTTCCGTCGTCTGTTGAAACGCTTCCCAGATAGTTAAATTTTTCTGCTTGGTTGATATTGTCATCTCCAATTGGTCGCAAACATGTTGGGATATTTACAACACAAGGCCGAAAAGAATGAAATATGTTTAAACTACGCACTATACCCCTCTTGTTTGTTTACCGGCATGTCAGCTCCTTATGGGCCATTTAATGCCAAAATTTAATTTTCTTGAGAGCTTTCATGCAATAAGAATATATGTTATTCCGCTTTCACAGTTGAATACATGGTAGATGATACTCAGCTTTTGTGCATATACATGTTTGTGTGGACATAATTACTAGAGGCGGTGATGTGTGTGTTTTTATGTTTTAGTTTTGTTGAAGTTATAATTTGGAATGCAGTTTGATTTCTTTAAGAAATTGTAGGATATTATATGGATTAATGGATTAGGATATTATATGGATTAATGGATTAGGATATTATATGGATTAATGGATTAAGGTATTATATGGATTAATGACATGAAAGAGTTCTTTCATGTTGATTGGTTGGTTGGTTAGTTTTGATTAGCAGCATATCAACATATATGAGTTTTTTAATGCCGAAATCTAAATTTTTTGAACACAATTTTATGGCTTCAACTGAATATATTTTGAACGCAACTGTATGCCTTCAACTACAGATAAAATGTATTGTTGGTCATTTTGTTATAAAATGTATTGTTGGTCATTTTGTTATAAAATGTATTGTTTATAATTTTTTTTTTATATAAAAATGAATTGCTGGTATTTTTGTTTTTATTTTCGGGGTTAACTATTTCCCCATAATTGGGACCCTAACATGCGCTACCACCCCGGGTCAGGGTGAACCTGGAAACAATATCACTTAAGCAGTGGTTCCATGCCCCTAAAAACCTTCAATCTCACAGTCAGAGGCCTCGTTGCCGGATGTAGTTTATCGTCATACCCAGGACTAACTCTTCTTTTCGAAAATTTGCTTTAACGCCTCGTCACTTTTACGAAAGAACAATATTGATACGTATTTTCAATAACCGAAAGAAATTTGACCAAGATTTTCGCTTAAAAAACAGAAAGACGAACAGCAATAGAACATTTCAGCGTTTGTTTCACAGCGAGCCGTCATAGAGGCAGTGCTCCACACTGAGCAGCGCTCTCCACCGAGCAGCGAGTGTGATGTCACCAAGCTCTCCCCCACCCCCACCCGGGATATTACCCTCAGCATTAAACCGAAATCGCAATATATTTTGTGTATCCGTCGACAAAATGTATACTTCTTCATCTTTATGTGCCATGTTCCCTCTAGATGTAAGCGATCATGGCTCTCTAAAATTTTCTGTCCTTCGCAGCTCTTAATAAATGTTGTCTTTTTGTTATTTCCCTTAAGTCCTGTTCTGTCGTCCATTTACTTACGCTCACTAAGCTGTTTTCCTCTGTCCCTCCTATACTATGAGTATCAGATTTTCCAATCCCTCTTTCCTCATTATGTGCCCTATAAATCTCAACTGTTTCTTGCTGGTGTTAACGACATGTTTCCTTTTTGTTCCCATTTTCTCTAAAACTTCGTCGTTGCTCACATATTTAGCCGATGGTATCGTCAGCATCCTTCTGTAGAACCACATTTCTGTTGATTTACGTCTCTTCTTCATCTGTGAGGAGATTACCAAGCACTCACTCTCAGAGGACAGCTATCACGTAATCGTTCTGTACTCTTTGTTTCCAACGAAGTTTTACTGTTCTTAATACTCTGTCTAGCTTTTGGAATGCATCTTTTGCTACCACAATGCGCCTTGCCTACTAAGACATCGAAAAAGTCTAAGGGAGTTACGCTTAGCGTAATATTGGACGTAATTTAGAGTTTCAAGCCGGGTGAACGAAATAAACAGATTGCATATGTGCATAATTTGCCTGCATCTAACGTTCGTATTATTTACACGAGGAGAGAAATAATTTATAAGTTAAATTATAGTAAGTTACTATTGGTTTTGAAAGGCGCAAACTGGTGTCTTTTAGACCAAGACAGGCATAGAAGTTTATCTTAGGTCAGGGAACGCTCAAAATATTTAATATATAAATTGACAGTAACTGATTCTTCGCTTTACGCCATTTCGACTTACGAAATGCTACATGAAAAAGTTTTACTTTCGGATAGTGGGGTAAAATCTGTAATATAATTTTTATTATTGTAAACCTAGTATTTCGAGGTCGAGGTAACGAAAATGTTAGATGTTAGGTGGTTACTGAGTCGGCAACGGAACTCGCGGACCGAGTTAAAATTCCGGTCGAAACTATCTGTTTCATACTAATAACCGTAGCAAAGATTTCAGTCCGACATTCTGTCCCATCAACTGACTTCTAACTCGGGCTCTTGTCACTATCACGCCACGATAGTTCGCAGGTGAACGGTTCTTGCGTATTACAGGTAGCATCAACGACCTTCCCGATGTGACCAGTTTCCAACTAGGTATTTATGCTGATGACATATTTATTTACTCCTCTATTAGTAGTAAGCCCGACAGGTCTGACAAAGTAAAAAATTGGCAGCTGCTCTCGAAATGGACCTCGAATCAGTGGTTAACTGAGGCAAGGTTAACTTGTAAATTTTAACGACTTCAAAGCAAAACTTTGCGTTTAATCACCATACAAAACCTTTAATGCCTTCAATTAGTATGGCTGATGCTAACCACCAGAAGTGCACCACTTTGCTCCTTCTTTAGGCTCACATTTTCCACTGACACAAAGCGGAGTGATTATGTTGAATCAATTGCTCGGTCTACTGCTAGGAAAGTTGGTTCACTGTGTTGTGTCAGACAATTATTCTCGTCAGAATCCATCTTGCAGATTTATAAATCTACCATTCGTTCGTGCATTGAATATTGCTGCCATATATGGCCTGGCGCTTCTCCTATATATCTCAAGATTCGCTACAAAATTCAAAGAAGAATCTGCAATGCTATCAGTCTTGACCTGGCATCTCGACATCAGTCACTTTCCCGCCGCAGTGATATGGCTTTTCTAGAAATATTTTCACGGCCATTGTTCTGATGTGCTTTCGCCCTTGGTGCCTCGACTGCAAGAATTTAAGCGTGTACTCGATTGGCATTTAGGTCTCACCTTTTTACTGTTGAACTAGCTAGATGCAACCATACGTTCTATTCTAACCGTTTATTTTCTTGCATTCTCGCTTGTGGAACTCTCTTCCGATTTCTTGCTTCCCAGACTCCTACAATCTGTAAAAAATTATATGCAACGCCAGTCCCCATGAACCGTTCTTTTATTGTCCTTTATCGTCACTAAAGTCTTCTCATTCTCTTTCACTCCCTATGAACCCCTTGCAGCTGATGGCGTTATCACCTTGCTTAGGGTGAAATAATTTTAAAAAATGCGATCCAGTATTTTCTGCTATATTATACTTAAAGAGAAGATGGTCAACACCAACAACGGAGTCGCGATGCATGTAAATAGATACCTCGCGTTTTGTTTCAAACAACATCTTTTATTCAACGTTCCCACAATTCAAGAATATTTTATTAGGTACAACATATCTTGCCATTAGTTGATTTCCAAGGTTTTATTCTTTTAGGCATTATCTAAATTGATATTTTCTCTCGTGGAATATTTGACCAAGTTGTCATGAAAACACAAAGCAGATCTTTTGTAGGTTATCTGGATATTTCTATACTATTTTTCATCCAATACAGTGCCCGAGAGCCACTCAAGCTATAAGGTTACTGATTGAGATTGTTGTTGAGAAGTAATGTTTGCGGATTATGAGGATATGTTGGATAGACAACGGTTGATACGAACTTAAGATTTTAGTGATCGAGGGTGCATACTCACGGGAGTTTGCTCCACAAAAGTAACAATTCTGAGAGAGAAGCTGCCTGGGTGGATCTTCCTCCTTACTAATGGAATATGAAGTGAATGAGGATTATTTGTCAATGTGTACGTAAATAGCGGATTAACTGTAAATATCTGTGACGTAGCTTTCATATGTCTCTTCTACAAATATTTTCATGGCAAATTTTCTGATGAACTTTGTTCTCGGGTGCCACGACTACACGACTTTAAGTGTGTTACTAGGTTGGCAACTAGGTCTCGCCGTTTTACTGTTGAAGTAGCTAGTTGCAACCGCCACTTCTATCCTAACAGTTTCTTTTTTTCGCACTTCTCATCTGTGTAACTTCCTTCCGATATCTTGCTTCCCTGCCAACTGCAACCTTAAAAAATTTAAATGCAACATTAATCTCTATCTTCTGTCTTCCTGAACCCTGTTCATTTATTGTTTTTTCCTCATTTCTCCCCACTTAAGTCTTCACATTCTCTTTCACTCCTTGTAACACCTTGCACTCCACCCTAATCTTTTGAACAGGAGTAGAGGTTTATCCCTTGTTTCCTGGTTAGGATTGGGTTTCCGGTTCCTTCTAACATCCACTTCAACTTTATACTTCTAACATCGCTTGAACTCTGAAATTATATTTACTACTTATATTTATTTTTTATTTTAACTCAGTATTAAGAATAAGAGCGACATTGCAACAGTTACTTACATTATTTACATTATTCGGGCTGTTATCCTCATCTTCATTGCCATCTTCACAACATTTCGGCTGTTGTACGCTCCTGCCTTCTTCGGGTGATTGGAATTGGAACCCTTTATTTAGTCCATCGGGGGGTATAGTGTTCCAGTTCCACGTGCCATGCCTCTTCTGGATGTCTCTGTTATTTCCCTTTAACTCGATTCTCCTGGTATTGAACTCACAGATCTTTGGGTCTAGTCAATCTAACCAACACTTTTATCCACTGGGAGGACGAAATAAAGGGTTCGGTTCGAAATTCCAATCACCTAAAGAAGGCCGGAGCGTACAACGGCCGAAACCTTGTGCATATGTCAATAAAAATGAGGATAACACTCCGAATAATGTAAATAATGTAAGTAATCATAATACCTCATCTCAGAGATATCGACAGATATTGCAACAGTTACTTTAAACTGCATAGAACCTCTAACAAAGTTTAATCTTGGTATCTGAAAATAATGGGGTGTCAAAAGGATGGTTATTCCCTTGACACCGCTGTTACTGTATACGCCCTTGACTCCCTCGGCAACGTTTATTGCTTTAAAAAGCGATGATTAGAATTTTAATAAAACACAAACACAAAAAATGAAAGTGTATTTATACATTTTCTTTGTTCTTGAGAATTGCAACAAAGACATTAAACACTCTTTATTTGTTTGATTTTTTAGGGGTTACAGGGTGTAGAAGATTTAGAAACAGAAACATTATTAATGAGCAGGAAGAGAAAAGAGTAATCAGGAGGACCGTAGATAGCAGTTGAAATTGCATTTAAATTTTTTCAAAATAAACTTGGCTTGAAAGCATGGATTCGGAAGGGAGTTACACAAGCGAGAAGTGCGAGAAAAGAAACTGTTAGCATAGAATTTACGGTTACATCTAGCCAGCTTAACTGTAAATTGATGAGATCTCTTCGCCAGTCTAGTACTGCGCTTAAATTAAAAAAGTCCAGGTCACATAGCGAGGAGCTCATCCGAACAATTACCATGAAAGTATTTATAGAAAAGGCACAGAGAGGCAACCTTACGACAGCGGGAAAGTGACGTACTGAAGGAAAATGTGACAGAGGAAGGCAGTGGACCTCCTAGCTGACAAGCGTCTCTAAATGGATGACAGAATGTGGGGTTGGAGGTTTAGCAAAAGAACAAACGTTGCTAAATGCTACAGGAGATAGGATGTTGTGGAGAGCCATGATAGTCCACGTCCTGAAGTCACACGGCAATCAGAAAAAAAATTCAACCTATGTGATGAACAGAGAAGTGATAAATTTATTTGTAATTTCAAAAGATTAGCCTCGTTTTGGTACAAGGCCCAAAGTGCCGGCACCTAGTGAGGATCGAACTCACTACTCAATAGTAATGGCAAAACAGACGAGCTCCGAGCCATCCAAGTTTTAGGTTAGGTTAGGCTGATTTACGACATGCCGACTCTACTTGGGTTTATATCCTATTTTACATGGGGCGTCCAGTGAAGACCAAACTCACTGCTACTTGTTGCTAATCTAGTACTGTGCATAAATCCAAAAAGTCTAGGTGTCATAGCGAAAAGCTCATCCGAACAATTACCATGAAAGTACATTGATGATTCTTTGCATTTTGTCAAGGATCTCAAGGTAAATAGCAGGGGAATCGGACCATATCTGACAGCAATATTCTAATCATGGGTGAATGGTAAACTTATAGATACTTTACCTATCGACTTATAGATTGTTTATTTACAAGAATAATTTTATATTTACAAGATTTTACATATAACAGTGATAAAGATTATATTTGTGCCAACTATAATGATTTTTTTTTTTAATCATTTCACTCAAAGCAAGGCGGGAATGGGTTACAGGGAGTGAAATTGAGAGAAAAGACTGAATAAAAGGGGGACTGAGGAAAGAAGAAAAGATGAACGGGATTCAAGAAGATAGAAGATGTTGCATTTAAATTTTTGAAGATTGTAGTTATCAGGGAAGCAAGTAAACGGAAGGGTGTTCCACAGGCAGGGAGTGCGAGAAAAGTAACTGTTGGAGTAGAAGTAGCGGGTGCATTTAGCTATTTCAACAGTAAACGCGTGGGACCTAGATGCCAAACTAGTAGCACGCTTAAATTCATGCAGCCGGAGCAGCAGGGAAAAAAGCTCTTCAGAGCAGTTTCCATGAAAAGATTTGTAGAAAAGACAGAGCGATGCTATGTCCCGTTAATGAGAAAGCCAAGATGCCAAGTCAGGACCGATTACATTGCAGATCCGTCTTTGAATTTTGTCAAAATTATAAATATATATGAACCCACTATAAGGAAATATATATATATTATTTACTCAGTCAGTCAGTTATGTTCCATGCGTGATACACGCTTAGGCGATCATGTATCTTTCGATACATGACTGACGAGGCAGATTTTTTCCCGCGGAAGGTTGCCATTTCTTTCTGCGGTAGAACAGTTGCCATCCAAGGCTATAGAACCTGGTCTGTCCTGCTATTTACCCATAAGAAGCGGAGAAGAAGAGAATTCATACATTTACCAAGGGTTTTAACATGTAAGTGAATGTAATGGGTTCGACTGGAATTCGAATTCGGTTCTCCGATTCCTCAAATCCGAGCCGCTATCTATTACTATCGCCATGAAAATTAAAACAAAAAGTAACCTAGGTACGATTTAATCTAAGAAAATGTATAATGTCCGGAAAAATCATGTTTATTTAAATTTTCTTTACTTAGAGTCCATGGATATGTTTATAAATTCTGAATAAAAAATTGTTTATTTATTTTTTTTTATTAAATGGTAAATATTAAATATTGCATTGCAGATGTTCCACATATTATTATAATTTTGTAAATGTTTATAACTCTTTGAATAAAAACGCATTATTTTAATATTTCTTTCTTTATAAAATTACAAATAATAAATGTCGCACTGTAATTGCTTCATAAATTTTTATAATTTTATAAATAAATATTGCCGAGTATATAGTAATAGTGGTGTCAACAGAAAAACCTTTTGATACATCGTTTTATTTTTTGTTTTATTTTATTTCATTTTATTTTTGCGAATACGTAGGTCAAACATTGCCAAACCACTTTTTAATTTTAATAAACGGTGTTCCAGTAACTTGAACCAATTTTAATTGTCAATTATGTTTAAGCTTCATCTTTAAAAGATGAGGACAGTAGTCCCAATAATGTAAATAGTGTGCATGATACCGCATCTCAGAAATATAGACAGATAATGTTTAAGATTCTAATGATTTTTTTCTTTTTCTTTCAGATTTGGCGGACATTTGGGCGATATTATTTTTTACACATAATTGCCATGACTTAAATAATATGATCCAATAGAGAAATAAATAAATCTTCACCAATAAAACTGACTTATTTATTGCTGACTTTGATCCATCTTAATGAAGCACCCTTATATATAATCCGTCTTAATGAAACACACTTTATTAGGCCGAGTCACAAATAATTTCCGTTTTTGTTCATCAACGATCCACTTTGTTCTTTTAGCTAAGAGCGGGTGGAACGAAAACATCCAGCTTGCTAACTTACTCGATCTTTCCTAAATATCGATATATGGTAGATTGTGATGTGTTTAACATCTTTACTAATTTTCGAGTACTTTTTAACCTATGACGTTATCAAGTTTTATCATCAAATTTCAATTAGGGCTCCGTCCGGGGTTCATGTTTCAACGATGTTTCACCAGAACAAAACTTTGTAAACCAATTTTCTACCTACCGTTCACTTATGACTCCTTGATGATAAACACGACATATTTTTCTAGAAGTTTTCATGGCGTAATTTCCTTATTTGAAACCCTATAACATTCTGTGAAGTAAATGCAATTTAAGTCTTTCCATTAGGGAGGTTAAGAAATGTGCGGTGTCTTGGTAGGATTTTCTTTACTGGAAACTTTGGAATAAAAAGGACTGGAGCAAGGGTATAAGATATAATATATATTTTTATTTATTTGCTTTGGAATGAGTCCTTTGGTATTCGGTGTAGCAAAATGTTCGTTAATAAGGTGGATATTGGTAGCAGTCAGGAGATATGTCCGTTTTGGTTCGGTAGTGGTAACTTTGTGTGCAGACCATGCTAGGGGTAATAGTAATATTAGAAATAGATCAGTGTTAATCAACTGTGCTTTTCTCGGCCCTCAGAAGGGTAGAAAATATCATTCGCAAACGATCTCTTAGCTACTTCACGCGTCACACATGACTGATTTCTCCGCGGTAGCATCTTTTGTTCCATCCTCTCCTTTCGTCCTCTCTCGTCTAGGTCAAAGGAGTGGGATTATAAGCAGGCTCCGAGACTCTGGCACGGACTTTGGTTTCGGCTAACATCAAAAGTCTATTTGTGTTAATTTTTTTGACAGGCCAAAATCATTCATTTTCATTAAAAAAAATATATATGTGTGTGTGTGTGTGTGTGTGTGTGTGTGCGCGCGCGTGTGTGTGTGTGTGTGTGTTGGGGGCTCTCTAATTTTCGTTTTTTCACAAATTAGTACGATCTTGTCTCGCAAACTTCTGGCTTTTTTCGGATGGGTTCAGTCTTTTCTTCTTCCTCTTCTTTTTATTTGGAGTTTTATATCTCCTTAGTTGAGAGAATTATAAAAAGAAAAGTTCAGAGAGAGAGAGAGAGAGAAGTGTTTTAAAGGAAAGCGCAAAAAACATATTTTAATTCTAATTCTTTTTACTTTTTGTTTATATATGTTATTTTTATATTTTATTTTTTTATTGGGACTCATTACAAATGTATTCTTTAATTCACTAGGCACACTGTGCAAAAGCTAAGGTTTTTGATGTATTCTTAACTGCCACTTATGCTTAGCCGTCGGGATGACACATTCGTCATTCCAACTGGTTCCCAAAAACGGAAATTACTTTTGACTCAGCCCAATATGTAATTACTTTGTGCAACGGGAAAAAAAGCATTTCCCTTGCAAATCATGTTCATTTGAAACCCATTCATTTTCAATCGGATTTTTATAACGGACCGTTAATAACAAAATCACAGTTAAATAAACAAGCAAGTAGCCTGAAAGAAAAATGTTATTATAGTTTTATTTGAGTCTTTTTTTTTTCTATTATTTGTGTGTGCGTGTTTGTTTGTTTTTTTCCGGACGCCATTGCTTGCCTCGATAGACATCTGGCGCCGTAATCATTTTTTTTTTTTTTTATTGTGCGCCAGGCAGCGCTCTCATAACGATAAGTGTGCCTGAGTGTCCTTCTTTGATCGATGGCCATATTCGGGGACGTCTTTATCTTATACTGTTCATAAACCGTGCGTGTTTTGTTCCCTTTTTGAGCTGATAAATTGCACTGAGTGTCCTCTCATTAATTTCACTTAAAGCCTAGTTTGATGCTTACTTATGAAAGCTCATTTTTAAATCGAATTGCTTCTTAAGAGACCTGACTATAAAGCGGGGAATGTTTTCCCTTCTCTAAGGTTTTTTTTTGTTGTTGTTTTAAATGCATCTATAAGAACAACTTTTTAAAATCAATTCACTCCAAGCAAGGCGATAACGCCATTAAGACGCTAGGTGGTAGGGCTACTGAGAGTGAAAGAGAAGTTGACTTTTTAGAAGGAACAGGAAACCCAATCCTAAACAGTAAATAAGTGATAAGCCTCTACTCTACTTCAAAAGTTCGGAGAAGTGTGTGGATCAGATTTAAGAGTTTGTCGAAAACTTTACCATACAAAAGCCTGCGAAATTTTACCCAAAAGGTATGGAAGAGCTGCCTGACAAACGACAGCAACTCATTGCAAATAATGGCGAAGATACGAGGGTAAGTCAAAAATTATCAGCACTTTCGCTGTAGCATATCTCTAGGTTTTTCCGCACTGACTTCTACTCGTGCGCGCTCACAGTTGATACAGTTGTGGTCACGTGATCGAAGTTTGAGCTTGATCGCGCCAGTTTTCTTGCTACTGATACAGTGTAAACATGACCGTTTCGCTAGCATTGTGCAGCAAGGAGGAACAAAGAGCAGTGAACCGATTTTTCTAATCGGAAAGTATGTCAGGAGCTGAAATTCATCGGAGTCTTTTAGCACAATACAGCGACAGGCCGCTGCTGCGTAGAGGTGTGTATGAGTCGATTGAGATATTCAAAAGTGTCTGATATGCGTGACACACAAAGAAGGAGCATGACGTCCGTCAACCTCCACCACTGACGAGAAGATTCAGCAAGCTCAAGAGATGGTAATGGTGAACCAGTGAGTTATCATCGACGAGGTAGTATGTTCTATGCAGAGTCGGAACGCTGCTCTTTGTTCCTCCTCTTCTATGTGTCATGTACCTTCAAGATGTAGGCGATCGTGGCTCTCCACAATTTCTTGTCTTTTACAGCTCTTAATAAATTTTGTCGTTTTGTTATCGCTCCTAAACCCTGTTCTGCCACCCATTTATTCAAGCTCATCAAGGGTTGAGTATAAGCTTCCTTTTTGTTTCCATTTTCTCTAAAACTTCATCGTTGCTCGCATGTTCAGTTCATGGTATTCTCAGCATCCTTCTGTAGAACTAACTACCTTTCTGTTGCTTCAAGTCACTTTTACATCTGTGAGGAGATTGTCCAGCATTCATTGTCATATTGTCATTGACTGATATTACGTAACAGTTCAGTACTCCTTTCTTTGTTGCTAACGAGTTTATTTTTTCTGTTTCTTGATATCCTGCTTAGCTTTTGGAATGCATCTTTCACTATCCCAATGCGCTTTCGGATTTCAGTGTCGCGTCTTCCGACCTCTGCTAAAACATTTCCCTGATTCAACCAAAATTACCTGACCATCTTTCAGTTAAGCGAGGAATTCTTCCCGGTGTATGAGTTCAGTGTATACCTCTAACCCCCAGGCCGGAGTATACTCCCAAACTATAGTATACCCACAGATCAGTGTATATCCAGGGTAATTCTAGGCGAGGCTGTTTTATACTAAGTTAGGCTAGGTAAGTTTATACTACCAGGTATAAAAATAGGTTTTACCTCCTTTTCCCATATACAGTGTAACCCGGATATAAGAGAGTTGTCGGGACCGGAGAAGTGTCTTATATCCGGTTTTCTCTTATATCCGGGTTTGGTCTATTATATATACATTAACACAGGCTCTAATGTTGGACCAGAGACAATCTCTCTTATATCCGGGTTTCTCTTATATCCGGGTTACACTGTAATAAGATTTGTATTTTTGTAGCCACAGATGATAATCGGGTACACTATGGATCATGCAGTGTCACATGTTTGCTAAGATTTCTAAGATTTCTAATACAGTGTAACCCGGATATAAGAGAGTTGTCGGGACAGAAGAAGAAGTATCTTATATCCGGGTTTCTCTTATATCCGGGTTTGGTCTATTTTGTTTTATTAACACAGGCTCTAATTTGGGACCAGAGAAAATCTCTCTTACATCCGGGGTTCTCTTATATCCGGGTCTCATATCCGGGTTACACTGTATGTGTTCTACATCTGGGGGAAAATTCGATAGGTACATTAAACTGAACAGGATTAGTCCCTTTTTTTTAAAAAAACATAGATACCTGATTACTGTTGAACGTGCCATTATTACCAGTTTATAGACTGGAATATTCATATATAACACCCTAGTCAAGAAAAAACAGTTGTTGATACTAAAAGTACAATGGCGCATAAATCTCGCCAAGGCGGGTATAGTTTAGACGCGGCTATTTTACATAGCGAAGTTTTTGTCGTGTTAAATGTTTATACATTCGCTATATAAGCTGTGATTACTCAAAATAATCATGACGACATTCAAATCAAAATTATATGTCCTTATTGCTTTCTTACTGTGATCAAATCAGGCCCATCGCTGGTATTTAACGCTGGGGGTAGAGGAGGTCTTTAAGTCTGGTGAACCCAAGTAACAATTTACACACTAAAATTAGTTCACATCATTTTCACAGAATGGGGGGGTAATTATATTCGTGGCTCTCTAATCTACGCCCCTTGGCGATGAGCGTGGATCAAACTGTCAAATTACTCTTGTATCTGACTGAGCCGTGTGGTGTAATGGATAACAGCTAAACGCCATGAATTACAATTCGTAACAATTCGTGACATTCACTTATCAGAGAAATATCGGGGAAGCTATGTCTCCCCCGACCTCCAAGTTATGGTTCTATAACCTTGGTTGGCAACCAGTCTACGGCAGAAAGAAACGGCAGCCTACTGCGTGAAAAATCTTCTGCCTAGTCAGCCATGAATCGAAATAGACATGATCGCGCAAGCGTGTATCATATATGGCATGATTTTCTAAGCCTAACTTCGATGTGGCGCAAGGCCGAAAATATGGGGCACTCAGTGAGGATCTAGTAAGACAAGCTTACTAACTATTACACCGCGTCGAAGTGCCCTAAACAATTTACAAAGCCTAGCTTAGTTGTGGTACAAGGTCGAAAATATGAAACACCCAGGAAGGACTAACTGACTAACTGACTGAAATGACTGTTAGTTTTGTTTGTTTTTAAATCACTACTTTAAACTAGAATTCCAGTATAAACAGAACAAGGTGGATATAGTTTTAGACAAGACTATTTTATATCCCGAAGTAGGCTAATCTCAATCATACCCTGATACAGTGTAACCCGGATATAAGAGACCCGGATATAAGAGAAACCCGGATATGAGAGATTTTCTCTGGTCCCAAATTAGAGCCATACTTACCTAAACAAAATAGACCAAACCCGGATATAAGAGACTTCTTCTCCGGTCCCGACAACTCTCTTATATCCGGGTTATACTGTAGATATTCTGGACTAAGCTAAACTATAACCGGGTATATTCTAGTGGACGGCTCTACTGTTCCTCTGTAACCAACTACTACCAGCTGTATACTGGAAGTGAAATGTATACAACTAAATAATTCCCCCTTACCAGCTGAAATGACAGCTAAAATACGATATTAAACCATGACAACCCAGGTCACTTTGACGCCCCAACCACTTCCGGTCCCGAATTGAAGCCCCAAAAGTTAATAAATTCAAACACTGATCGCTGGCGCTGGAAATAAATTTTACCGTTCTAACATGGCACACAGATAAAAAGATAAGATAAAACCCAGCATTTTATTTGATATTGAAATAGTCATTTCGCTGATCAAACAAAAGTCTTAACTGATAATTTCGTTTGAACTTTCACGCAATAAAAAAAATACATCTTTTGTTTTGGGTCATCGCAAATTGACATTAAAGATGTATTTATTCAAAATACGCTTTAAAGAAAAGCATAACCTAGAGACCTCGGCAAATTCATTTTCACACAAGTATAGCGTGTCCAGATTGACTCGAGACAACAGCTGGTTACAAAGAGAAACGTTCACTCTGCAGCTTTTGTCGTGTAGTTAAATGTTTATATGTTCACGTTATTAGCTGTGATTCCTCGACTTCCAAATAACGACGACGACATTCAAATCGAAATTATATGTCCTTGTTGTTTTCTTAATGGGATCAAACCAGACCGGTTCCTAGAGTGTTTTGAATGGTGGGGTAAAGGGGGGCTTTAAATCGGGAAAACCCAAGTAACAATTTATACACTAAAATTAATTCGTAGCATTTTCACAGAGGGGTAAAGCACTCCCCACAAAAAAAAAAAAACTGTTAAATTACTTCTCTACATCTCTGTTATTTTTTACACCTCTACTATAAACTAGAATTCCAGCTGCAGATATTTGACAGTAGCTATATTATGATGGCTCGATTTGTGTTTGCAGATATTTTACAATAAGAAAAAACGGCACATCGTAGTGCATATTTGTTAGAGAAATACCGTTAAAATGTTTTCAACTGAAAAATAAAATAATTTCCAATCAAATTTGCAACTTGATATTAATATGTAATAGCGGTCCTCTTATATGGCAGTGAATACTGGACAATCTCTTCACAGATGAAGAACAGAATTTAATCAACAGAAAGTTATTTCTAAAGACGGATGCTGAGAATACCAAGGACTGAACATGTGAGCAATGACAAAAAGGAACTTTATACTTAACATCAGAGAGAGATAGTTGAAATTTCTAGGGCGCATAATGAGGAAAGAGGGCTTGGAAAATGTTATACTCACAGGATATATTGAAGGTAAGAGGGACAGAGGAAAACAGCACATAACTTACCTAACGAACTTGTGTAAATGGTCAGCAGAACAGGGATTAAAAGAGATAGCAAAAATAAAATTCTCTTCAGGACAGGAACTTGTGGAGATCCATAATCACTAACGCCCTGAAGTGGTATGGCATATAAAAGAAGCATGTGAACACTGTGGACATGCTTAACCCGATAAAACCGATTTGTTTTTTGTGTGTTTGTACGTTGCAAGCCGAAAAGAAAACCATAGGACATTGAAAAAGAAAAAATAAGCGTACAAGTTTACGAATTGCTACTTAAAAATGATATCCGTGAAATAATAACCCTTTTATTTTATAAAATAAATTTACATATTTTAATGTCGAAATAATTTAAAAAAACATTGTATACCAATATAAAAGTCCTTTGAAAAATTGTATCTCTAACAAAAATGTACGAATATTTGTTGGTTTTACGACTACGACTTTGTCAAAGAGACTTGCATTTCATATGAATGATTATAGTTCAATCTCCCAATATTTAAAGGAACATTCCTGTCCATATTCACGATTTAGAAAAATATTAAGCGACAATACAATTATACTTCACCACGAAAATATAAAACGAAACAAAAACTTCAAATTCTGTATGCCGTTTATATAAAAAATTAAATAAAATCAATTATGAGTATAGCAACAAAGTTCTAAAATGCTTATAACAGCAGTGTTTTAAATATCTATATTGTAATTGTTAAAAACCACAATTAAACAATATTTTAAAACACGTAATTACAATTTTTGATAAGAATTTACATAAATTAAGCTACCTCACTTACATTGGTGTAATTTTTACGAATTTTGCAGCGTTCATACTCACACGTATTCATAACTTACATTAATTCTTTCTCTTGGCAATTCACCCCTGAAAATGGTCTTGGATGAGATTGAAAGTTCTTGGAAAAATAAAGACCATATGCATAATTACGGCATTTTTTTTTATCAGATTTGTACTAACACTAGGAAATTAATCCGTGAATTTGAGAGGATTAAAATAACAATAGACATAAGATGTCTAGATTATTCGAACCAACATAATTGAATATATATATATATATATATATATATATATATATATATATATATATATATATTGTTATTTTAATCCTCTCAAATTCACGGATTAATTTCCTAGTGTTAGTACAAATCTGATAAATATATATATATATATATATATATATATATATATATATATATATATATATATATATATATATTGAACAATATCGAAAATTAAAAAATTAAAACTCGACTACTTTCGGGCAGCATGGTCATCCTCACGAGAAAAAAATTCCTGCTTATTAGTAGCAGTGAACTACAGGAATGAATGACTTTCTGAAGAAAATGAACTTTATCTGTAGTTTTCATTTGTTTTATTCTCGTTAATTTTGGTCAGTCCTCGTGTTGATCAAACGGCCTCTTTTAAGTTGTTTTTAAGGTAGAGCCTGAATAGATTCATGCTACTCTGAATTATCTTGGTCATTATATATATATATATATATATATATATATATATATATATATATATATATATATATATATATATAGTTATAACAAAAGTGAAAAAATGCAAACAGAATGAAAAAAGAAAACTAAACGAAATCGGCTAAACAATATATCCAAAAGATATATAAAAAAAAATAAAAACTTTTTTAATTTAAAATGTTCACCGTCCCCTCCCCTCCGTAGAGACGTTACGTCCTTTTGGACTTCATCGGATTAAAATGTTATTTGTGTTGATGCGACTACACATGCGTATGAATGAGAGGAGACGCTCAAATTTTAAATTTAAATTTCATTTTTTTTATTTTAATTTTCAGCGTCCCCTTTCCTTCTTGCGCATGTGTAGTCGCATCAACTTTCATCCGATGCAGTGCTAAAGGACGAAATGCGTCACACAAAAACTATTTTCCACTTTATCAGAGATTTACACACACACACATATATATGTGAGTGTGTGTGTGTGTGCGTGTGTGTGTGTGTGTGTGTAGAGAGAGGGAGATGCAGCAAGAATTGTTAGAGAGATTTTAAAAGTAATAAAATTATCTTAATTTTAAGAACAGGACGGTGCATATTTGTTATGAAGCCTCCTTTCCGTTATAACGTACGATTTATTTTCTTTGACCTCGGTTCGAACATCGATCTCCATCGCCGGTAGTGGTGAGTATGTTCACAACAATAAATAAAATGTTTGGGGGTTTGAAGTAGTCGTCATTGTTTGTAAATTGCCCTACTTTTGTCTAACTGAATTCTTTTGTTTATATTTCCACCTGAGAAAATTTCCCACCCATCAAACCAGGAATCGTTTCATTTCAGTTATAAAGTGTGTCAAGACACCTGCGTGTTTTATGACACTCACAGCGAACAGAGGCATACAGTGAATAAAAACAAAAATGTTTTAAATGTTGCAGGACTTGCTCTTCATATCTCGCACATTAACTTTTTAATGGCAGGCTTCTCGACCGTTCTTTCACTGAAACGGAAAGTAAGCATTAGAACAATAAAATACTAAAAGGATGACATTCCAAGAAACAGAAATATGTGTCCTCTAAATATAAACTGTGGTAAAATCATTATGGCGTAGGATTTTTTAATAAGCTTTCACGCTCTTTAAAAAGATAACAAAAACTTATATCAGTTGCGTTTGAATTCAGAAGATTTTGTCACATAAAAATTCCAAAGAAAAACATGTACACTACTTCCTCGATTATCCGTACATCGATTTTCTTGAATCCGATTATCCGTATATGAAAACAAAGAGAAAAATTTAAATCATCCGAACATTTTTCAAATATCCTTCAAAAAGAAGAATTTGCAATGTTACTGGTCCTGACCTGGCATCTTGGCTTCAGCCACCGACGTAACATAGCTTCCCTCTGCCTTTTCTATAAATACTTTCAAGGTGACTGTTCTAATGAACTTTCCTCTATTGTACATATAGGGACTAGTTAGGACTTCATAGAGACTATGAGATATTATGGTGACTGTAGTGAGAATGGTAAATAACAATGTGTTGTTTTAGTGTAAGGAATACTGTGGTATGTTTGGGTCAGTAATTGTGGCTAGCTATATTTAAGATAAGACAAATTGAAGACCAGCATTCCTAATCCCTCCCTTTGTCCTTGTACCACATTTTTATATTCTCAAAATAGATATTACGTTCCTCTATGGTATCTGGACATTATGAATTTAGTCGCAATACTAGATTAATGGCAAAGTCTCATCTTTTTACAGTTGAAATGGCTAAATGTAACCGTAAGTTCTATGCTAATATTTTCTTCTCTTGCACTTCTCGCTTGTGGAACTTTTTTCTGGTTTCTTGCTTTTCAGTTAACTTTGATCTTCAAAAGTTCAAATGCAACGTCAATCATTATCTTGTGTTTCTTAAACACCGTTATTTTATTGTCCTCTCTCTTTAATGGTTACTTTTTTCCTCATATTCTATAACACTCAGTAGCCCCCTGTGTCTTAGATAGATATTAGCTTGAGTCGTAATTTCATACGTAATTTCCTTTTTTGGCAACTAATTGCAATGACGAATGTCTCATCCTATCTAGTAATCATACGTGTCAGTTAAAAACGTACTTACACACACACACACACACACACACACATACACATATATATATATATTTCTTATTACTATAAACGTTAATTCTGAACTTTCCTCTATGGTACCTAGACTTTATCAATTGAAGCGCAGTACTAGATTGGCGATAAGGTCCCATCATTTTACAGTTGAATTGGCTAGATATAATCGTAATTTCTATGCTAACAGTTTCTTCTCTTGCACTTCTTGCTTGTGGAACTCTCTTCGGGTTTCTAGCTTTCCAGACAAGTATGATGTTCAAAAATTTAAATGTAATGTCAATCGCTATCATATGTTTTCTTAATTTCTGTTCTTTTATTGTTCTTAGTCATTAATAATTTTTTTTTTCATTTTCTTATATTCTTTCACACTCAATAAACCCTGCGTTTTAGTAGCTTTATTGCCTTGCTTGGGGTGAAATAACAAAAATGTATAATGCTAAACTAAATCATTACTTTGAGTCCATCAGGTTAGCAATACAGAAACTTTTTTTTATAACCGGACAAAAATAATATTTCAGTGAAATTTCCCTAGCCAGAAATTGAAAAATCAAGACTTTAAAAAATCGTGTTGCATTTACAAGCGTAGTACGAACTATGGAGGTCATAAACTTTAATCTCTCCACGATTTTAATCTACTTATATGTCTTAAAAAACATAGTACAGTTTTATGCCTGTGTTTATTGCCGCTATAAAATGTGGTACAGATAAATTTATGGTCAGTTTGCGCAACAAATTTTTATGTGAACCAATAGAAGGACACTTAAATAAAATAAAAATTCTATACAGAAACTCTTTCCTGAATACGACATTATGCTAATTAGGATCGATTTTAAGATTTTACAATTTTATGATTTCAGGATTGATTTTATAATTTTATGATTTCAATGGTGATTTTGCGATATGATTTTAAGGATCTATTTACGATTTCACAATTTTATTATTTCAAGGATGATTTTATGATTTTATTATTTCAGGTGTGATTTTACGATTTCATGATTTCAGGGTCGATTTTAAGATTTGACTATTTCAAGGGTGATTTTACGATTTATGAATTCAGGTGTGATTTTATAATTTTATGTTTTCACATGTGATTTTACGATATTATGACTTTAGGGTTGATTTTACGATTTTATGATTTCAAGGGTGGTTTTACGATTTTATGATTTCAAGGGTGATTTTACGATTTTATGATTTCATTGGTGATTTTAGGATTTTAGGATTTCATGGTTGATTTTACGATTTTATGATTTCATTGGTGATTTTACGATTTTATGATTTCATGGTTGATTTTACGATTTTATGATTTCAAGGGTAATGTTTCAATTTTATGGTTTAATGCTTTCAGGGGTAATTTAACGATTTTATGATTTCGAGGTTGATTTTAAGATTTTATGATTTCAAGGGTGATGTTTCGATTTTATGATTTTAGGGTTGATTTTACGTGTTTATGATTCCAATTAATTTTACAATTTAATGGTTTCAGGGGTAGTTTTACGATATTATGATTTCAAGGTTCATTTTACAAAAAAAATACAAAGTATTCACATTTTAAAATTTACGTATTTCAAATAAAAAAATGAAACAAGAAATGTTTTTTAAAATGATGTTACTTGAAATATTTTTTTAAGACCCTAAATATTTAAATTGAAGATTTCTTCATAATAATGATTTTCAAATAATTTATGATTCAATAAATACATAGTTTATGTCCATGATCGCTTATTGGGGGAGTGCAAATGATATGAGGCCATGTTCTTGTTTTCTTATTTTTATCTGGGATTATATCATCCGTCCACAGCAAAAAGTTAAATTAATATTCGTGTGCAATATTAAATGAAAACATGAAATAAAATGTGAACAGATTTTGGTGTGTATGCAAGTAGATAACATATTTATTAAATGATTGATTTTTTATTAACATGCAATTGCTTACATAATTGATTCATATTATTCACAGAACAGATACACACACACACACACACACACACACACACACACACACACATATATATATATATATATATATATATATATATATATATTGATTTTTATGTATTAATTCAAAGAAAGAAATGGTTCCAGACTTATCTGTATGAAGACGAATCTTGATTTTGTACTCATTTAAGACGAAAGAAAGAAACTGTATTTTCGCGCTAAAACTGTCTTTTTAGTGCACTATGGGAATTGTACTTCCCTTCTTTTACTATAACATAACAATCAGAGGACGCAACTCCTGTTTCTTATTTATGATTCACTACAATCTCTTATTGGGAGGAGTCAAAGGCCACATTTAGACCTTTCGCAAGGACCAGCTTAAAACTGAGCGAATTTTCAGCTGGCATTCGGTTGTCAGTATTTTTTCAATGTTATTTAAATTAACGCGCAAAATATTTCTTACCATCGGGTATGTTTATTTGTTTTGTTTTTGTAGATTTATTCTTCCTCTAAAACTTTGTTTATTGTTTTATATTATTGGTAGCTGCGTTAAAATTGTTGATGAATAATAGGATTAAAATAAATAAACAAGTGAATTTATATGACAAACCCAATATATATATAATATAAACATCGTTTAGTAAAATCAAATGTGAATATTCATTGATTGATTCGTTCTTTTACGGTCTATGAACCCTTTACATGTTATTTAAAGCCGGAAATATTTTTAGATTGTAAGAATTTTGTGGAGGGAGATAATAATGGTTTAGTACTGCAAGTTTTATTATTTAACCCATAGGTGAGGGTGAAGAGGTGGATTCATACCTTTGAGCGTAAGTAAATATAACGAACATAACTGGAGTTTGAAAGCGGCTCTCTTATTAACAATTAAGAGTCATTATCCATTAAAACCACTCGCACATCCAAGTTTACAGCACCTGGTATTCCCAAGCGGTCACTCATCTAGGTACTGACCGGGCTCGACGTTGCTTAATTTCGATGATCGTACGGAAACCGGTGTTTCAACGTGATACAGCCGTAAGTAGATGTGAGTATTGCTTAGAAGTTTGTTAAATACACTTATAATTTTTTTTAAAAAGCAATGAATATAATCACAAGAAAAATATGAGTGATGCAAATAATTCTTTATTTTCAGTATCTAAGTTAACCTTCATCTGCAACACGCTAAGTTAGCCTTCATCTGCAACACACTAAAATTGTCGAGAGACTGAGTGGCTATGATCAGTATTCATGCGGACTGCAATCGAAAAAAGCTCTTGCAATTACGAAAGATACGGAACTTGACGTTTATCATCAAATTTATTGATGCTTGATTTTGGTTTTGTCGATTGCACCGTATAGTAGGATCAGTTGGGCAGCGTCTGTGTGAGAAAGAGCATCATGACGCAATTCATTCCGGCAGAAATTTGAAAACGGCATGCTGTACTGCTTGGCATTTGCACCGGAAGCTCCAATACGAACATTTCGGAGTATTTGGGTGTCAATCTGAGGACAGGGCAGAAGATTCGAAAAGGGTTGGATGAATCTAATGGTGATTACGAAGGTACAGCAGCTTGGAAAACTAACATTGATCGTTCTGATAAGAAAAGAACTCCCGAATTTGTTAGTGAGGGCCTCAGACTCAACACAGAAGCCTACATCAAGTATCTTGATGAGGTAGTGCTACACGGGGTCAAGAGGGTAACTGTTGGAAGACCTTATGTCTGACAACAGGACTCTGCCCCATGCCACAGAAGCAGGAGAAACTATTCATGGCTGTCAGACAATTTCTGCGACCACATCATCCCTTAAATCTGGACACCTAACTTCCCAGATTGTAACCTATTGGTTATTATGTGTGGGGCGCAGTTGAACGAAAGGCCGACAAAACTCCTTGTAACACAAAAGAACTGAAGGCAAGGATTATGGCAGCATTCACCAACTTTAACAAGGAGACCGTCCAGAAGAGATGCAGGCGATTCCGAAGTCGTCTGGAGGTTGTGGTTGAAGCCAATGTGGTTTTATTGAATAAATTTACTCTTTCGTATTTCAAGATATTTGTTTTAGTAATATTGGTAAATACAGGGTGTCCATAGAGTTCGTGCATACTTTAAAAAATTTATAACTTTATTTGTATTTGCAATAGAAATAATCTGTAAAAAATATTATAAAGTTTAATGTACCTAGTTTAAGTATAACTAAAATAACTAATGTGATTTCAGGCATTACTGTAAATCAGTTGGCAAATGCTTTCCGCGAACTGCAAAATCGTATTACCCTTTGTATTGCTAATGATGGAGGACATGTGGAAACTTAAATAAAATTTCAATAAAACCTTAAAAAATATAGATTTACTTCTTTCTAATCCTTTTTACAAATTATTTCTATCGCAAATACAAATAAAGTTATAAATTTTTTTAAGTGCACACGAACTTTATGGACACCATGTATATCTGTTAAAATGAGATGTCAGTGTTATTTTCGTGTTTGCGTAATTTAGACGACAATTTATCCATCGCACTCTGTATAAAATGCATTTGACGACAAATTTTAACGGAGGGAAATGCTACAGTCGTATTTTGAATGATTTTTATTGAGCTAGAATTCAATTTGGTACTTTAAAAATGTAGTATAAGCAGAATTTATTATATTTTGCTACGTAAGCTTAACATACTGTTCTTCGGCTTTTTTTTTTGTTGACAAATCCAACTTGACACTAAACGTGCACCAGACGACTGACTATCCAATGAATGGATTAGGAGATTATCAATGTTAATTCCATCTGATTGGTTAATCGCAATGGATATTTGAAATCCCTACTATGTATTTACTCTATCTCCCCACTAATACGAGTTGTGACACAAATTCAGTTTTTTTTAGGTAGTACCCGAGCGCGTACATCCGGGCTAGGAACAAAAATTACCCGCAGCCCTCGCAACTGTCGGTTGCGCTGGCCTCAGTGCGA
This sequence comes from Acanthosepion esculentum, assembly GCA_964036315.1. Taxonomy (NCBI): domain Eukaryota; kingdom Metazoa; phylum Mollusca; class Cephalopoda; order Sepiida; family Sepiidae; genus Acanthosepion; species Acanthosepion esculentum. The sequence continues at coordinate 49,306,571 of OZ038485.1, forward strand.
TCACCGATCCCTCTCTCTGGTGGAATGAGAGGGTTCGGCCTCGGGCAGCTGTTCCCTAGGGCTGGGCACTTCTCAGTATAATTTTCCTCGGTTGCGACTCTGAAATCCTTAATATTGTTAAAATAATATTCGAAATGGTGCCTGAGATATTTTTGATAATCTTGAACAATTTTGGGATGCAGAATTCAAAAGCAACATCCATTTCCCAATAAATGATTTAAATTCGAATATTGAGAGGAATTTATTTTTCTTGAATAGCGTTAAAAGTCCTGGTGAAATCCTTCACCCTGCTCAGCACTAACATCACTGAAATTAAATTTATATCACTGACAAACCTGAGTTTCTAACACCAACGTTTGATTCAGAATATGTAAAGTGGTTACACCAAAGGATTTTATATCGTTTCAATTCATGACAATATGATTACACTGTATTTATTAGCATGTATTATATCCAAGGACTTTATATCTGTTTTATTCATAATATAATTACACTGACATTAACGCGGATGTCCCCAAGGCTCCATCCTTGGTCCTACGGTGTTTTTAATTTTCATTAACGACCTTCCCGATGACATCAGCTCCCAACTTGATATCTACGCTAACGACACAACCATTTACTCCTGCCTCGATAGTAAGGATAATCAGTCAGACAAGGTCAAAATGGCAGCTGTCCAAAACAACCTCTGACATTAACGCGGATGTCCCCCAAGGCTCCATCCTTGGTCCTACGGTGTTTTTAATTTTCATTAACGACCTTCCCGATGACATCAGCTCCCAACTTGATATCTACGCTAACGACACAACCATTTACTCTTGCCTCGATAGTAAGGATGATCAGTCAGACAAGGTCAAAATGGCAGCTGTCCAAAACAACCTTCAGTTCGTCATTAACTGTGGTAAAAATGGCTTGTCAATTTTAACGCCTCCAAAACCAAACTTTTCTCCATAAATCATCTGAGAGACCCCTCTCTGCCTTCCATCAGGATGGCTGATGCTAACCTCCAGTAAACTGACCCGTTGAGCCTTCTCTGAAGTGGAAAGACTATATTGAATCCATTGCTAGGTCTGCTGCTAAGAAAGTTGGTTCACTTTGAAGAGACAATTTTTCTCTCCAGAATCTATCTTACATATCTATAAGTTTACCATTCGTCCATGCTTAGAATATTGCTGTCACATATGGTCCGGCGCCTCTGCTATTTACCTTGAGCTCCTTGATAAGATCCAAAGAAGAATCAGCAATATTATTGGCCCTGATCCGGCGGCTCGGCTTCAGTCAGGTAGCCACCAACGTATGGTTGCCTCTCAGTGCCTTTTTTTTTATAAATACTTTCATGGTAATTGTTCGGATGAGCTCTTCACTATAGTACCTAGACTGTATGAATTTACTCGCAATTCTAGACTGGCGTCGAGATCTCATCAATTTACAGTTGAGCTGGCTAGATGTAGCCGTAAGTTCTATGCTAACAGTTTCTTTTCTCGCACTTCTCGCTTATGGAACTCCCTTCCGGCTTCATGCTTTCCAGCCAACTTTAATCTGCAAAAATTTAAATCCAATGTCAATCGCCATCTACTGATTACCTTTTCTCTTTCTGCTCATCACTAATGTTTCTGTTGGAATTCTTCCACACCCTGCAACCTTTTGTGTCTTTGTGGCTTTACTGCCTTGCTTGGAGTGGCACCGATTAAAAAAATAAATCCAAGGACTTTATATCTGTTCTATTCATAATAATATAATTACACTGTCATTATTATCATGGATTATATTCAAGGACTTTATATCGTTTCTGTTCATAACTTAGAACAATGCCTTTACACTATCATGATTATCCTGCATTATCGTAATATAAAAACTAGGTGTTCGAGGAATTTTAGGAATTCAATAACATAAGGCATTCAAATTGAATTTGAACTTTATGGGAAATTTGGCGACAAATAGTCAATTATTTAAAAATACCCACATTCTGTATAACAAAACGCGAAACTAATAAATGAAATCGGGAATTGATTTTTGAACTCTGCGTCACAAAATAAGCTAAGAACAAGTAGACATCACCAGTCTAACAAGTTCGGATGAACAAAACTATGCATTCCTATTTTAATATATATTTAAAATGGCTTGTGTATATCATATACGCACTGTTTTGTCTGCTTTCGGCTTCTTCAGCTCTAAATGAAAGACAAAACCACTTGTAAGGAAAATACCTTGCGGTCAGTGAGGATACAAGGGGTTATAAATTAAATTACGTTCGCTTTCTGACCATGAGATCTGGGTTCGAATCTCACCACTGTTGATTGTCAGGGAGGAGACTTCCTGATGTTATCGGTCTGGAGGTGGGGGGCATCGTGCGGAACCTTTGGAAAGTGCCTGAAAAACCATACCATCGGTTGACCTAGGTCTTGTGAATGAAATTGGGTAGACATAATCCTTGGGGGCCGTCGATAGCTGTGCAAGCACGGAGCCACAAGTCGTGCTGGCCTTGTTCAAACTGTTGATCACGCTAGATAATACGCTCTCTCCCAGAAATTGTAACTAAGTTCTGCTCAGCATAGTTGCTGTATAAATCACAGGTGGGCTCTGTGGGAGTTGAACAAACACAAATGTGCCTAAGCGAGCGTCTGCAATAGGGATTAGCTAGCCACCCTAATAGACGGGTATCCTCGAATACGAGTGGCCAGGTATTATTTATGATAGACAGATAGATAGAAACGGAATGAGATAGATAGATGAATACAGCCAATTAATAGTCGTTAGACTTGAAAACGTTGAAGCACTTTTAAGTAAATGGAATAGCATTGAAAATCGACTTCACCAACGTATTGCAAGGTTAGTTTGATAACCACACGTTTCAACAGAGATTGGGGGGGGGGGGTTCACATTGGTATACAGAAAAAATTATGTAGGTATTTGTTGCATTATCATTCATAAAGGTTAAGAAGCACACCTATGAAATTCTCTGTTTTATTGGTGGGAGAATTTCATGGAGTGACAGAAGTAAAAAAACCTTTTGTATACAGTTAGCAGCCATGTTTCCCAGCTTTTCCTTCTATGAATACAATAGCAAGGACAATGGTATTTCTTTGTCGTTGAAAAGATGTCGGAAAATACATATCTTCTGTAATGTTTAGGGAGAGGTTGAGAATAATCAATTTCCAAACATTTTTTTTTTCTTTTTCTTGAAAAAGGACAAACATATTCGCAAAATACAATCATGTTCGTATGAGTTGTTAAATTGCACTTCCCTCGTGAAACAAATGGATTGAATCGATTTCTTTTTCTTTTTTTTCTCTTATGGAAGTCGACAGAAAATTTATTCTAAATTGTTTACAGAAATAACATCGGGATAAAATAAAATGCAATGTGCGTGCATAATGTAAGAAAACACTAATAAACTAGGAAACAACTACACATTAACCTCAAACGAGACAAAAATTACAAGAAACATAATGAAGCATAGATATATACCACTAGGCACCTCCACAGAAACGCGATACCTCAGGTTTAAAATGAATTTTAAAAAATGAAAAATCTTTCTTGAAGCTTTTATTTTAGTATCTGCCTATATTTCTGAGATATGGTATTATGTACACTATTTACATTATTCGGACTATTGTCCTCGTCTTTGTTGCCATATTTATCACATTATTGAACCCAAAGAGTTGTGAGTTCAATACCTGGTTAAGGCAGTGGAGAACTGGGAGAGGTGAATTAACAGGAGATAATTGATAACTGACATCCATTAGACATGGCACGTGGAACTAGAACAGTCTACCCTAGCGAGCGAAATAAAGGGTTCAGTTCGACATTCCAACCACCTGAAGAACAGCCGAAATGCTGTGATAAATATAGCAACAAAGATGAGCATAATAGTCTGAGCCATGTATATAGTGCTTTTGTTTTAGTTTCAATTTCAAGACAATAGATTAAATTTATTATTTCCAATAAGCAAAATACGTTGCAGGCATTTTCAAACTAATTTAAATTGATTGGAAGGAGTTTTTGTTTTGAAATTGCTAAACATCGTTGATTTTAGCGCCATTTTTATGCATCTTTCATCATGTAACTATCTTTATTTAAAAAATCCTCCAAAAATAAAATATATTTTTCTCAAAATTTATTTAAGGAATATTAGCTGATTTAAAGTTTAATCAATCTGATTTGAAACACATATTACTTTAAAATTTCACAGAAATTCATTTTTGAACTCGGCAGAAGCTGTTAATTTGTTGACAGGTTGACAAATCAGTGTGTTTTTCACTGCAAAAAAAATGGTGACAGAAAGGAGTTTATCATATTTTTTTTTCTACCACGAACATATCCATAAAATTTACTTGAGGAATATAACTTGAACGCCTTTTTATATCATTTTTAACTAACAAGTAATCTTTAAAGTTTAGGAAAATATCCTCCGTAATTTAATGTTTTATTGAATTTTAGGTACTTTGGCGCTAAATTTACCATAGTTATCTTATTTTCTGATAATGTCTATATTTACAAATATCGACACGTTTATACACACAAAAGAATTTCAAAATTCTTTTTAAAATATTTGGGATCAAGGAATTGTACTAAGCTTTTCTATTTATGATTAGTAAATATAGTTTTTACTTGATTACAATATATCCTAACCTTTGCAATGTAAGACGGATTTTTAAAAGATTTAAAACTTTAGAAATTATTATAATTAAATTTTTTAAAAATGAAATAATTCTCGTAAAAATTCATTATTCATCGAATTTTTCCTGAAAATCATAATATATTCTATTCATAAAAGCCATTAAAAAAATTTCTAATTAAATAGTGTCTTAGTTTTATTACATTTTTTATTTTACGTTTCAGAGCAGATTTCCTGTAACTGATGGTCCTGTTTTACAAAAATAAATTGACGATTTAAATTTTCCTAGGGGTTCTGTTTTTGACTAATAAAACATTAAGCTCTGTAAAGCTTTTTTTTTTTTTATTAAATAAGTATGGTGGTGGGGTGGGTAACAGATGTAAAATAAATATCAGGATTTTCTAAAAACAACATTTCAAAAATAATTTCATTCATTCTTAAATTAGTTCTGAAAGTTTCATTAAAATCCGACAATTATTTGATTTTTGCAAGAATTTCCAAATCAGTGTGTTTTTCACTGCAAAAAAAAATGCTTGAATTTCCTATACTAATCTTTAGTCCCCGCACTGACGAAAAAAACATTTTTAACCAAAATTTCGAACGTTCTGAAAAAGGATCAAAAATATAATTTAATAATTAAATCATCTGATCTCTTCATAATAACAAAGATTTTGAGGATGAAACGTTTGAGGCATTTTTTCTTCATGGTATTCTATTTTTTATCGAATCGGTAGAGGTACCTACATATCCCCTAGCGACAAAAGAAAATTGAACTCATCCGTTATAATAAAGAACTAAACACCACCAACAACAACAAAAATTAAACCAGTTTTTCCCTTGAATTCGCTTGACACTTGGAGTATATATCTTTAATAATAATAATTCAAACAATACATACGTTGGATACTCAGCCAGAACATTTTCGCGAAGGTTAACATGTCATGCATCTGATAATAATTCAATTAAATTGCATATCACCAACCAACACAACAAAATATATCAAGAAATAACACAAAAATACTATATCACATGAAGTGTAAAAAAAATAACTACATCAAGCATAAAAAATACAAATAACCTAGCAAGATATCAAGTTTATCAACAGACGTACTGAATATGTTTCATGAATAAAAAAAAAAATAACGATACGATAACAGGAACTGTCACGTGACAGCATAAAGACGCGATATTTGAAAATTATGAAACTGACATGAGACACAAAGACGCGATATTTGAGAATGATGTCGTTGCACAAAAGGCAGAACTCTTTGCTGATGGTTTATGGAAGCTGAAAATACTTAGATATTGAAGAATATGAACCGGAGACCAAGAAAATAGTACGGAATATACAACAAATAAATTAGAGAAAAAGAACTTTCGTTCATTTTTAACGACACTTGTATAAATTGAATATTACTGGCCAAATGCTCCCACTATGAATATATATACCGTGTGTAACAGCAGGTGGCACATTGGAGTAATGGACAGCGGCTCGGATTGGGGAATCGGAGAGCCGAGTTCGAATTCCAGTCGAATCCATTATATTCACTCGCTAATAACCTTGGGAAATGTATGAATCCTCCTCTTCTTATCGAACGATACATCATCGTATGGCATATAACTGTGCAACAGCAAAATTATCCAAATCGTGTAACAGCGTAATTGTACATCCCGCAAAATATTTAATTTCTAAAAAAAAAACACTAAACTAATTGAGTTTCTTTGTTTTCAGATATTACGTTTAGCTATCATGTCACCATTCGTAGTAAGAATCACTGAAAAACCCTTTATTCAAGTTATTGAACTATTATTTCAACTTTATTCAACTAAAAATAGAACAGGTTAAAATCGTTTTGTGTCAGCCCCACTGTCTTCTCAATTGAGCAATGGTAAGAAGAAAAAATCATAATCATAAAGATAATATCTTTAGCCATTTTGATATCATTTGTCGTAAGAATCACTGAAAAAATCTTTGATTTATTCAATTAGAAAGAGAACAGGTTAAAATCGTTTTGTGTCAGCCCCACTGTCTTCACAAATGAGCAATAGCGAGAGGGAAAACATTCATATTCTGACTTCTATCTTCAAAGTCCATGCAAGAACCAATTAAGAGTACGGTGAATAAGTTTTAAAAAGCAGGAACAGTAGAGAGGAAAACTGGATCAGGTTACAACAGAAAGAGGGATCATCATTTCAACTTATGCCTAAAGAGAACAATTAGAAAAGATGCAACTCATTCCATAAAATGTTTGGCACGTGAGAGAGGAATTTTAGCTATGACAGTCAGAAAAGAAAACAGTGAAAAAAATCTTGAAAATGAAATCGTACGTGAAACTTTTGAGGCACCTTGTTACTCCAGGACAGAAAGTTAGAAGGTTAGAGAGGACGAAGATCATCTTGAATAAGTTGGAAAATGATTCTGGAATAATATATATATATATATATTTGAATTTCAATCATTCATGATTTGACAGAGAAGAGAGTTGGGGAAACACACACACACACACACACACACACACACACACACACACACACGTATATTTTTTTTATTGAAATTGGAGTGGATCTGAGTAGTGAAATTAGATCAGAGCTTTTTTGTTTACTGATGGGAAATCTGATCTAGGGCAAGAGTTGTACCTATTTGAAAATGGGTCATTAGAAAATACAATGGAGATGGTCGAAATAATTTTTATCGGTTAAAATTATAAATAGAACTTAGTAAGCTATGAGGAACTTTGAAATTCACATGATTTTGGTTGGAAGTAACCAGAACCCGTGATAATCGCGTGCGAAGTAGTAGGGCCAAGGGTCGATTATGACCAGCCAGGTTTATCTATATAAACGCGTAGTTATGCTGAAGTGGTAGTTTTGGCTTGTCTGTCTTCGAGTGCAGTCGAGCTGAGTGGAGAGATGTCGGTGATTGAAAGTGAGCAGAGTTAATTGAAGGCTCGAAGAAGTACGAAAGTGACATCAGAGATTGGAACAAAACGCCCGTTAACATGTGCTGTTGGTATAAGAACGAAGAAGCGAATTACTCCTCCAACATCTAAGACTACTACTGCTACTATTATTACTACCACTGGGAACGGAAACGTCGAACAAGCCACCCCTCTCCTTTAACGAAATTACACGAAGTATTTTCTTTTGTTTTGTTGATCATCGTTCATATACGAGAGACTGGAGATAATTCTTGGAGAGGAAGTAGAGAAAATTTGGCCCGAGCAAGACGAATTATTCTCTCCATCTCCTTGCAGACGGAAGAGGCAGTAGAGAATCGAGTTGGAGACTCGAGGGGGAGAAGAAGTAACGTCAGAGATTGGAACGAAGCGTCCGCTAACATGTACTGTTGAGATAAGTACCGCTGCTTCTGCTACCACGAAGATTACTACTACTGTTACTACTGCCGAGGCGGAACGCAACTATAAACTTTAAGCCGCGCACAGAAATCTTTATCTCTCCATCGCAAGAGTCGTATATCATTCTGAGACGATTTAACATCAAGTTAATCACAACTCACTCTCTCTCTCACCCACACCCCTCTCTCTCTCACCCACACCCCCTCTCTCTCACTCTCTCTCTCTCTATCTCTCTCTCTCTATCTCTCTCTCTCTCTCTCTCCAGAATCCAGTGTATGAGTTTTTACGTCAATTACTTTTCTTTTCTGTAACCCGTTTCTTTTCTATACTATTCTTTTCTGCTATATAAAAGACATTAACAATTCAACCATTGAATAGTTCTTTTTCCGGCTTTCTGCAGATATATATATTTTTTGGTGCATTCTAAATTTCTTAGCACAGACTCTTCAGCCGTGTCTACATCTTCAGTCGACCGTGAATGGATGAACATCACTTCTGTTTTCTGGATCAAACCAAACACAACGTGAGCAGGAAGCAGAATTAAACCAGTGGACCGGTCGAATGCTCTACAGATGCTCAGGGGACCTACGGTCACTCCCTTAAGTTCGGTTAAGACCGAGTAGACACCTCAACCCAGAGAGTAAGACGTCGGAGGTTGAGGGGCTGGGGCGAAAGTGTTAGAATGACCTTCCGATACTTAACTGTGATTAATTAATGATGAACATGTCATTTCGTTTATGTTCGATTTCATCATGAATCTTCTGCTCAAAGTAGAGTCCAATAGTGCTATAAAAACCTCGGAGAATTCCAGTAAGATATCTTTAATCATTTCTAAGTTACAACGGTTCAAAGCTTAATTTAACAAATGGACAATTTTGCTTTTACACGACTTGGACAATTTTACTGTGTACGTATGTATCTCGAGTTTCGTCCTCTTTATTTTGAAATATGTATTTATAAACTGAAGTAAAAATATCGTTAGGCTTTCAACACTTTTAAATTTAAGAATGCACATAAATATACATTGGGCTAAAGTAAAAGTCAAGGTAAACTATGGTGGATGCTGAGTGATGTAATCTAATACCTAACAAGCGAAAATGAGTAAATGTTTGTCCTTTTTTCTTTTTCTTTTTCCTCCTCCACAGTTTATCTTGAACAGAAAATGGAGCTCATCTGAACATTTGACATGACAATAGGGATAGTAGCGAAAGTCTGTGATAGTTGCGTCTGTGGGGAAAGAGACTGTAGGGTTGAAGATGTGTCATACCACACAAGACAAGATATGGCAGCAATACACCATTTGGGGCCTAATCTGATTCTGGTAAAGAAAATAAATGGCGAAAACAACCAGATACTTCCAGTGAGTCGACCCTTTTTCTCCAGCTGCTTTAGCAATGGATGTATATATACGTTCCACTTTAAATTCAAAGTAAACTTGTGATGAAACAGACGAGTTTTATTGAGAACGCAACTGTTGATTGCGCCTGTAGAAAACTCGGTGTCTGAACGATGACGAGTAAACGATACTAGCTTGTTTTTTTAGGCATTGAAAGTTGTTACAAGCCAGCTATTTCCTCATAGAGCGGTTAGAACTAGATCAGAAGAGAGATCAGCTGCTACAACAATCATCTTGTTTTTATTTTGGAAGTGCGTCCGTAAACAGTGATCTCATCTGAATATAGTTTTATTAGTTATCTGAGAATGTTTCTCTGTAGATCGTTAATAAAAACAGAAAGAAAGTAGTAACGAGGAGAGAGGCTCGAGCGACACGTGCTTTGATCTCGGAAGACTGACCATTGACAACGACCTTTCATGGAGCTACCTGAGAGAAAGTACTTGATGATTATGTAAACTCTTCCAGAGATGTCTTAGTTGGTTGAGGGTGGTGCACAACCCACTATGGCGTATCTTTGAGATGTCTAATGCAAGCGTGCTGGTAACAAAGCTACAATGCGAAAATGATGGAAATATAGCACTATTTTTTATGACAAGAGTAAACAAATAGTTTCATATTATCTCATCATTAGAATATACATGTAAACTGTCTCCATTTCAAGTAAACTCAGTCTGCGCAGTTTGTGGAGGACTACGTGGCCTCGGGTTATATTAAATTAATCTACATAAGACGTTCCCATGCAAAACCCAGCAGTAATTGATGTCAGTTTACAGATGTCGTCAAAAACTGAGCAAATCAAACCGAACCTATCTGCCATTTTTGACTCTCATACAAATCAAACCGAACCTATGTCTACCATTTTTGACTTTCATACAAATCAAACCAAACCTATGTCTACCATTTTTGACTCTCATACAAATCAAACCGAACCTATGTCTACCATTTTTGACTTTCATACAAATCAAACCAAACCTATGTCTACCATTTTTGACTCTCATACAAATCAAACCGAACCTATGTCTACCATTTTTGACTTTCATACAAATCAAACCAAACCTATGTCTACCATTTTTGACTCTCATACAAATCAAACCGAACATATGTCTACCATTTTTGACTTTCATACAAATCAAACCGAACCTATGTCTACCATTTTTGATTTTCATACAAATCAAACTGAACCTATGTCTACCATTTTGACTCTCATACAAATCAAACCGAACCTATGTCTACCATTTTTGACTTTCATACAAATCAAACCAAACCTATGTCTACCATTTTTGACTCTCATACAAATCAAACCGAACCTATGTCTACCATTTTTGACTTCCATACAAATCAAACTGAACCTATGTCATATATGCAATTATGCAGAAGTTAAATGTTAGTGGAACAATACTTTTTGTTACATTTTTGTATTAGATTAAATTTGAATATAAAATTCATAATACCAGATCTAATTGTCAACACAAACTTTATGGTGATTCATTGGCAGCAGAATACTACAGTTCAAAACAAGGTCCAATGTAAATAGTTAATTTAGTTAAAGTTTACCAATTAACCAAAACTAGTGACGTTCCATCATCACAGAGCAGACCTAGAACTTACACCGATCACATTGAATGGGTGTTCCTTCAGGGAGACCGCGTGACTTGAGTACCCACTGGAATTTAAACTCAACCCACACTTCAAATGAAACTCGTACATACGATACATCGCTAAAGATGCTGGAAAGATGGTGGGTGCCCTATAAATACCTGACTCCTACTGTTATGCTTTAAAAGAGACACATCAGGCCAATAAAGGGTACAGTAAGGTTGTAAGAATCTGGATGCAAGTTGACTAACGATTAATGCACTTTTAGAAAGTGCATTAATCGCTAGTAATTTTTCGTCTTAATTAGTGAATTATTTTCTCTTTTAATTAGAGTAGCATTTTTATATCAAAATCTGCGTCCAGGTTCTTACAACGTTTCAGCATTCTTTGCAGATCTTCTCTTATCACAGTGTAGGATATTTAATAACAAAGATGATGGAAACAAAAAAGAAAAAGAATCTAAATGAAATTGGCTTGGTTGTAAACCCAAAACACATGAAAAAATCTTTTAAATTCCCAGCGTCTCTTGTTTGTGTGCACGTGTAGACACATCAACGTAAACAAACCTAGTCCGATGAAGTCCTAAGGGATGAAACGCATCACACGAAAACTTTTTCCGCTTTGTGATACAACTTTTCCCCAAAACTGTTCTTGATATATAAAAATTTATATATCGTTATGATATATATATATATATATATATATATATATATATATATATATATAGGAGCAGCATATCTTCATTCAAGCATGTTTGTTTTAATAATCTGGACATATGATATATAATTATTTTATTTTAATCCTCTCGAATTTTCGGATCGTTTTTTGAATATTGATATTAAATTCATTAAGGAAGGCACCATAGTTTGTTTTTTTTTTTCATTTCTTTTATTTTCCCAAGTACTCTCAGTCTCATCCAAGATCATCTATGGAGGTGAATTCACAATAATATATATATATATATATATATATATATATATATATATATATATATATATATATATATATATATATATAGTATAATAATGTCATAGGATAATTATATATACACAATTTTATTTTTATGTATATATAAATAAAATACATTATTTATCTTTAATGCATTACATATATATAATTTTCGTTTATTTTTTATTCATTGTTTTTTTTATTTTTCCATTTTATTTTATTTTATTTTTTTATAATTTATTTATTGATTGTTTTTATTCTTTATATTTATTTTTTATGTATTTATCATATTTTTACTTATTTTATTTATGTCTTTATTTTACTTGTTTATTTTTCTTTTCTTTTTATTTATTTATGTATTTATCTGATTTTTATATAGCAAAGTCGGCATTTGTTTATATATCTACATTTTTTTATTTTGTTGTTGAAACTATTGATTTGTAATTTTTCTTCTAAGAATAGTTCACAGTGGTTACTATTAGCGTTACATATTCATGCTCGTTTTATAATTTGTCATTTAATGTTAGTTCGGATATATTTTGTTTAAGTTCACATAACTTTTTTGACGTTATTGGCATATTTTTTTCGTGGTTAGATCTCTCCTTTAGAGATTTTCTGTTGTTCATATATAATTTTTTTCTTCTTTGTTCTTACTTTTTTTTTACCGTAGCATTATATATTATATTATTGCCTAAGCATTTGTTCTCAAGTTGGCATTCTTTTTTGTTCCTACAGTTGCAATTATTATTATTATTATTATTATTGTTGTTGTTGTTGTTGTTGTTATTATTGCTATTATATTATTTCTATTTTGAGAGAAATGTTTATCTTAATTTGAAGAATGTTTTCCTTATTTGGGTTTCTGTTTCATTATTGTAAGTTGGATTAATTCAAATAATATTTTGCCTTTATTGATGGTTTGCTTTTTGTAATTTGTTAATATAACCGCTGTTTTTTTCCGACTTAATTCATATTCTTTTCTATTTTCGTTAAATACTCTGATGTAGGTCAGCAATTAATGGATTCTTTTAACATTTTATTCCTTATTACTATAAACGTTATATTCACTGGATGCACCAAGCTTTTTAAAAGCACTAAAAAAAATACTATCTTCCGGCCTATCATCTCGGCAGGAATCTGGCCTGTATCTTATTAACATTGGGAAGCACTCTCAAGCTAAGCGTGCTTTACCAATTGGCTTTGCTGTAACGGCTTCCTGTAGCTTAATAGAAGGACAGTGAAAGGTTCGAGCTTCGAACTAGAGAATTCAGTATCAAGCAAGTACAGAAATTTAACTATATCGTTATAAGAGACGACGGAAAATGTGACACAAAAATTTGAATAGCAAAAGATGCCTTCCAAAAACTGGGCTAATTATTAAGAAACATGACAATTTAATTCGAAAAAAAAACACAGCTCAATAGAGGAATATAACTAGATTAGGCTTCATGCTTAGGGACTCAAGTTCACTCCATATTTCAAGTGGGACTCATATATATGATCCATCGCTAGATATGCTAGAAAAATGGTTGGCACAACTCCAGAATGCATTCGATTCCTTCTGCCATATTTTAACCCTATAAAAGTCGGATTAGAGCAAAAATGGCGTATCACTGCTATATCTGAACTGGATCTACAAAATTCTCACTTTCCAACCTGGAGAGAGTTCAAAATCGTTTACATAATCTTGCTTCCCATTTCATAGCCTTTTTCCCGTAGACGCAACGTTACAAGTCATTTAATGAACAATCATGAAAGTTCTCAAATTTAAAAGCCTTGATAAACCAATGACATCCTCGCTTTTATATATAAAACGACCAACAAAATAAATCCTACATTACCTTGATAAAGTCCCTCAGAGGATTGAACGTGTCGGCTAAGAACAGTTTTTCCTCTTTTTTTTTTGTTCATATATATGAGATAACAAAATATATCAGGAACAATAGTGGGCAAAAATGTATGACAAATTTGAAAAAAGACATATATTTTTCCTCATATATATATATATATATATATATATATATATATATATATGTGTGTGTGTGTGTGTGTGTGTGTGTGTGTGTGTGTGTGTGTGTGTGTGCGAAAGTCAGGGTCCTGTTTTTCAATTAAAGAAAAAACAACTCTCTAATTTCAATAGCTCATGTTACAGAAATTTTTGATTCCTAAGTTTTCATGACTGTGATTGTTTTCGGCGATATTTTTACGTGATTTTTTGCGACGAATTTTTTTTTACGATAGCAACATTGAAATAAATTTGGGAATAATCGAAATTAATTGCGAAATCCAGCTAATGTTACCCATGAAATAAAAATAATTGCTTCTATGGTAAGTAACGACCGAAGTACCTCAAATTGTCTTTAAATTAAGTGACGACAGAAGAATTATATATATATATATATATATATATATTTAAAGATATGTTTTGTGGTACAAAACTTTATGACTGCCATAAAGGGACAAAAATTATTTTTATTACCACTCATGATGATAATAGATAAAAAGTAAAACCTTTACTTTTTATCTATTATCATCATGAGTGGTAATAAAAATAATTTTTGTCTCTTTATGGCACACACACACACACATATATATATATATATATATATATATATATATATATATATATATATATATATATATATATATATATATGAATGAGATAATCATAATATATTTTAATATATCGCAAAAAAAAAACGAAGTTTTGGTACAACCAACAGAAAACCTGCCAGGTGACCAAAAGAAGACTCAATAAATAGAAAAATAAATAAAATACGAATACTAATAAAGACTAGCAAAAACTATACAAGGAAGCGGGAAAATGAAACAAATTAAGAAAAAAGACCAAAAGGCAGACACCTACCTAAACATCAATCAACAGTGATCGATGTCTCGGTTATCAAGACAGCAAAACGTTTCACAACGTCACAGATTAGAAAGAGACAAAATTCGGACTGCTACTTAAGTTTCATTACCTCAGATACACAATGGGTCATTCCTGTTTGATGGCTAGGAGAGACGGAAGAAAAGAAATATCAAAGGCGCTGTTTGGTTTTAAAGAAACAAGCAAACAAACAAAATTACGTTCTTATGTATAATGCCTGATTCAATAAAATAGAAAAATTTGTCAATTTTTAATCTTTTCATTTGTACCGCCTTAATTCTTAAAATAATGAACTGCATTCATATTCATGATGGCTCTTGAAATCTTTTGTTTAGTTTAAGCTCAAATATTCCCATGACGTGGTATGAGCTTATTCATTCATTAACTTAAAGAATATGAGTCATCAAAATATCAAAAGAGCTGATGGAAGTGCAAGTCTTGTAGAATGTCATACTATTAACCCTGTTTATATGCGGAGTTTTTTTTATATAAAGAGAAGCGGTAAAATTATGACTGTTGGTGTCGAGTAATACGTCGAGGGTAGCGATTTTATTATTAATATTGAATTCCTAAGTAAATGGATACATAGTTCGGTCAATGGTGTAGCCAGGGCCAGCAGTACATACGCTAATTTTATATTTCGTGTATGATGCAACACCCTTAGAATTAGCTCCAAAATTAGGTCTTTAAAAGTCGCATGATACGCGAGTATATATATATATATATATATATATATATATATATATATATATATATATATATATATATATATATATATATAATATTAGATATTGAAGTTAAAATCCAGAGGCGACAATATGTTTCTTGCTAAATGATTTCATTCAGGTCGCGATTGCGTTTAGCATGAAACAGACTCTCTGGGTGTCCATATAAAATATAAAATGTCCATATAAACATATGTCCAAAAGGCCATCGTTATACCTCAATACAGCAACTCATAACAAATGTTCAAAATGTTCTCTGCTTACTTCTACCCACGCATGCACCCGTCGGATCATTGACTGGCGGACCTTTTCAAATACTCCCACACAGTGTCGAATGATTTCACAGGACCCCATGACACGTTGATGAAGACAGACTAGCCATGAATGTACACGAATGATAAATATAACCTAGTCTGCATGGCAACACAGAGCTATCTACCGCAAAATTTATTTAAACAATAACTCAAAAACGAAGTATTCGCGGACATATGCTTATATGGACTGTTGTCCTTTTTTTTTGGTGTGAGGGACCCATTTGTAAAAATATTTTTATACACCCTATATCTATATATATATACATATATATATAAAGTATAATAATGTTATAGGATAATTCTGCTTGTTCCTTAGCGTGTACTTTACGCCCTGCCAATACGTCATCGATAATCGACTATTCCGTTTTTATTATAAGAAAAAGCGAAAAAGATGTATCCTAAATTCTGCTTGACTTCAATAGAAAGAAAGAAAGAAAGAAAAAGGATGGTAGATGGAGACAATAAAACTCACAATGTCTGCTTCCGTGAGATGGAAAAACTTGACAATTTCGAATCTTTTCATGTACCCACTTAATTTTAAAAATAATGAACTGCATTCATATTTATGATTGTGGTTGCAATATTTTATTAAAGCTGTTATATTTAACGATGCACTATGGGAAAATTCCACGTTAATTTTTTGTTGTGGAACTCGCAAGGCGCTTGCTCAATCATTAGTTTAAGAATTAAGATCCATCATAAATTCAAATAACAAGCAAAAAAAAAAAAAACGAAATTTTCACGTTTATTTCGACCTATATAGTAATATAGATATCAATATTGATATGTTACTAAAATCAACACCATGCTGAATCAGGACAGGAGACTTTAAGTCTGTCATAATGTGTCATGTCGACAGCGTATAAATATTAACAAGAAACGCTAATTCTGAAGAAACAAACAGGCTGAGATCTAGTTTAGAATCTACAATCTTTCCTTGTCATTACTTCTTTCTTATCGCGTATCAGCAAATCATTTAGTTAACTTAAATCAATCACACAGACAGCCAGTTCTTGACTCTTTTGCGTGCAAAGCATTTTAATGAAGCGTTGAGAAAGAGTGTCACAAAACCAGCCGATAAGGAATCTAAGAAGAAACCTTATAGTCACACAAAACGAATCAGTGCCATTCGTATCAATGATTAAATAATCTCCATTACAACTGGGAATACGGTGTCAGTGGAGGGTGATAACGTATAGAAAAAGAAAGTAAAAAATGTTCAACCAATACAAGGCTCAAGAGCCACTCATGGTAGATGGTTACTGTGTAGAGTGGCATTAGCTTAAGAAAAGGCAAGAAGTTAACTCCTTGGGGTTATGCAGGAAAGATAACAGCTAACTAGACTTGAAGAGCTCAAGATTTAATTAGCGAATAAAATTCCATAGTTCAGACGGAGACGTTAGAAGTATAGTGTTGAAGTATACTTTTGAAGGAACCGGAAACCCAATCCTAAACAGGAAACCCGGGCTAAAACTCTACTTCTATTCAAAAGACCGGGGAGGAGTGTAAACCGAATGGTATGCGAATCTGCCTACTCCTATTCAGGAAAATGATAGTAAATAAGATGTCAAAGTTTAGGCGGTGGTGCTAGAAGTATAGAGTTGAAGTAGACTTTTGAAGGAACCGGAAACCCAATTCTAAACAGGAAATAAAGGATAAACCTCTGCTCCTATTCAAAAGATTGGGGAGGAGTGTGAACCGCACGATAGGCGGACCTCTCTACTCCTATTGGGAGAGAAGAAAAAAATGAATAGTGAATATCGCATTATCGTTATTTATTTTTAAAGAAAAGGATATCCAAGAACCAAATAATAATTTGTTAAACGGGAAATCCTTAGAGCACTTAGTGAGTATCGCCCTCACTTTCACCGGCTAGTAAGACCAGCACGTTAACCATTAACGTAAGGTTCTTGTAAATGCTACACTATGGGATAATGTCACATTGTTAAGGTCGAATTATGTGTCTTGTCATCGAGTGATCAAAGTGTCATTCAATAATGTCAAACGACCATGATTGATTGTAGTGCGACACAACGTAGTTAAAAACGATAGCTTTGGCACGCAGAATCGGAGAACAGGCTGTCAACGATAAACAAAGATCAGTTTCCGCCGACAGTAAACAATGACTGAGGAAATTTCTAACCATTCGTCTGTGCATTGAATATTGTTGCCACATCTGGTCGGGTGCTTCTGACAGAATCCAACGAAGAATCTGCAATGTTATCGGTCCTGACTTGATATCTCGGCTTCTGTCAATTTCCTATCGCCATAACGTAGTTTCATTGTGCTAGTTCTATAAATATTTTTATGGCTATTGTTCTTGTGAGCTTTCCTTTTTGGTACATTTTTTAAATGTTGCTATTTTTATCCCCACCCCCATAGACAAAATGTACATATGGGAACTAGTTAGGTCTACAGAGAGACTCTGAGGTATTATGGTGGCTGTAGTAAGAATGGGTGTTACACTATAACAAAATGAAGACAGTAGATGTGTCTTCTCTCTGGACATTCAAACTCGACAGCGTGGTAATGTTGAGAGAACTGGAAGACCTAAATGGATTTACTATTAGCGGGCACAAACACTCCTCCCCAGAGTAGAGGTTTATCCCTTGTTTCCTCTTTAGGATTAGATTCCTGGTTCCTTCTATAGTCTACTTCAACTCCTCTTGACCTCTTCAGGTCTAGAATTATCTATCTTTCCTTTTATCTTACCCTTTCTTACGCTAATACAATTCCACACAGTAACCCTCTACCGTGAGTAACCCTTGGGCTTGGTGTGAACTTTATTATAAAAAAAAAACATGAAAATTACATAGTTTTTGATAGCGGATACAAAAATGGAAACTACAGGAACTGTTACTGAATGTAGTAAAAGAAAGCGAGAAGAAAAGACTAATCAACAATGGTAATGTTGAAACTTGGCGCATGGTTCGTTCTACTTCGTCGCCATTGTTGAAACTTGGCGTACGGTTCGTTCTACTTCGTCGCCATTGTTGAAACTTGACTAATGCATGGAATAATAATGCAAACACAAAATGTAGTTAGAATGAAATGTATTGAAACAAGAAAGTGTACACAATATTTACATATAGTCTTTGGTATATTTCTGGGAAGACCGTTCCTGGAGAATGTGTTGACTAAGTCGCAGTCGGGCAGAGTCTCTAGTTGGATCTCTGTATTCGCCCTCCTGTCTTCCGGTACCAACCATATTTATATCGTCGGTACTCCGCTATGCAAATTAGGTGGATCCTACCACAACAGGTAAGAAGATAAGATATAAGGTTGTCATTAAGAGTAACAACTCAAGATGCGAATTGTAGACACCAAAATCAAGCAAGTATGAAAAATTAAATATCAGGAAGTGTTCTAATAGAGGAGAGAAAATGCAACACTGAAATAAGAAGGTGCATTAGAATAGCGAAAATGCCTTCCAAAAAGCTAAGCAAAACATTAAGAAACAGGAAAATTTTGTCACAAAGAAAATAATACCAAACAGTTATGTAATGTCAGTCCTTCTATATGGAAGTGAATGTTGTACAATCTCCTCACAGTTAAAAGACGAGACTTCAGCCATCAAAAACATAGTTCTACAGAAGGATGCTGAGAATCTCATGGGCTGAGTAGCGAGAAAGTTTTAAGGAAAATGGAAACAAGAAGGACACTTATACTTAGAATCAGAAAGAGCCAAATTGAAATTTCTAAGGTATATAATGAGGAAAGAAAGCCTGGAGAATCTGACACTTACATGACAAATAGGATAAATGAAAGCAGCGAGTAACCTACCTAACTAGCTGGTGCAAATGGATGGCAAAAGAGGGATTGATATAGATAACGAAAAGACAAGCCGAAGAGTTAAAAAAAGATTGAAAGCTTTGGAGAGCCATGATCGCCCACGTCCTGAAAAGAACAATGCACAGAGAAAAATGAGAAGAAAACTTTCGAATTTAAAATAAAACCTTACATTTAAAATTGCATTCATAATTAGTCAAGCATTTATCAGTTCAGTGCCATGCGTGATACACGCTTAGGCGATCATGCAGAAGTAGATTCTTTCCCCTGGAGCAGGTTTCTTTCTGCGGTAGACCAGTTGCCATCAAAGTCTATCTTAGAGGGAGAAGAGGATTTATACCTTTCAAGGGTATTAAGAGGATTTATACCTTTCTCAAGGGTATTAGAACGTAAGTGAATGTAATAGATTCGAGTGGAATTCGAACACGGCTCTCTACTTCCGCAATCCGAGCCGCTATCCATTAGTCCACCATACCTCTTTAGAGGCGATTGGCAATTGAATTCTATTTCTCCTTCTGGAATTAGCAAAGCGCTGATTTACGAAGCCGGTCTATAGAACGTTAAAGAGCCTGTATGCGCCTCTCTTCCGTTGTTACTGACAAAACTGAACTGCTTTTAGAAGAAAATACATCTAAGCAAGACATGAAAAATCAAATATGAAAAAAATATGTCAGAGAATTTTCAGTGTGGGTGGCCTTTAAGTCGTGGGATGGGAACAAGTAAGTATTTACACGCTAAAATTAGTTCATGTACACAAGGAGGGGAAAATTATTTTCGGGGGAAACAAGTACACCCACTTGACAACGGGTATTTAAAAAAGTAACACGTGATTATGGAAAACTAAGTCCGCTTAACTTCAAACTATTTAAATTTTCTTCTTTTTCAATTTTTAATGTTTTAAATCTTCATTTTAATCTTCATTTAAATCTTATAAATATTCTTTTAAATCATCTAAATATACTGTTAAATCTTCCTCTAAATCCTCTAAAAATCTTTTAAATGTTCTAAATTTACTTTTAAATATTCTACAGAATATTCTTCTGAATATTATTTTATATCTTTTCCTAAATCTTCTTCCAAATCTTCTTTTAAATATTCCAAATCTTCCAAATCATCTTCTAAATCTTATTCTAAATTTTTTTAATTTTGTAAAAGTCTTTGAAATCTTCTAAATCTTTTTCTAAATATTCATTTAAGTCACCTGCTAAATCTTCTTATTTTTCTTCTATACCTTCTTTAAAATCTTTTAATTCGTCTTTTAAATCTTCTTGTAAATCTTCTTTTAAATATTCTAATTTTTCTAAAAATCTTTTTTTAATATTCGAAATCTTGTAAATCTTCTTTTAAATCTTTTAAATCTTCGAAACCTTTTACATCTTCTGAATCTTGTAAATCTTTTAAATCTTAAATTTTCTAAAAGTATTGTTTTAAATCCTCTAAATTTTCTTTGAAATCTTTTTTTAAATCTTCTAAATTTTCTTTTCATCTTCTAAATTTTATAAAAACCTTACTTTAAATCTTCTAAATTTTCTACAAATCTTTTAAATCTTCTAAATCTTACTTCTAAATCTTCTTTTAAACTTCGAAACCTTTTAAATCTTCTAAATCTTATTGTAAATTTTCTTTTAAATCTTTTAAATTTTCTAAAATTCTTATTTTAAATTATCTGAATCTTTTTCTAAGTCTTTTAAATCTTCTAAATCTTTTTTCAAATCTTTTAGCTATTCTTTTAAATCTAAATGTTCTTGTAAGAGTTCTTTTAAATCGTCTTTTAAATCTTCTAATTCTTCGTTATCTTCTCATAAATCTTCTCTCATATCTTCTAAATCTTCTGTTTTTATATCTTCTAAATCTTGTTCTAAATCTTTTAAATCTAATTCTAAATCCTATTTGAAACCCTTCTATATCTTCGTTTAAATCTAAATTTTCTAAAATCTTTTATATCTTCTAAATCTTGTTCTAAATCTTTTAAATCTTATTCTAAATGCTCTTTGAAACCCACTATATCTTCGTTTAAATCTAAATTTTCTAAAATCTTTTATATCTTCTAAATCTTGTTCTAAATCTTTTAAATCTTATTGTAAATCCTCTTTTAAACCCACTATATCTTCGTTTAAATCTAAATTTTCTAAAATCTTTTAAATCTTGTTCTAAATCTTTTAAATCTTATTGTAAATCCTGTTTTAAACCTACTATATCTTCGTTTAAATCTAAATTTTCTAAAATCTTTTATATCTTCTAAATTTTGTTCTAAACCTTTTAAATCTTGTTCTAAATCTTCTTTTAAACCCACTATATCTTCGTTTAAATCTAAATTTTCTAAAATCTTTTAAATCTTCTAAATCCTCTTTTACGTCTTCTTGTAAATCTTTTAAACTTTCTACTAAATTTTCATTTCACTCATCTAAATTTTCTAAAATCTTCCATTAAATCTTTAAAATCTTCTTCTAAAACTTCTTTAAAATCTTTTTAAATCTTCTTCAAAATCTTTTAAATCCTCGAAAACTCTTCTAACTCTGCTTTTATATTCTTAAAAATCTTATTTTAAATCTTCTTTTTAATCTTCCCTTTCTATCGTTGGACTTTGTTTTAATTCATAATTAATTTATTTAGTGCACAACGCGTAGATTAACAAGAAAAAAGGTGAAAAAACAGAATAGCATTTAAAGTTTTCCGGAGACATGAATGAACATGATTAAATAAATTCGACAGAGATAATTCAATATGTCGATAAAGAAGTAAACATATGGTCACCATCCTGACACTCACTCACACGCACGCGCACACACACACACTCAAATACACACACACACACACACACTCTCTCTCTCTCTCTCTCTCTCTCTCTCTCTCATCTATCTTATCGATCTGATTCCATTGTTTCTCCTTCATTTATCTCGCCTTTCTCTACGTCTATTTTTACTATCTTTTATTTCCGTTTAATTTCTCCCCTTCTCTCTCTCTATCTATCTATTTATCTCTCATTCCCACTCTCTCTCTCTCCCTCTCTCTCTCTCTATCTATCTATCTATCTCTATCTCTATCTCTGATTTAGAAGATTTGTACACAAGAGACAGAAGTTATCATTGCTTGATTTTATAATTCTGTCTCATAAATAACAAAATGCAAATTCTCCTCGACACTTGATCGCGCGGACATAAAACAATGTCGTGAATTCTATGCAAGGAGATGTCAATTTCAGATACACTTCAAACACAACCGTCACTTTTGAGTCACCGCCAAAATCATGACGAAGACAAACCCAGTGTGGATATATACATAGAAGCATCATTCCGCACACACTCAATATATATATATATATATATATATATTGAAGCTTTGACGGTGCGGAGACATGCGAAATCGTAGATATTTACTTACTACACGAACTAAGTAAAATAATAGATAGAATTGACACAGGACTCTACAGGGACGACGGTCTCATAATCTTAAGAAACTGTAACAAACAAAACACAGACAAAACTAGAAAAGCAATAATAAAGATTTTCAAAAATAACGGATTCGACATAGATATAAAAACTAACCTAAACGAAGTAGATTTTCTAGATGTTACCTTCAACCTAAGAAAAAGCACATACAAACAACACAGAAAACCCAATGAAAAAACACTCTATATACACACATCTTCCAACCACCCGCCTTCTATAATCAAACAGATACCAAAATCGATTAACCGCAGGCTTTCCGACAATTCCTTCAATGTATCTATATTTAACAAAGCTAAGAAAGACTACGAAACAGCCCTAAAAGATAGCGGATTCCCAGCAACACTCACATACTCACCACAGAACACAAAAAAGGCCAACAGGAAAAGAAATATCATATGGTTCAACCCACCGTACAGCAAAAACGTAAAAACAAACGTAGGAAAAATATTCTTCAAACTTTTTCACAAACACTTCCCGAAATCAAGCACCCTACACAAAATATTCAACAAAAACACAGAAAAAATCAGCTATAGTTGCACCGAGAACATGGCACAAATAATAAAAAAGCCCAACAGGAAAATTATCAACAAACCACACGAACAAATTAAACCCACGTGCAACTGCAGAACGAATGTCCCTTAAACGGTAATTGTTTACAAAACAACGTAATATACCAAGCCACGATAAAATCACCAGATAATGAAGAAAAAGTATACATAGGAGTAACTGATGGACCCTGGAAACAAAGAAATTATGTACACAAAACATATTTCACAAATAGTAAATATGCGAACAGCACAGTGCTTTCTAAGTATATCTGGGAAATTAAAAACAAAACGCACACCACACCAAAAAATATCTTGGAAAATAAGGAAAAGATCATCAGCCTACAACAACCAATCAAAAACTTGCAAACTTTGCTTGGAGGAAAAAATAGCTAGACCAAAATAAATTATTAAATAAAAGATCCGAGCTCATCTCAAAATGCAGACATGAAAACAAATTTTTTACTACGTTACTTAAAAATCGAAAACAGAAAAAAATATATATATAAACAAACAAAATGACAATAAAATAAGCAAAATAAATTAATTCAAACAAATTACAAAATCACACCTGTTAGAATAGACAAAATAAAATAAAAAATAAGAAACAAAATCAATAAATAAAGTAAATAATAAACAAATTAGCAAACTATTATGACCAAAATATTAGTTAGACTATAAAAATCAAAACAAAAAATCGGACGAAAAAATAGCTATAAAAAAAAATGAATAAAACATAATATACTACGTTACTTAAAAATCGAAAACCAAAACGATAAAATATACAGTGTAACAAATAAATAACAACAAGTAAAATAAATTGATCTAAATACATCCAAATAAATAAATAAACTAACAACCGATACCGATAAACTAGCCGTTAGAAAAAACAAATAGAGATAATCAATCCAAATTAATGCATGAAGTAATAAACAAATTAAAAACTGTTCCTGTCAAAATAATAGTTAGAACAAACTACAACAATCAACCCCAAAATTGAACAAATAGCTTTAATTATCTTCCCAAACAAAAACAAAATCAATAAGCTATATAAACAAATTTTTACTACGTTAATAAAAACACCGATCAAAATAAAAATAAAATAATAATTAAAAAATAAGTAAATATATAGGATAGGAAATAAAAATAAAAAATAAAAATAAATAAAAACAAGCAAAATAATTTAACCCAAATAAATAAATAAACAATTATTTATTTGAAAATTATAACATAAATATGTTATAAAATCACTACAAAAATAGCCATTTTGTTTCAACACTCCTGGTGTCTTATCAAGTGATGATGTTGAATGTAGAATAAAGGGTTTTAAAAGGTTCAAATTAATTAACAACCCCTCGCAAGGGGAAACGCAGTTAAATAAGCTGGAATGACCAATCAAAATACAAGTATACGAGAATTCAAAAAACTTGACAACGAAGTAAGGTTATAATAACTATTTAATGCTTTAAAGTTGGGGTTATACTAAAATAGAATTTATTCTAACTAATAAGTATATTATTCTATTTTTTTATTTCAATTAAAGACAAAATAAATAGAATAACATAAGTATTTTTTCTTTTTTCCTCGGTAATATTATAATTTTAAACTTAATAGAGATTAAATTTAGATTTTAAATTGGGTAATTTTTAATTCCAAATTTTATCGTATAATTTAATACTTATCAGTTAGAATAAATAAAGACCATTCCCACCACGAACAAAAGGGATTATTTCGTCCATTTAACTCTGCAAACTGAAAACCTTATCAGAGGAATGAGATGGAAAGCTTACTTTTTTCTTCATGACAAGAACCATTTGTGTGAACACGAAAATTATGGTTTTAAAAGTTTAAAGGCAGCACCAATAATTAAGGAATTGTCTGGTTTTTAAAATGACCTACTGGATATCATCAATGGATTAACCTTCCATAAATATAAAAACTCTTTCCAAAAAAAATCTTAATGTTATTGTCAAGGATATTAATAAATCCGGTTTCATTTATGTTAAATCCGATAAAACGGCTAACTTTTATAAGTTATCCCCTAAGGATTATGATACTTTAGTTAAAAATAGTCTGACCAGAAGCTACAAAAAAAATGATACCAATAATTTTAACCAGATAGATAGGATTAACTGTGTCAGTAAATCAATTACTGATAAACTACGGATAAGTGATCAGGTCAGTAAACTGCAAACAAAGGAAGCGTATGTTTTGTTAAAAGACCATAAACCCGAATTCAGAACTAAGCCGTCTACTAGGCTTATAAACCCTACTAGACCAGAAATCGGTAGAATCAGTAAAACTATCTTGGAAAGAACCAACCACTCCATAAAAAAAAAACTCCGTTGGACTCTTACAGTGGATTAATACAGCTGATGTTATCAACTGGTTTACTAACATCCGATATAAGGACAACTGTACTTTCATAAAGTTCGATATTATCGACTATTATCCTTCTATATCGAAGGATCTGTTCACTTTGACCTTGGGGTTCGCTGGGGAATACTCCAATATTTCTGAGAGTGAAGTGGATATAATCATAAAATGCTGAAATTCTGTTCTGGTCTACAATGAAGAACAGTGGACCAAAAAGTATTGTAGCGATAATTTTTACATTTCAATGGGTTCTTTGGATTCTGCAGAAGCTTCTGACTCGGTTGGATTATTTCTTTTATACAATTAAAGTGCCTTTGAATGTCAAGATTCTGATAGTGCATGATTATATAGAGATGATGGCTTATTAGTTGTTAAAAACTCTACTAAAATTAAGGTAGACCGTATTAGGAAAATGATCCATAGGGAATTTAAGGATTTAGGTCTTAGGACTATAGTTACAACTAACATTAAACAAGTAGATTTTCTGGACGTCACCCTAGACCTTACTAGCAACACTTTCCAACCATATGTGAAGGTTAATTCCAACCCAGTATACGTGCATCCAAATTCCATCCCCACTTCGGATATCAAACACATACCCTCCTCCGTTGGATTTAGGATTAGTACTAACTCTTCTAACAAAGATATTTTTAATAAACATCGTGATTTTTACAATTCTGCCCTTAAAAATAGTGGATACAAAGATACTACTATTCAATATATAAACCCGGTTAATTACAACCATAATAAGAAAAGAGGATCTAGAAAGATCATTTGGTTGACTCCCTCTTTCAATATAATGGTTAAAACTAAATTAGGACGTATATTTCTAAACCTCATCAAGAAACATTTCTCCAACCCATAAACTAACCCACTTAGTAAAATATTTAATCATAATACCCTTAAATTAAGCTATAGTTGTGCGGATAACCTAGAGAAAATAATTAAAAACATAACAACAGAGTCTTTAACAAGTATAGGGACTCAAAAAATTTGACTACTCTCCAGATTGCAAGCAGTACTACTAAGTATAATGATATGAATAACAACTTGTGCAATTGTAGGAATCCAAATAATTGTCCACTACAGAATAATTGTTTGACTAGTTCTGTAGTTTATCTTAGTACAATCTCTACACTAGAAACCCAAATATAATTTTTTTTTACATTGTTAGCACAATGAATCCATTCAAGGAACGTTGGCGGGGGAATATGCAATCCTTTAATAGCAGTAATTATAAGTACATGACTTCCTTATCCAAGTATTTTTGGAGTCTAAAAGAAAAGAATAAAACACCTACTGTTAAATGGAAATTAATCAGGAGAGCCCGAACATGTAACTCCCTATATACCTCGTGTTATCTATGTCTTAACGAAAAATTTGAAATAATTAGATTAAAAAATAAGACCCATCTCTTAAATCAAAGACATAAACTAACCGTTAACTGTAAACACCGTTATAAATTTAACTTATTATAGTGGTTGTAATACTTTCAATGATAATGATATGTCACTGTGAATTTAATAGGTTATTACTTTTATTACCCGATGGTCCTCCTGTTGGTGTGGGTGTGTGCTGGTGTATGTATACTGTGTTGTTCGTGTCTGCACGTGTGTGTGTGTGTGTGTGTGTGTGTGTGTGTGTGTGTGTGTGTGTGTGTGTGTGTGTGTGTGTGTGTGTGTGTGTGTGTTTGTAATTCTGGGTGTATATATGTATATATATATGTAAGTAGTATTTTTTGTGTTTTTTATAAAAAGAAAGAAGGTAAAATGGCAAAAAGGAGGAGAAAAGGAGAGGAAGGTAAATATATATATATATATATATATATATATATATATATATATATATATATATGTCCGGATGTGTTGTGCATTTACGTGTATTTCTATTTACATGTATTTCTGTATGTATGTATGTATATGTTTATGTATGTATGTATGGATACGTGTATGTGTGTGTATATGTATATATGTATATGCATGTATATATATGTATGTATATGTATGTGTATGTCTAACACATTCGCCCCAGCCCCACAACCTCCGACGTCTTACGTCTGGGTTGAGGTGTCCCTGGTTTAATCCTGCTTTCTGCCCACGTTGTGTTTGGTTTGATCCAGAAAACAGAAGTGATGTTCATCCATTCACGGTCGACTGAAGATGTAGACACGACTGGAGAGTCTGTGCTAAGAAATTTAGAATGCACCAAAAAATAATATATTTACAGAAAGTCGGACAAACAACTATTGAATGGTTGAATTGTTAATGTCTTTTATATAGCAGAAAATAATAGTATAGAAAAGAAACTGGTTACAGAAAATAAAATAATTGACGTAAAACACATACACTGGATTCTAGACAGAGAGAGAGAGAGAGAGAGAGTGGGTTGTGATTAGGTTGTTGTGAAATCGTCTCAGAACGATATACGACTCTTGCGATGGGGGAGAAAAAGATTTCTGTGCGCGTCTTAAAGTTTATAGTTGCGTTCCTCCTCGGCGGTATTAACAGTATTAGTAATATTCGTGGTAGCAGAATCATCGGTACTTATATTAACAGTACATGTTAGTGGGGGTTATGTTCCAATCCCTGACGTCACTTCCAGTCTCCGATATCTCTCTACCCAGATCGACTGCACTCGACGACAGACGAGCCCAAAAACAACATTTTGATTATTGTAGCTTGTTCGACGTTTCCGTTTCCAGTGTTAATAATAATAGTAGCTGTAGCAGTCTTAGATTGTTGGAGGAGTAATTTGCTTCTTCGTACTTATATCAACAACATATATTCGCGGGCGTTTGGTTCCAATCTCTGACGTCACTTCCAGTCTCCGACTTCTCTCTATCCAGCTCGACTGCACTCGACGGCAGACGAGCCAACCACTCTGTCAACAGATTTCTATTTATATAGATAAACCTGGCTGATCATAAATCGACCCTTAGCCCTCAAGCGATTATCACGAGTGCTGCCTCCAACTCAAAATCATGTGAATTTCAAAGTTCCTCATAGCCTTAGTAAGCTCCATTTCAAATTTTAACCAATAGAAATTATCTCGATCATCTTACATTGTCTTCCTAATGACCCAATTCCAAATGGGCTAGATCAGATTCCCATCAGTAAACGAAATTGTTCTGATGTAATTTCACTGTTCAAATCTACCCCAAGCTCAATAAAAAAAATATGTGTGTGTGTTTGTGTGTGCTTTCCAAACTCTCTCTGTTGAATGTGTATGTGTTTATGTGTATGTCCTTATATATCTGTACTTATAATTATAGGTATGTATATGTATGTATATATATGTATATGTATGTGTGTATGTGTGTGTGTTGACATCTAACATATGTGAGCTTGTTTGTGCGTATGTGTAAGTATGTAAACTTTGGTTTGTATCTACAGGTACGGATGTATGCGTATGTGTGTATATATGTATATATGTATGTGTATTTGTATGTCTATATATATATATATATATATATATATATATATATATATATATATATATATATATGCTTGGATGTGTGCGTACTTATATATGTGTATATGTGGATGTGTTGATATGGGTATTTATACATGATTATATATATGTATATGTGGATGTATGTTCGTATGTCTTCGTATATGTAAATGTATGTATATCTTAGTGACTTGGAATGTATCATCAATACTAACTAAAATCTACTTTTGTTTGATAAGGATTTTTAATTGCTTATAGACTTAATCAACAATTGTGTCTTGTTACATTTTAAAACTATTATGGACTTTACTGTACTATATCGTCAATAAGATAATATTGTTAGAATATATGTAGGTTTAGTATGTATATACCTATTTATGTGTGTGTATATATATATATATAAATATATATATATATATATATATATATATATATATATATATATATATATATATATATATATATATATATGGATGGATGTGTATGTGTGTATATATGCATATATATTTGTATGTTTAAGTCTCCGTTTGTATGTGTTTTTTATATATATGCGTGTGTTTGTATATGTGTTTGTATATTGTATGTTTGTATGTTTAAGTTCATATATGTACGTGTATGTATGCATATATATATATATATATATGTATGTATGTGTGTATATGTATGTATGTGTATATATTTATATTTGTTTTGTTTACTTTTTTACGTTGCTGTGTGGGTTGATATATTTACGCTTGCTTCTGTATGTGTATATATGCATATGCGTATGGGTATACGTATGTGTGTATATGTGTAAAGATATATATGTGTATGTGTGTATGCGTGTATATGTATATATGTGTGTATATGTTTTCTTGTATGTAGGCTTTTCTGTGTTTCTGTCTGTAGTGAAGAAAGTGTGTTCACTGTACACATATATCTGTAGGTAGTTTTTATTTTCTTTCACCTAATGTACAGTAGGGCGTATATAGATATATATGAAATACATATTTATATATATATTTGTGTGTTTGGAATTTTCGTTATTTTTATACGTTTATATCTTTTTTAATGTCCTTTCTTTCCCTATTGTTTGTTTCTCTGTTCTATTAGCCCATTTTTATCTATGTATACTTGCTCGTATTAGTTATATTTTAATAAGTGGTTAGAATTCGTTTAATAACACTTTCAATCTGGAATATTTCTTGGTTGTTGTATCGGAGTGTCTATATCAATGTATGTGGGTGCATGTACGTGTCTTTATCGGTGTCTATGTGTATGGTAACTTGGATGCACCTTTCATTGTGTATGTATGTGTATTTGGGGGGTTGTTTTTTTGTAAAGGGTCGTGGAGATATTTCCTGTCTCGTCACATTTTTGTGTGTGTAAATATCTAAATATGTCTGTGTGCTTATATATTATAATCTGATTGTGTATGTATTGTCTTTTGCAAGATGTCATCCTCTCCCTGCCTATGCTTAGAATTCAAATGTATCCATGTTGTCATGAAGTTAAGAGCAGTCGATCTTAACGTTTATTCAAACTTAATTTCAATAAAACAAAATAAATAGAATAATGTATTTTTTATTTTTTGCTCAGTAATTTTATAATTTTAAATTTAATATAGATTAAATTTAGATTTTAAATTGGGTAATTTTTAATTTCAAATTTTATCGTATAATTTAATACTGATTAGTTAGAATAAATTCTATTTTAGTATAACCCCAACTTTAAAGCATTAGATAGTTATTATAACCTTCCTTCGTTGTCAAGTTTTTTGAATTCTCGTATACTTGTATTTTGATTGGTCATTCCAGCTTATGTAACAACGTTTCCCTTGCGAGGAGTGGTTAATTAATTTGAACCGTTTAAAACCCTTTATTCTACATTCAACATCATCACTTGATAAGACACCAGAGGTGTTGAAACAAAATGGCTATTTTGTAGTGATTTTATAACATATTTATGTTAGAATTTTCAAATAAATAATTATATTTGCTCTACTCTGTATTGAGCACTCTTTTAAGAATAGTAATTGTTAGTTGATGGAATTTATTCCGTATACACCAATCCTATACTTATATATATATATATATATATATATATATATATATATATATATATATATATATATATATAATCAAATAAATAGATATAAATGTGCGTGCAAGTGTTTATATATATATATATATATATCCTTTGGTGTAAATAAAACAGATCTCAATGTAAAATAACATATATATATATATATATATATATATATATATATATATATATATATAATACCCCATGCCGACAGTACGACTCGAATTTTTATGCACTATGCAATCATTAGGTATAAATGAACTGGCTGTTATCTGTTAAAAATTTCTATGTCTCGCGGTGTTAATAAATTATTACTATTATTAAATATTTAATTGTACTATAATCTAAATTTGAATTTAAATTTAGCTTACAACTTACACTTATAATCAAAAATTCCAATTTCAATTTAAAATTTGAACATCGAGGGCCGCTGGTATCAATATACGTTAAAAAGGATACATACTTTGTTTCAAGGGGGTTACTCATGTCTGGAGTAAACAACTTAAAAGGTGATATCGATAATAAAAACAACAATAGGTAAGCTGTGATAACATAATAATAATAACAACAATAGATAATCAGTGATAAAAAAATAAAAATAATAGTAATATTATTAATAATAGGTAATAGTAATATTAACAATAATAGGTAATAGCAATAATAATAATAATAATAATAGGTAATAATAATATTAATAATAGGTAAAAGTAATATTAATAATATGATAAAATAATATTAATAATATTAATAATATAATAATAACAGTAACATTAATAATAATATATGTGGGGTTCGAATGAGAAAAAATTATATTAATCTGGGTCAACATACATGACCAGTATTTGTTTCTAAGTATGTATGTGATCATTAACCCTCTTCTTTTGTTTCACAAATTAGGGTCATCTCTGTTTTAAACTGAAATTTTTTTCTAAAAGACATAAATTACATTTATTGCCTTTTCCGCTGAAATGTTTGGCTTTGCTATGTAATCCCAGGTAATCGTTGGATTTCTATTGCTGCTTTTTATTTTAGCATATGGTTTATACAGTCCACTTGACAGGTGTAAGATTACATCCAGGAAGTTAATCACTTTCGCGTTGTTGATGGTGGTGATACTCAGACTGTTCTTTAAAGAATTTAATCAGGCTTTTTCTTAGTCGGTCTTTTTTTATGCACCTGCTTTATGCACCTGCTTTATGCATGGAGAGTATACTGTCGTCTCTATAGAGTCTGATATTTTTTTATATTGAAAATGAACCTTAGTCTCCAAAGTAGTAGAATCCCAACTAATTCACAAGCCTCGCCGAGTCAAATGCACCCATAGCAATGCAAAAGTCTGGGTTGTTTCGATTAGTCCACAGGCAACCTTCATGGAAGAGAATGGGTTTTTGGGGCATGTTTTATGATATTAATGTCCTGGTTGCTTATGGAGCAGTAATTATTAACCATATTTATCTCAGCCATCAGTAGCTCCTCGGTGATAGACGGGTAAAAGTTACAAATATCAAATTGTATAAAATAGCATTCACTTTTCTTTTTCATTTTAATGAACCCATCAATGGCGTCGGCTGTGTTACACCACTGGTTGATTCCTAAAGCATTTTTCGTGTATCTGCATGCTCTTTCGTGGATTGCCTTGCTTATTTTACTGATATTATTTTTGGATGGATTGAATAGTCGGAATTGTGGTTTGTGTAGGAAATTCTCTTTGTGGACCTTCACTGTGATAAATGTTTGCTGTTTATTTAACTTATGGACTGTATCGTCAATTTTTAACTCAGAGGAAAAATTCCATCAACAACGAGGCGAGAAATATTCTCGCCTCGCTGTTGATGGAATTTTTCCAATGGTCAGGCGCTTTTTTTATAAACCTTATTAACCTCTCTATTAATGAATTTATGATATGTCGACATCGATTTGATTGCCCATCTTGTCTGACTTAATAATAATCTTATCAGATTTGTTGATTGTGGTGATGTCTTTATTCATTTACTTCTGAAGGTCATTTGTAGTATTTATGAATTTAAGCTTATTTATAACCAAGAATAATTCCTTCTCGAAGCCCAGGAGTATCTCATCACATGCTGCTGTTTTTGTGACTTAAATCCAAAATTCGGTTTCATTCCGATTGATGGGTTCGTATTTGTGCTTGGCGAAGAACAATTTCCACCACACTCTTTTTATGACGCTCTCTATCCTGTGTAGAAGGATCAGTTCATATTTTTTTACCGGGGACCAAAATGTCCTTAGTGAGTAAAACGGTTAGATATTCCGGTGACGGTTAGGGTAGAAGGTATAAAGGTTATATTACACCTATAATAGTGTTCGACTAAAAGGAGAAAAATATGAATATAATCAAGTAAATAAATAAGTGCTTACACACACACACACACGCATATTGCACACATGTATATTTACACACACACACACACACACACATATATTGCACACATGTATATTTACACACACACATTGCACACATATATATTTACACACACACACACAAAATTTCAAATTAAAATTTGAACAGTACTGGCATCAATATACTTTAAAAAGGATACATACTATGTTTCAAGGGGTAACTCTTATTTTACCTGGGGTAAACCACTTTAAAGGTGATAGCGATAATAAAAAAATATAATAGGTAATAACAGGTAACAGTAATTTAAATAATATGTAATAGTAATATTAAGAATATGATAAAAAATAATATTAATATTAATATAATAATAGTAACATTAATAATAGTATATGTGGCGTTATGTTGAATCTTTTAACCATTGTCTTTAGTGTGGAGCAGCGAACCAAAATCATCATTGGCTGTTAGAAAAAAGTCTTTTTGTTTAAGGGATAATAAAACCATTGGGATTGGCCAGAGAAAGGGGAAGGAATGAAGTTAAGACAATTGCAGGGACGAGTTTAAGACAATGGTTAAAAGGTTCAACATAAGAAATAATTAATTCCTTTAAACAATATGTGAGAATAACAATTCTTCGCCTGAAGAAGGTCACAAGACCGGAAACACGTCTAGCAAAAATATAGAAAAGGAAATATAATATATAAAAAACGCATTATGACCAAAAACGTTTGCTCTGTCTTTTCTCTTTAAAATATACACTTTTCTCTCGTTGGAACAACTATAATCTCTCCCTTATATATATATATATATATATATATATATATATATATATATATATATATATATATATATATATTACAGAATATACGACGCAACTGAAATCTCTCACGAAATATTTTTGAAAATATGCCAACTACATTTGTAGTACCCCTAAGACCATGCATGTACTACTTTGTGCTTGACTGGCGTCAGAGAAGCTAGGT
This sequence comes from Acanthosepion esculentum, assembly GCA_964036315.1. Lineage (NCBI taxonomy): Eukaryota > Metazoa > Mollusca > Cephalopoda > Sepiida > Sepiidae > Acanthosepion > Acanthosepion esculentum. Next base: position 49,341,423 of record OZ038485.1, read on the forward strand.
GCATAGTTGATCTGAAACATTCCCCTAGCTGTGTGTGGAAACCCTAGGCACCTAAACGCTAAGCGGCCACAGTCGCACAGCTATTGTAGACGAGAACGTAAGGCCCATGTTTCGGATGCAGGGCCCGGTACCGTGCATTCAGACAGGTTTACAACAATTGATGAAATAAAAAAAACTTAACCGCAGTACCTTTTCAGTCGTTTTTAACGAAATTTGTATAAAAAATCTACTATGCCGACGATATTTTTTTCTGAAAATGTGTCGACCAATAGGTGTCTAAATTTTAATCGTTGTAATACTTTTGTATCTTTTTTTATTAATAAATTATGATCCCTCATTTAAAGATCATCCTACGCTGGTGTGGCAGCAATAATCTGTTTATATATATATATATATATATATATATATATATATATATATATATATATATATATATATATAAGAAAGAGCAGTAAGATTTATAATCCGGTGTTCTTAGCAGTTATTTTTATTTTAAAAAAACAGTGCTCGATACAAATAGTAGAGCAAAATATTATTTTTTAAAAATATGATTCCATAGCGACACAGAAAATTTCCATGTTTCAAAACTGAAACTAAAATTATAAATTTAATTATAAAAATTAAACTTAAAATCCATAGTCTCGTTCCATAATCTCGTTTCCTATCGCCGTTTGATATTGGAACGAGACTATGGATTTTAAGTTTAATTTTTATAATTAAATTTATAATTTTAGTTTCAATTTTTATTTATATAATATATATATATATATATATTTGATATTTCAGATCGACCCCGATCTTTCATCAGAAATAACTGTTTTTAGAAGTTTGTTTACATATAAACTAGGGTTAAATAAAGACTTGGGAATTTTAAACCTTTATAAATATTTCAATAATTAAACAAAAATGTTTTTTAGATATAGTTAAAAAAAAATTTTTAAACAACATCTAAATTATTATTACAGTTAGATTTACGTTAAAAATATTCGAACACAGTTGCATTCCATATCACGTGATGTCCGCGTCTCGCGACGGACGCTACTTGTAAACAAACTCCTAAAAACAGTTATTTCTGATGAAAGATCGGGGTCGATCTGAAATATCAAATATATATATATATATATATATATATATATATATATATATATATACTTTCACAAAAAAAAATTCATTTTTTTAATTTGTAACTTCTTAGTTGTTTTAGATAGATAGATAGATAGATAGATAGATAGATAGATAGATAGATAGATAGATAGATAGATAGATGGCAATAAAATTACAACATATCGCACATACAGCGCAGGTGTTAATGAAAATTAATGTAATGAAACGGAGCATATATATATATATATATATATATATATATATATATATATATATATATATATATATATATATATCTATATATATATATATATATATATATATATATATATATATTAATAAATATGCATACTATCTCATATATGTAAGCAAATTGTCCAATCACCCAACACGAATTTTGTTAATTTGCATAAATCTGTACAATTTAGGCTATCTACCAACTCTAGCAATAAGGATATATTTGATAAGCCTAAAACAATACACACACGGGCCTTAGAACTAAACCACCATATAGTAAGTTTAGAAAATAGTAAGTTTAGAAGAAGCGTAAATACTGCAAATGCAACATCATATGGTTCAATCCTCCTTTTAGACGTTACGTCAAAAACGGTATTTAACCGTTACCTCCCCATAAAGTGGAATGTGGCACAAGGCTATTTTTACGTGGAGTTTTCTGAGTCCGTAGGCCTGGGAAAAAAATTACCCGTAGACCCTGTATAGACGGGGTCGGGTAGCTGTCTACATCCCCAGACGAGACTCTTCCCTTCGGCCTAGCCTCGTCTGGGTTCCTCTCCGTCCGCAGGCAGAGAGTTTGAAAACAGGGGAAAAAAGTCAAAACTAATATCGGCAGATATTTTATCAACTTAATTAATAAGCACTTCAACCATACACCAACACTTAAACGGCTCTTTAACCTGAACAATGTTAAAATTAGTTATTCATGTGTTAATAATATCGACACAGTCATCTCCCACCATAAGAATTATATTAAACAAACGTTTTCCCAAATATAATTACACTAATATTTCTGTGAGTAAATGCAACTACCGAAGAAATACGATATGCCCACTAAACGGCCAATGTTTGACCGAGAAAATTATATACCGAGCGAACATAAAATCCGGTAACAATGTTAAATTCTACTTTCGTTCTACAGGAAACCCTTGGAAATTGCGGTTTTACCATCACAAAATGACCTTAAAAACGTAAAATATAAACATAGTAACGCACTCTCTAAATTTATATTTTTATATTTTATTTTAGCAAGGATTTTATTTTGAAACAAGTATCTATATACAAGAGCAAAAATCTCATTGTTTTTTCAAAATTTTTAAGTTGAGGTACGCTCATAAATATTCATCAGGTTTGGTAAAATATATGCATACACACAGGCACAGACACACACACACACACACACACACACACATATATATATATATATATATATATATATATATATATATATATATATATATATATATATATATAGGCAGATGTTTATTCAAACATGTTTCATTGAATAATATAGACTTATTGCTTATTTTTATACTGATCCTTTCCAATTGTCTAATCAGTTTCTTGATGTTGAGATGAAATTCATCTAGGAAGGTGTCGTAGTTTTTGTTGTTTTTTTTTAACACAAGTACCTTCGACATTTTCTATGATAATTTACATGAGTAATTTACAAAGACAACCTTATTGTAATTGCAATAAAATCTGCCTTTCGTTGTGATAGTGATTTTAAACGCACGCGCGAACGCGTACTTTCATAGTTATTTTAGAATTTTAATTTTTGTTGCAAAAAGGAGCTAACTGGGAATTGATAGAAATATAAAATGACATTAAATGCTATATGCACTTTAATATGTTGTTGCTATAATCGTAATAAACTTTGTTCAGTGTAGGTTGGTTGATTTTGACGTACAGGGCCTCGAGGATATGAAGTTTTTGTTTCTTGTTTTCATGGTGTATATATTGCTGTTATCGACAAGTATTTTCCTGTATTGTGAAGGTGAACAGGAATATTTTTCAGACGTTGTGCAATAGAACCTATATCCGACAAATGAAATTAAAGACGTCTTGATAATGTTGTGGTCGTCAAGCCAGCATATGTACTTACTTTTTGTCAGAGATACAATCTCCCAAAGTACGATTAAACTGATATACAATGTCGGTTTTTCGAAAACACTAGCTGACTAAGAAAGGGTTATTGCGTATGATTAAGTTGGTTTTGTTAAATTTAGTATAATATATAATTAGTTTTATTTTTTTACTGTGATCTGTGGGGAATATATTAGTACTTATGAGAATTTTAGGAGTTCTTTATCTTGTTTATAGTTAGAATGCATTTGATGACGGTATCGTAGGTTGATTACGTTTTAGGTTATTTGTGGAAGTATTATGTTCGTTTTTATTTATGTTAATATTTCTAATCGCTCATGTAATTTTTCATCAACGATTTTTCATCAAGTATGTAATTAGGAAAGTCATTATTAATTACAGTCCTACACAGAGTGAAAAAAACGTCATGTTTTTTCATTCAGTGTAGAAAATTTTATTTTGATATAAAGAAATTGATTAGACAACAGGAAAGGATCAGTATAAAAATAAGTAGACAAAATACGTCTATATTATTCAATAATATATATATATATATATATTTATATATATATATATATATATATATATATATATATATATATATATATATATATATATATATATATACAACACTTGATAAGACACCAGAAGTATTGAAACAAAATGGGTGAAGTGATTTTATAACATATTTATGTTATTATTTTCGAATATATATATATATATATATATATATATAGAGAGAGAGAGAGAGAGAGAGAGAGAGAGTGAGAGAGAGACACTATCAAATATATATAAAATATAAAAAGATATATCCGTAGAGAGCTCAATGTATAGACAGACTACAGAACAATATGATAGGATATCATATATATATATATATATATATATATATATATATATTCCGTCGTTAACTGGGTCTGGGGCAAAAGATTGATTTTTAATTTTAAGGCCTCCAAAACAAAAACTAAACTCCTCTCTATTAATCATCTTGAAAGACCTGACTTGATGGCTGATGCTAATCCCCAGGAAAGTGACTCGTTGGGCCTTCTCGGGCCAATGTTCTCAACTGACATGAAGTGGACAGACTATATTTTATGTGCTGCTAGGTCAGCTGCTGAGAATGTTGGCTCATTGTGTCGTCCTAGACATTTTTTTTCTCCAGAATCTATCTTACATATCTATAAGTTTGCCATTCGTCCATGCTTAGAATATTGCTGCCATATATGGTCAGGTGTCGCTGCTATTTACCTTGGGCTCCTTGATAGAATCCAAAAAAGAATCATTGGTCATGATCTGGCGGTTCGGCTTAAGTCACTTTCCCACCGCCATAAGGTTGCCTCTGTGCCTTTTCTATAAATACTTTCATGTTAATTGTTCGGATGAGCTCTTCACTATGGTAGCTAGACTTTTTGAATTTAAGCGCAGTACTAGACTGGCAAAGAGATCTCATCAATTTACAGTTGAGCTGATTAGATGTAGCCGTAAGTTCTATGCTATGCTATTTCTTTTCCCGCGCTTTTCACTTGTGGAACTCCCTTCCGGCTCCATGCTTTCCAGCCAACTTTAATCTGCAAAAATTTAAATACAGTGTCAATCGCTATCTACTGTCCTCCTGATTACTCTTTTTTCTTTCCGCTCATTGTTAATGTTTCTGTTCCTAATTCTTCCATAACCTGTAACCCTTTGCGTCTTAGTGGCTTTACTGCCTTTTGACAAAATCAAAAACAAACAACGGGCATGCGCGAAATTAAAAATATAAAAATGGTGTGAATTTATCTGTCCACCCTATATAATGGAAAAAAATTTCATCTTCGATGATCGAAAATTGAGTTAAATAGTTTCTATTAAACTCTTATATCCTCACTTCGAAAATCCTTCCTTCAAAAATCAGATGAGATTCTTTCGTGCCTCATTTACCCTACCCAGACACCCACGAAAACGCTTTTTCTTCTCTGAGTTCGTATTTCATCATAAAGTCGGAACAGACAATAATTCATTTTTTTAGTTAGAAAAAGAGCATTTTTAAGAGCGATTTAATTAAAATACCAACACGTTACTCGTATCAAATCTCTGTCTTTATAGCTTAAATACTATAATAAACAGATGTTTACTTAACATAACCTTGTCGAACACATGACCGCATTTGTGAAACAGCTGATGTCGATCTTAGTACAGCTCATTCACTTCTTTTTCTTTTTCTATGTGCCGAGGTCCTTCGAGAGGTTGGCGATCATGGCTCTCCACAATGTTCATGTATTTTGTAGCTCTTAATAAATGTTCTCTGTTTGTTATCTCCCCTAAACCTTGTCCTGCCATCCATTTACTTAAGCTCACTAGATACGTTGTTTGCCTCTGTATCTCTTGCCTTCAATCTGCCCTGTGAGTATCAAACTTTCAAAGCACTCTTTCATCATTACATTTCTTAGAATGCTCAACTGTATCTTCCTGATGTCACACATGTGTTTTTTGTTTGCATTTTCTCTAAAACGTCGTCGTTTCTGACATGTTCGGTCCAGGGTATTCTCAGGATCTTTCTGTAGAAACATATTTCTGTTGATTCAAGTCTCTTTTTCATCTGTGAGGATATTGTCCAGCATTCATTGCCATATAGAAAGATTGGTATTACATAACAGTTCAGTACTCTTTTCTTTGTTTCTAACGAAATTTTATGTTTCTTAATACTTTGCTTAGCTTTTGGAATGCATTTTTGGCTATTCTAATGCGCTTTCGGATTTCAACGTTCTCTGTTAAAACATTAAATTGTTGTACTTGTTTGATTTGGTATCTCCCATTTGTAATTTGCGATAGCTAGCGAAAATGAAGATGGAGGTAGAAGACTGAATAAAAAAAAAATCCAGCAAAATGATGAACGATACGTCTGTCTCAAAGTCTATTACCATAATAGTAAGATCCTCACTAAGTGGCATTCTATTGCTGTTCTGTGTCACGTTTAACAGAGCAAATATCTGAAGCAACTGTAGTGAGCACGGTTGTCTTGCAATCCCTTCAGTGTTCAGTTTGATCCTTAACAATTACACAAAAAAGTGGTGCCTGTTGTGGACAGCCTAAGATTCGCTCTACAAAATGTCGACGACAAAATCCAGCTAGTACAGAAATTTGAATAAGACGGAAAATATGACACACAAATCCGTCGGTGCATCGGAACAGTGAAAAAATACATTTCAAAAGCTAAACAAAGTATTAAGAAGTAGGAAAATTCCGTTGAATACAAAGAAAAGATTGCTGTCGTATCGTTTCTTCTATATGGCAGTGAATCCTGGACAACAACCTCGTCTGTGAAAAGCAACAGTGTAATCGTACAGCACCCTCCCCGGTCATCCAAGACTTCCAACACTGCGGCTTGTTTGCTGAAGTGACCTCTTCAACCCAGAGCTAACCTTATTCCACGTTGTGATTTAAGGTTGATCATAAGGCAGCTAAAATCGAATCGTCGCAGGTATCTTCGTGTTGGGCTGGTCCAAGCAGGGCAATAACGTACAGGAAAAAATAACACTCGAATAAATTGAACAAAAGTAAATACTGTTTTTATATCAGTCCTCCGTACAATAATTGGTTTATATCAGAGTTCGCATACAGTTAATTATCCGCTCAACCCGCGTCTAAATCGGAAATGTTATTGTTGTTGACTTGATAAAGTTTGGTTTGCTGCTTTGTTAAAGTTTGGCACGAGGCTGAATTTGGAGGCTTTTGTTGGCAGATAATCACATGCGCCTCTCGCCTGTCTCTGGTCTCGTCTCCGCCTCTTCTGCCTCTCTTCTCTCTTCTACTCACTTCGCTTCGCGCATTCCTTTTTATGGACATTCGCCCAAATTGGCGAAGTAAGAGAATTCGATAATTCTGGGGAATTCCCTTCTTCCACTCTCTCATATTATTACCTCTCACTAAATCTCCTCAGTGAGCGTGGGTGGCTTATCCACCCCCTCCTGGTATTTCAACCCAACTTTCGACCAGGGAAATCAACTCCTAATTTGTTGTTTACGAAAAATGAAATTTTCGTTTTACAGCTTGCATTTGTAGCTGTGTCAGTCAACATTGCCCCCTAAGTCTGGGTCACTTTCCATTGCTCAAACTGCTCCACATACAATTCAAGTTGTTTGTGTGCGAATTAAATCCCCAATTCTTCCCACGGGTTTTTGGTACTAACCCTTCTCGTTTCAATGTCTCTCGGTACATAACACTTTCTTATGTTTTAACAAAACTTTCTTCTGTTTTACTGCAGCAGCGACAAATAGTATCACAACAGAGGTGGGATTCTACTGCTGACATGGACGGAACATGTGAGCAACGACGGAGTTTTAAGGAAAATAGGAACAAAAGGGACACCTGTCCTTAGAATCAGAGAGAGAGAGAGCGAGCTGATATTTCTCGGAGACATAATGAGGAAAGAAGGCTTGGAGTATTTTACAGTCACGCAACATATTGAAGGCAAGAGATGCAGAAGGAAAGAGCAAGATGTAGTAACAATATCCCGTTTGTGACCTAATCTGGCTCTTGTAAGGCATGGCAGGAGTCAGATACTTACTGAACGGTAAAAGGAAACCGACTATTTTTCCCAGCATCTTTGGCAATGGATCGTATATATGGGTTCCACTTGACATCTGGGATGGACTAGAGATTCAAAGGAAGTTCCAAGCAAGGAGCTTCTGCTCCATGATGATGAAATATTATTAACTTGGTTTTCGAGCTACTGAAAGTTGCCCCATTTCCAATTAAGTTCTTAGAGCTAGATCAGAGGAGTGATCAGCTGTCAGGTTCTGATGCTTAGTAACTATCAAGGAATTACTTGGTATCTATGCGAGTCCTGTTGGTGTTAGAGTAAAAGGTATGATCCCAAATGCTTATTTCCAAGGCAATCAAAGCTTTCTCACTTTGGAACTTGGCGCAACATAATCTTCCTGTCCTTCATAGGCTCTTGTGCTAGCTTACGCTAGCCTTAGTAAATATTTAAAAGGGAAAAGAGAAAATATTCCATTCTATCAAAATTGTTGATACTTCTAGAAATATTCCGTTCATTTAATTACTCTATTCCAATCTGTCAAAAATTATTAAAACCTTTAGAAATATTTCACTTCATCAATTATTGATACTTCTAGAAATATTCCAGTCTGTAAAAATTATTAATACTTCTAGATATATTCAGCTCTGTCAGTATTTGATATTGATAGAAATATTCTGTTCTGTCAGACCTTCATACTTCCCAAATATTCCTTTCTAACAATTATTGATACTTCTAGAAATATTCCGCTTTTTTAAAAATTATTCTTACTTCTGGAAACAATCCGTTCTACCAAAAATTATCGACTCCTTTTGAAATTTTATTCTATCAATAATTGATATTTCTAGAAATCTTCCATTCTGTCATTTCTTCATACTTCTAAAAATCTATTGACACTTCTGGAAATATTTTGCTCTATCGAAACTTTTTGATATCGCAGTATGTATTCCACTCAATTAACTATTGATACTTCTGGAAATATTCAGATCGATCAAAAATTATTGATAATTCTATATTCTTACGCCCCACCAATTATTAATACTTCTAGAAATATTTCGCTCTATCAATTATTGATACATCTAGAAGTATTCTATTCTATCAAAAATTATTGACACTTCTAAAAATATTCCGCTCTATCAGTAGGTATTTTCTATTGTCTTAAATAATAATGATAATAAAATTCATAGCAAAAATAATAATAAAAATAAATATAAAACTCAGCATGATAGTGTGGGCAAATATTCGCACTGGAAAATATGCAACTTTTATGGGAATGAAACTGCAAGAAACTTATATGAACATCATCCTGTCCCGGTTACTGATGTAGGACCCCTAACAATTTTATGAAACTTTACAATACACGCAGACAAAACAATCAAAGCTAATCGCCCAGATTTCGTTATCAAAGAAGAAAAAAAAACAGAATGTGCTTTCTCATGGACATGGCAGTTCCTGTAGATGTATCCTTGAAGATCTTCAAAAAATCTAACAAGATACAAGGATCTTGAAGTGAAAATCTCAAAAATGTAGGATAATGAGGTCATCAATAATCCCGCTCGTAGTTGGAGTTATCAGACTGATTGAAAAAGGTTCCGATAGACTCACTGAAGGGATTCCTAGTAGCTCATGCCTAAAAAAAAAATACAACAAATTGTACTCACAAGTACAGCTCACACATTGCGAAGAGCTTTATCGATGTAATAGGTGTGTGATCTTAGGGAGGGTGTTTTTGTTTTTTTGTTTTTTAAATTATCAGTGAAAGATGTTATGAACCCATGTCTGACCTTAGGTCTCTGGTTGGGACTCGGTAGGAAATGTGTATACAAAAGAAATCCAAGGAAATAATAATAATAATAATAATAATAATAATAATAATAATAATAATAATAATAATAATAATAATAATAACAACAACAACAACAACAAAAATAAATGGTTTGAACACCAGTCAATCATTTTTAATACAGTGGAATATTTCTAGAAGTATGAAGGAATAACAGAATGGAAGATTTCTAGAAATATCAATTATTGATAGTCAGCATACTTCTGTAGAACCCCATTTCTGTTGCCTCAAGTCCGATTATAAATAATGTTACCAACACCGAGTTATAAGATATGTATTTCAGGGGTAGATAAGTTTTCGGATCGATCAAAATACCGGAGCTTTTCATTTGAATATTCTCGACGTAGCAACAACTCAAGTATCGTTCTCGAATCAAATTTCCGGATGCAAATGGCTGACGACTGACAGTATTAATAATATAGAAACCATACCTCCTTCTGAACAATGACGCTGAGGACGATCGATGGAAGCAGATAATTTATTACCTTAATGATAGATCTATAACTAGAAGTATTATATGTTTTATGTACGCGTGTGTCTGTTCGCATGTGAAGGTCTTTCAAAGCGGATTTTTATGTCGTAAGATGGAATTCTTTTGTTATGCACGTTTAATTCCATATATGGGAACACAGTCTAAACAAACAGACCATTAAAAAGAGATATGTGATTTAACATTATCTGGGCATAAAAAGCTGAGTGAAGAACGAACGGCATGTGATATCAACTTGTTATGTCACTAAGAGGGAGGTGGATTCATCTGGCACAAGAGTAGAGTGAAGGGGGGAATTGCCTGGGGTCGAATTCATTGCACAAGCGACCTTACTTACGTGACAAGCTTGAATACGTTACGTTAAGCGCCCTGTAGATAGATAGATAGATAGATAGATAGATAGATAGATAGATAGATAGATAGATAGATAGATAGATAGATATGAACTGACTGATAAAGATAGATAGATAGATAGATAGATAGATAGATAGATAGACGGATAGATATGAACGGGCTGATAAAAATAGATATATAGTAACAGACTGATATAGATAGATATAAACTGACTGATAAAGATAGGAAGAGAGTGATAGATAGATAGATAGATAGATATGAACAAACTGATATATATATATATATATATATATATATATATATATATATATATATATATTTGTGTATTTAGGCAGCAATCCTTCTTTCAAGCACATTTCATTAAAAACGACTGACAAGGTGCTTTTATTTAGTTTTTTATATAATTTTTATATAATTTATATTTTTTTTATATTTTTATATAATATTTTTATATATATAATATTTTTATATAATTTCTCGTTCAAAAAACTAAATAAAAGCACCTTGTCAGTCGTTTTTAATGAATATATATATATATATATATATATATATATATATATATATATATATATATATATATATATATATATATATATATATATATGTCCATCTATATGTGTGCGAATTGCACTAAATTTTGACAAACGACCAACGAGATCACTATCATTATTACAGAGCATATGTATTTTTACAGCAATATATATATATATATATATATATATATTGTATTGGGGCAGCAGATCATTATTCAAACATATATTGTTAAATATAACAGACAACGAATGTCTATTACGTTAGAACGGCTCATGATCAAACATGATATACATTCAGTATTTACATTAGTCGGACTATTGTCCTCATCTTTGTCGCCATATTTGTCACAACGTTTCGGCCGTTGTACGCTCTGGCCTTCTTCAGGTGGTTGGAATTTCGAACCGAACGCTTTATTTCGATCACTGGGGTAGACTGTTCGAGTTCCACGAGCCATGTTTGATGGATGTCAGTTATCAGTTATCTCCTGCTAGTTTTCCCTCTGAAAGTTCTCCACTGCCTGAACCGGGTATTGAACTCACACTCTTTGGGTCTGTCACTGGATCTAACCAACGCCTTTATCCACTGTGCCATGTGTCCTTGAGGACATCCATCAAACATGGCTCGTGGAACTAGAACAGTCTACCCCAGTGAGTGAAATAAAGGGTTCGGTTCGAAATTCCAACCACCTGAAGAAGGCCGGAGCGTACAACGGCCGAAATGTTGGCACAAATATGGCGACAAAGATGAGGACAATAGTCCGACTAATGTAAATACTGTACATAATACCTCATCTCAGAAATATAGACAAACTATGATATACATTCGTTGTCTCTTACATTTAAGAATAATTGAATGTTTGGATATTATGAATCGATGCGTATAGCTGTGCACTTATTACTTAAACGTTTTCTTTAGTGGATACCCGTATTTGAGTAGGTTTATTTATTAAAGAGTATATTTATTAATTTTCGTCTACCCGTCTGAATATTCGAGAAATCTTATTAAAGAAAAATAGGCGCCTTCCAGCAGAATTCGACCTAGAGCAGTGGGAATCGTCATTAGATCTGACGTGCTCTAGAACTCTCGGCCGTGAAGTGCGCCGATGATCAGTTAATTTGGAATAGTCCCTTATAAATGTAAATCTTCCTTAGACTCTCGAAATATATATTGTAGTGATACTGGCAAATTAATATGCCTAATTTCCATAAGTGCAAGAGAAAGCCTATATAACTCGTCACTAAGAATAACGTAGTAGTATAGCTTAGCGACTGACTAGTGCTAAACTTTGACCTCACAACATATATATATATATATATATATATATATATATAGAGAGAGAGAGAGAGAGAGAGAGATGGAGAGAGAGTGAGATAGATATAGATATCTGCTCAGTTTCGTATCCTAACGTAAACAAAGCAATTTATTTGTCGTCTACTGTTTTATATATAGTTCAATAAATAAACAGAACGTCTACTCAAATATGGGTGCGTACTAAAACTAACGTTTAAGTTATAAAATCTATTGGATTAATAAATAAAAATCCAAAACTACTTTAGAAACTGCATATGTGCGCATGTGTGCGTGCAACAATAACTCAAATAAATAACACTAGAAAAAAGCAAACGATTACCACAGAAATATGTATACATGTATATGTGCATTTTTCTCCTATATTGTCAATGCACCTTATTCAGTAGTGAATATCAAGTAAATTGATTGAACATTATACAGCGAAAGTTTCATATACAGTGAATGTGCAACATGTTTGCTTTGTTTCTTTGGTAAAAAAAGAGTGACTCACTCTAATCCAAACAACTGTCACCATAGAAGTGAAAGTAAGTTTTAATTTTCAATGAATTATAAAATTATATATATATATATATATATATATATATATATATATATATATATATATATATATATATATATATATATATATTCAAATTATGTCTGTTAACATAAAAAAAATTTTAAGAAAAAGTTCATAGCAGAACACGATTTTTCAACGTCTTTTTTACAAGACGTGCTGAAGTTATTTTTCGACAAACATACAAACATGGACTTGTTTTAAAAAGCAATGATTGCAATTGTAATAAAACCTAAAAATAATGATGAACGTGAATTTATATATTTCATTTTGTTCTTGATAATTTCCAACAAAAAATATTAAACAGTATTTATTTATTAGATTGTTTATTTATAAGAATAATTTTATATTTATAGCATTCTAAAAACTAATACAATTAGAACTAATGCAATGCAATATTTATCATTTACCAATTTATAAAGAAAAAATATGAAAACAATTTTTCTTATAAACATTAAATTATTAAAATATGAGAAGCCACTATAAGTAAATCCTTATTATTTAGCATTTAATAAAGGTGGAATTGTCAATTAGCCGTTGTTTTGCCAATCATTCAAATAAATAATCTAATAAATAAATCGTTTAAATAAGTATTTTAATCATCGCTTTTTAAAACGATAAACATTGCAGAAGAGTGAAGTTAAAAGCTGTATCATAGGAAAAACCGTCCATTTGACACTCCGTTTTTTTGGGGGGGGAGTGCATGCACGAAGGTTCATGTTTCCCCATTTTTCTTTGTACTCAAAGTTTAAATAAGGTTTAAGTGCTTAATTGTTTTTTAATGTATATCATAGATAGATTTGTTTTCTTTTTTACTGCTTATACAGATATGAAGGTGTAGAGAAGAAGTCCATGACCGCTCAACTCCTAAAATGTCATGGCACATAAAAAAATGTCTCCGTAGAGCATCAAGTTAGAAACTCGTTATAACGGCCTTCATCATAGATAGATAGATAGATAGATAGATAGATAGATAGACAGACATATAGACAGTCCGTCTTATTGCAGACCATGTTTTTCCATTTCTCTTTGTACCCAAAGTCTAAAACAAGTTTTATGTGCTTCCTTGTTTGTTGATAACTACCATAAAATAAATTCTAATTTTACGGGGTGAACATTACTAACTGGATTCATAAAATGAGAAACTATTTGCCGGAAGAATTGAGATGAGAAATTGTTATTATTCTATGCTTTGCTCTTCAGACCAGCCCGTTCATTTTGGCCTTTATACTATCAATGCTTCGACCGTTGTATCCTCTTCTTCGGGGTCCTTTCTTCGTATTCGGTAACCTTCTAGGAATTTCGAACCAGACCCTTTGTTCAATCTACGGGGGGAAAAATTGTTCTAATATCGCTTCAGTTTTATATCAATTAGTCACTCACCAGTCTGATTAGACTTTGTGTCGCGTGTTGGTTTCTTCTCCCACGCCCCCAAACAAGTGTATAAATCAGTTTACCACTACTTTAGCCTTACCAGATCTACAGATTGAACTCACAACTGCCAGGGAAGCACTACAACGTATTGGCGTGTACAAAGGCCGAAACGTCGTAAGCGGTATCTAGATTTACGAATTTAAGCGCAGTACTAGATTGGCGGCATTGTCTCATCATTTTATAGCTGAATTGGTTAGATGTAACCGTAAGTTCTATGCTAATAGTTTCTTCTCTTGAACTTCTAACTTGGGGAACACTCTTTCAGATTCTTGCTTTCTAGTCAAGTTTGATCTTCAAAAATTTAAATGCAATGTCAATCGTTATCTTCTGTCTTCTAAATTGTTTGTTCTTTTATTGTTCTCTCTCCTTAATAATATTTTTCTTTTTCTCATATTCTCTCATACCCGGTAAATCATTACATCTTAGTAACTTTGTTGCATTCCTTGGGGTTAAATGATTTTAAAAATAAAGTATGACAACTAAGCAACTAAGCTGAACATGTCGGTATGAATAGCAGTTATTGATTATTCAATTTCTTTCTATTTTTTTTTTTGTTGCAAGGTTGATAAGCCGTAGAAAACGAGCCATTCAATGAATCTGATGACTTTAGATTAATAAATGTTCTGTGAAATTAACTTATTTACTATTGTTCAATGGCAAATAGACCCATGAATAAACTTAGAGAGTAGTGTAGCTGCAAAACTTGAAGTTGGTCCTTAGATAAGTCTTTCGAACTGTTGTTTATTTTTACACACACACAAACGCACACACACACATAAACACACACACACACACATATATATATATATATATATATATGCAGCATATCTTCATTCAAACATGTTTCATTGAATAATATAGACATATTGTGTCTACTTATTTTTATACTGATCCGTTCCAGTTGTCTAATCAGTTTTTTTATATTAAGATGAAATTCATCAAAGAAGACACAGTAGATTTTTTTTCCCAAGTACTTTCGATCATTTCTAAGATCATCTTTATTGTGTCTTCATCTAGCTAACATCTTACCATTATGTGGGGGATTCCTTGGAGGCCTATATGGGAGGTATTTCTGCCGCAACCTGTATGAACAGCGTACCCTTAGGAGGTAGGCGATCATGGCTCTCTACAACTAACTATCCTTTGTAGCTCGAAGTTATTTTTGTCTTTTTTGTGAGCAAGAAGAGCCGCGAGAAACAGCAAGAAATCTACCTAACAAGAACTAAGGCAAAAAATGATTTTGCTTTTTTTTTATAAGCTATTGGATTTTTATTGGTAACAGTGCACTTGAAGCTTTGTGTACAACGCAGTAATATGCTTTTATAACACCTTTGTATGAATAAAGACAGCAAAGACGGAAACCATATATATATATATATATATATATATATATATATATATATATATATATAGTTATATAGTTTTCCTAATACTATTAAGCATTACTCTTCAAGTACGAATTGAGTTCTCCGAGCCGCTGGCGTATTTTGTATAGAAAAAAACATTAAAATTCCATTCCTTTCTGCCGTGCGACGATGGCCTTGGGGTAAGACGGGTTTCGATCCCAACTTGAAGCAATCGGACGTCTAGCCACAGTGAGGATCTGTGATACAGTGAAACAGTCTGTCTGAGGATGACTATATATATATATATATATATATATATATATATCCGTTTTACTGTTGAGCTAGATAGATGCTACCACCACATCTACTCTAACAGTTTCTTTCTCGCATTTCCCAACTGTGGAGCCCGCTTCCAAATATTTTTCCCTGATAACTACAGCCTTCAAACATTTAAATGTTTTGCGAGGTCATGGTATGATACAGAGCAAATTATTATAATAATTAGGAAAAAATTAAAAATCCATTGTCAGTAATGAATTTATTTCGATGAATATGCTTATATTCATCGAAATAAATTTATAACTGACAATGGATTTTTAAGGTTTTTCCCTAATTATTATTATTCGGCGTATGAGAGTCAAGCAACTGAGTTCCTAGGAACCGACAGCCATACACCAGCACATATGATTTGTTTATAGTGGTGAAGGTTTTGTGCAGAACCAACCACACTTTTTGAAGGGCTGAATACCTAGACCTTATGCACTACGTGCCACAAGGTCCCCAAACGACCCTCCGCAGATTTTGAATTCAGAATTGTCCTTCTCCTAGACCAGTTGCCATTCAAGGCTAAAGAATCCAGTCTGTCCTGCTATTTACCCATAGCTTGAGGGAGAAGAGGATTAATACCTTTCCCAAGGGTATTAGCACGTAAGTGAATGTAATGGATTCGAATTCGCTTCTCCGATTCATCAATCCGAGACGCTATCCACTACTCCCACAATTTATATATATATATATATATATATATATATATATATATATATATATATATATATATATATCACGAGATTTAGAGAGATTTTCTTATTTTTGTAAAATATCTTTTCTCGGATGTACAAATCTCATTAATAATAATATTTATTTTGTAAAGATACAAAAAAGTGACACAACGACAATGCCAAAATGGGTGGGGATTGCTTGTCTTCTGTCTTGTAACTAAACCTAGCTAGCCACAATTACTGACTTTAACATACTACAGTATCGCTTACACCAAAACAACACATTATTAATTACCATTCTTACTACACAAACCATAATAATTCAAGGTCTGTATTGAGGTATCGGAGAGCCGAGTTCGAATTCCAGTCAGATCTTTTACATTCACATACGTTCTAATACCCTTGGGAAATAGATGAATCGTCTTCTTCTCCCTCCAGCTATGGGTAAATAGCAGGGCAGACCGAGTTCTATAGACTTAGATGGCAACTGGTCTACCGCAGAAAGAAATGGCAACGTACTACGGGAAAAAAATCTGCCTCGTCAGATACATGATTGTCTAAGCGAGTACCACGCATAGCGCATAACTGACTAAAGTTTAATCAACATAACGAATAATAATAATAATTTGACATTTTTCAAATTGTTTCGAAAAAATATTTAAAATTAACATATAGGTTTCATCTATTAGAATAACTTAAAATGGTTCTTAATGTTTGTAATTTATCAATTTAAATTTTAAATTATATGTAACTAGCAGTATAACCCGTCTTTGCCCGGGTCTTTCATTACTGGAAATTTTTGTCCTTCAAATGGAGCAGTTTAAGTTTAAAGTCAGCCCAACCGAAAATCAATATTAGTAACAACATTTGGGTGCAACTGAGGCACATCCCCAAATGGAGCGGGGTTAAGAATTTGAATGGGTGGGTGGCCCTGAAAAGGGATTTGTATAAAAATAAATAATATTATTGTACTAATTTAAACTATTTATTTTTATTAAAGTTTTTTTTATAAAAGATATATATCCAAGAACAGATAGTAAATAGTAAAACGTTGCTGAGAGTAAAAACGGACAAGAAGTAGTGGAGAGCCATTTTTGCCAACAATTCCAACTCAAAACCGGCACTGAAGAATTATCTATCGAACAAAAAAAATTCATCGAAATCGGAAGAAAACTGTGGAAATGCATAAACAACATCCGATCACACACACTGACATACACACAAACACACATTTTGAGAATTATAGATATAGATAGTTACAATATACCTTCAGAGTTATTATTGTTATGGGTATTTTGGATTCTGATCATATTCATTATAGTTTGGTGTGTGGATACTTCGACGTGGTGTAAGGGTTAGCAAGCTTGTCCCATCTAGCTCCGTTACGACGGAGTAGTGAGTTCGATTCTCACTGGGTGCTCCACTCTTTCGGCCTTGTGCCACATCTAAACTACGCTTAGAAAATCAGTTGGGCACTTCGACGTGGTGCAATGATTAACAAGCTTGTCTCACTCGATCAATTACGACGGAGTAGGGAGTTCGATCCTCACCGGTTGCTCTACACATTTGGCCTTGGAACACTTCTGATCTACGCTTAGAAAATCACCATAATAGTTTTTTGGTGCGGTTTTACATTTTGATGTTGTTAAGCTTGGATAGCATCTACTATCCAAAACAATTTTATCCAATTTTAACAATATGAAAATAATTACAACCACATCGAAAACTATTATAGATATCATGAGACCCAAAAATATCCATAACAATAGTTAAAGTGTATATGTGTTGTACGAGTCGCCTGAAGTCACGACCAGAAAACGCTTCATGAGACAAGTTTTCTTTTGTATCATAAGATGCAACCAAATGAGGTGTCATGCGATTGGAGATAACAAAGTAATGTACTTGTAGTTACTGCATTGAAACAAATCTAAGCAAGATGCAAGAAGAACACATGAGTATGACATTTTTTGTTTGTAATTCATATATTTTAAAGTTACCAGGAATTTCTTCTACATATTTGTTTGTTTCTTTTGAAATAATTCACAAAGCCCCCCACCCCAACCCCAAAGAAAACAACAGGTCTTGAGAGGTCACTTTCTACTGATATCTATCTCGAAGGCCTTCTATTTACTTAGTTTCTCAGACATTTTCAAAGATGTCGACTGGGACTGGGGCTGCAACCTCGTCTCGGTAGACATGTGTTGTCACAATTATTGCTATGGACAGAGCGCGTAAGCAAAGGGGAAGGCTTAAGGGAAAACAAATGAAAAAAAAAGGGAAAAAATGACACATACTCAGAATCAGAAAAAGAGCTAAAATTTCTTAGACACATAATGAGGTAGGAGGGCTTGGAGAATTTGACACACACAGGGCATATCGAAGGCAAAAAGGTTAAGGGGAGGTAGACCAGTTTATGTGAATGAATGGAGAAACGTGAGAGTGGGAAATATGGCAAAAACACAAAGGTTACTAAGAGCTACAAGGAATAGGAAGTTGTGATCGCTCACGTCCTAAGAGACATGACACATAGATCATTGTTAATTGCTTTAATTTTTACTCTTTAATGAAACTTCCGGTTACGTTAAACGAATAAGATCTAAATGTATCTATTGGGCAGCGGATAATATTTAAAAGAATACTTATTCAAATGACAAATCCTAGTGATCCAGCATTCAGTATTTGCATCCTTTAACGGAAGCATTTTTTTTCTCTCGGATGAATGGTAAGTGTTGGGTTTAGGACTTACCTTGGTTAAACAAGGCGATGGAGTTGGTGTTATTTACCACGGCAGAGATGGTCCTGCTGACGACGATCACTTGGAGAAGTAAAGTCATAACGAGACTCGTCCACATGGCTTTCCCCATATTCATTTCCTTAGCCATAAGGTACGTCCAAATTACACAGCAGGGGGGACACACTTAGGTGGGTGAGGTAAAACTGAACGAGAGTCTGCTTGGCACTGAATCCCCTAACACCGTGATGGCACACGGTTGGTGTTATCAAGACAGTTTGCAGTGCGAGCAAACTTTGTTCTG
>OZ038485.1:49366043-49368543 GCA_964036315.1 Acanthosepion esculentum
ATAATCTCTGTATCTCTGTACAGACCTATATTTTTTTGTTGAGAATGTTTACTAATTTGTTGATGATATGTTTGCATATAAGTTCGATTTACGCGCCATTGTAACAGCCCAGTGTTATGTTAAATTTGTAATCGTTATTGTCATTGTTGTTAGTATTGCGTTTTTTTTTTTCGACCATATTTTGTTCTTGTGGTATAGTATAGATATTCTGCAGAGCTTGATGATGTTTAGGTCTTCATATGTTGTTCTTATATGTTGTTTTACTAGAGTTAGTGCTTTGAACAGTGTTCGTTCGTTGATGGATGCATGTCCAGTTGTACAAAGGAGCATTCGTCTTTGTTGTTTATGTTGTTAAACCAGTGAATTACTTCTTTTGTGCTTTTCCATTGATTTACTTTTAGTTTGTTCCTTAGTTTTTAACATATTTCCTCTACTATTTGTTTGCTCATTTTTCCGATGTTGATTTTGTAGGGTTTATTAATCTGCACGTTGATGTGTTTAAGAAGTTATCTCTATGGTCTTTTAACTTCATAAATTGTTCTGCTTTTGATAGTAGCTTGATCTTGTTGTTCAGTTTTAGTTTGGCGGCTATATTTTTGTTTCTTTGTATATTTTGTTTTCCATATTGTTGCTGGTGGTTTTATAAAATTTGGTGATTTCTTTTTCAACTAATTTTTATAGTTGTTTATGACTATGTTGTAGATGGGTCGAGATTTTTCGGCTTGTACATATATTTTTTTTCATTTGTTTATCATTTTTTGGTCTTTATCCAATTGTTTTTGGAAATTGCTGTTTCATTTTATGTATATATATTTTTTATTATGTTTACTGGGTCGTTTTCAAATGCAATAAGATCGCCATGATGTGGTATGCATTTTGTTGACGAAAATCCAAAGTTATTCTAGCTGTTGTCGTGTTTGATGTTGTCTTTGTTAAGGAAATAAAATACTTTCCATCTTATGCGTTTTTTAAATACTCTATCTTTTAATGGGTATTGCATTATCTTTTTTTATTTTTAGGGTTTTTGCTGTTTCTTAAGTGGCGTAAGTTTTCTTGGTGATTGTCTGCCTTGTATTGTGATGATATCTTTTCATCGTATTTATGTATATGCTCGCTAAATTGTTTTATGTAGGATTGGCCTCTATACACACACACACACACACACACACACACACACATATATATATATATATATATATATATATATATATATATATATATATATATATATATATATAAAGAGCCGGTGCAAAGCTCTTGCGATACAACTGAACACATGATACGTGGCTCCAACTGTATCACATCTCAATTTTCATAAAGTAGTATTCATAACCTAATTATGTAGCATAATGGATCATATACAATATCGGTGAACAATTCAACTAGAAAAATTGAAAATAAATACAGTGTATCTAAATACATATTAAAGATATGTCCTAATAGATCATTCCATCTTAAATAAATCAACGTTTTGCGGCTGTTTTTAACATTAACTTGATTTTTTTTTGTTAAGAAAATTGAATAATTTTAACATATTTAACGTTATGTATAAACAATATTGAATTTTATATAGTGTTTTTCTCGATTTAGAATGAGCAAAGCAAATTCACAAATTTGGACGTAGATTTTTTAAATACCAAAACTCGATTAGTGCGGTAAAACATTCTTCAGTTTAACCATAGAAATTGAAAATTTATTTTTTTTATAGTTATCAATGTACACATTAGTCACACTAATCAAGGGATTCCCGTACTATAATTTTGTCTGACCATAATGATCATTTGTTATAATTGCAAAAAACAAACTAATTTTAATTTTTTTTTTTTTGTCTTATTGTCTGATGAGGGCAAAAAATGTTTGGATCAACTGAAAAGTTGTGTTAATAGCATTAAGAACATGAATAAGGGATTCAACTGCGAAAAGTATATACAGGCATCCCCCAATTAATGCACATTCAATTAATATGGTAAAATTTTTATATAGCAAAATTCGATTAATGCATGATTAATACTCGATTAGTGCGGTAAAACATTCTTCAGTTTAACCATAGTAATTGAAAATTGATTTTTTATATACCTATGTACACATTAGCCGCAGAAATCGAAAGATTCATATATATATATATATATATATATATATATATATATATATATATATATATATATATATATATATATATGAATTCTTTTATGGACATCTTGTATATATATATATATATATATATACAAGATGTCCATAAAAGAATTCATATACATTTTCATGAAAAATCTTAGTTTACAGCTCCTGAGAAATATAATCTATTCTGAATTAAATACCACAACGTTAAACTAAGTCATATGAGTCACTTAGATTTTGAGCATAAGCTATCAGCCTATAAATTGGTACACTTTTCTTTTCCCTATAAAAGTTGGTCAAAGTACTTTTATATTTCAGTTGTTTGCAAACCACTCCACCATCTTTTCTACGAAGCCATGGCAATTCGCCGATAATAAAGAAAAGA
>OZ038485.1:49371043-49433543 GCA_964036315.1 Acanthosepion esculentum
ATCGAATGTATTGATTGCCCACCGTAACGAGACTGGCCACAATTTGAACATAAAATATGCTACTTTGATCGCAGGAGAAAACAATTCACTCCGACGAAAATATTTAGAAAGTGATTTGACCGAGAGGTCATCCACTGTAAATATGTGACCTAGCTCTTACGACACTTCACCAATACTGGCAGATTTTATATTATCACAGTGTGAGACGTCTAATAACAAAAATGATAAAAACAAAAGGACAAAGAATCTAAATTAAATCTATTAGATTATATATAATTTTTTTAATTTTAAATTTTAAATTCCTATCCCCCTTCATGCGCATGTATAGTTGCACTATCATAACAAGTTTAGTCCGATCGAGTCCTAAAGTTCAAAACGTGTCACACGAATACTTTTTACACTTTGTCATACATTTTTTCTCAATATAATTCTTGATATATAAAAATTAATATATCGTTATCTCATATCCTGGCTCGAGGCAATCAGATGTCTAGCCACACTGATGAACTGTGATACAGCGAATCAGTTTGTCTGTTTGACAATATATATATATATATATATATATATATATATATATATATATATAGTTTACGAAAAACTAGGTAATCCGTATGGGTAGACCCAAGGAGGATAAAATCCAGAGAGCTCAATGTAAATCAGAGCTAATAATTTAAATAAAAACAGACCACTTTAAGGTTCCATGTAATAATTTATTTCACCACAGCCCTTTTAAAGGACAGCGGATCATCAGATTTTATTTACAAATGTTAAAATGAAAAGAAATTTACACATTTTATGACTGCCAGTCATAAATGTGTAAATTTCTTTTCATTTTAACATTTGTAAATAAAATCTGATGATCCGCTGTCCTTTAAAAGGGCTGTGGTGAAATAAATTATTACATGGAACCTTAAAGTGGTCTGTTTTTATTTAAATATATATATATATATATATATATATATATATGTGTGTGTGTGTGTGTGTGTGTGTGTGTGTGTGTGTGTGTGAACTGAGCACTCTCAATCACTGACGTGTTTATTCTAAAATACGTAAAAATTCACCTTCGTATTTGCCGGCGGCTGATATCTCACGGGAAAAATCTCCGACTGATACCAAATTGGTTGGGTTTCGATCCTGGCTTGAGACAATCGGATGTCTGCTCACACTGATGAGCTGTGATACAACGAAACAGTCTGTCTGTTTATGAAAAGAAAACTCGAAAAGAAAAAAAAGAAAATTTACTCGCAATAAGAAGCAAGGAAATCTAAACAAGAACAGGAAATTAAACAAACTAAGGAAGGAAAGACCAAAATCCAGATACCCACCTAAAAAGTACTTAACAGTGCTCTAGGTTATTAAGTCTTAGTAAAAAAAATTATTCACAGTGTTGTACCTCAAGTTCGGATATACAGTGTGCGATGGATAAATTGTCGTCCAAATTTCACAAAAAATGAAAATAACACATCTCATTTTAAGAGATATAATTACCAAAATTACACAAATATATCTTGAAATACTAAAGAGTAAATTTATTCAATAAAATCACCGTTGGCTTCAACCTCGGCCTCCAGACGACTTCGGAATCTCCTGCAACTCTTCTGGACAGTATCGTTGTTTAAGTTGGTGAATGCTGCCATAATCCCAGCCTTCAGTTCATCTTTGGTGTGACAAGGAGTTTTGTTGGTCTCTCACTCAACTGCACCCCACATATAATAATCAAAGCAGTTAGGTAGACAGATGCAAGGAGAGATGTCGCACTATGATTGGGTTCTCCAGCTTGTGTGGCATTGTGCAGAGTCTTGTTGCCAGATATAGGATCTTCCAGCAGCTATCCTCATGCACTTGTTGTATGCCTCCTTGTTGAGTCTGAGGCCCTCCCCAACAAATTCGACAGTTCTTTTCTTATCAGAACCACCAGAGTGAGTTTTTTTTCCAGCTGCTGTACCTTCATAATTACCGTTAGACTCATCCAACTCTTTCTGAACCCCCTGCACGGTCCTCAAAGTGACACCCAAACAGTCTGAAATGTTCGTATCGGAGCTTCCGGTGTGAATGCCAAGGAGAACAGCATGCCGTTTTCAAATTCCTGGCGGAGTGAATTACGTCATGGGGGTCTTTTTCTCACAGACGGGGCCCAACTGACCCTACTATATTGTGCAGTCAACAAAATCAAAAACAAACAACGCTGATGCGTGAAATTAAAAACATAAAATGGAAACAATTTACCCATCGCACACACTCTGTCTCTGTCTCTGTCTCTGTCTCTCTCTCTCTCTCTCTCTCTCTATATATATATATATATATAGGGGTTGGACAAAATAATTGGAATAGGTGCAAAATCCACTCTTATATTTCAAAGACCTATTATATTAAGAACTTTAACTAAAACTTCGTAATTGCAGGTTATATCTATTGTGAATACGTTTATTTATCTAATTTACTGTCTTTGTCTTATTTAGTAAAATTTAAGCTAAATGCGTGACCTCTCCGAGTTCGAGAAAGAGCAAATTATTGGAGCTCGCATGCCAGGAGCCTCGATCAATAAGGTTGCTGAAATGTTTGGTTTTTCAAGAGCTACCATATCAAGAACTATGACGCAATTCGAGAAACAGGACAAAACCTCAAGCAACCGTAGCAATTCGAGCCGGACTTGCAAACTTACTGACAGGGACCGACGAGCATTGAAATGCAATGTGGCAAAAAATTCATCGAACTACTGCGGCTAAAGTGACTGCTGAGTTGAATAATCCTCTGAATAGCCCAGTTTCTACTAAAATTGTTCGTTGTGAGTTTCATAAGGCTGGATATCATGGGAGGGCCGCCGTAAGCAAAATTCAGAAGAGGTTGAAGTGGTGCAGAGATCACAATGCCTGGTCTGCAGACCATTAGAAGCAAGTCATATTCTCAGCCGAGTCCAGTTTTTCTCTTTTCTCAGCTTCAGGGCGAGTTTATGTGTAAAGGCATCCTAAAGAAGCTTACAACCCTGACTGCCTTCTACCAACCTGTGTCTGTTCTATAAATATTTCATGGTAACTATTGGAGGTGGATCAGTGATAGTTTGGGCCGCTATATCATGGAAATGTCTCGGTTCAATAGTTTCCCTGCATGGTAGAATCAACAGCAAAGATTACCTGAACATTTTGGGAGATCATGTTCATCCAATTGCCCAGACTTTATTCCCTGATGGTGACTGTATCTTCCAAGACGATAATGCTCCAATACAAACCGCTCGAGTAGTTAAGAATTGGTATGAAGAGCATGAAAGTGAGCTAGAACACATGGAGTGCCCTCCCCAATCCTCAGATATCAATATTATTGAACATTTGTGGTGCATTTTGGAGCGACAAGTTAGGAGCCGCTATCCTCCACCGCCGTGTCTTAAAGAGCTGGATCAGGTGTTAATGGAAGAATGGCTGAAAATTCCTCTGGATGAAGTCAGGAAGCTGTATGATTCCATTCCTAGACGTATTAAAGCTGTATGTGAGGCTAAAGGAGGACCAACTCCATATTAAATAAATTTTCTTTGAACTTAACAAGTGTTTCAATTATTTTGTCCAACCACTGTATATATATACCTGTGTGTGTGTGTGTGTGTGTGTGTGTGTGTGTGTGTGTGTGTTTACATCCTTATTATTATTGTTGTTGAGTGATAGTCCAGTAAAACAACAAATCGAGGCAAGGTTACAAGAATACGAAGCCCTATAAAATCATTTTGACACCTTGTCTCATAAAGGTATACGAAGCACATGCATTACAGCCAAACGTGCGCGATATAATGATAGGTTTTGATGAAAGTACCGCATAACCTTGCTTTCCGCTCATGAACATAGATGCGAAGTGCTTCAGTCCCTAGGGGTCAGGACATGTCCAAGTGGCTAAGATCAGACAAATGACAAGCAAATTTGTGACACTGAACGGGATATTTTATTTGATTTTGTTTTATTTTTTACAATAATATTCACCCTGTACAAAGTCCATGTGGAGAAAATAACGATTAACTCCGGACTTGAACAAGTTAAGATTATAGTGATCAGAGTAGCATCCTCTTGGGCGTCGGTTCCACCTGGCATCTCAGTTCCAGTTGCGTTCCCACTGCTGTAATGTAGCTTCCCTGTGTCTGTTCTATAAATATTTCATGGTAACTATGGTGACGAACTTTCCTCTCTGGTAACCAGACCTTATGAATTTAAGCGCAGTACTAGATTGGCGTCAAGGCCTCACCATTTTACTGATGAAAGGGTTAGATGCAACCGTAAGTTCTATACTAACAGTTTCTTCTATCACACTTTGTCGTTTATGGAACTCGCTTTCGGCTTCTTGCTTTCCAGTCACTTTTGATCTTCATAAATTTAAATGTAATGCCAATCGTTATATTCTGTCTTCTTAATTCGTGTTCTTTTATTATTCTCTCCCCTTAATAGTATTTTTCGCATATTCTCTAACACACGGTAACCCCTTGCTTTATTGTCTTGCTTGGGGTCAAACGATTAAAAAGCAAAAATAAAACCAAAGTAGTAGTTTGTGGGAAGAATCTGTTCGGGTCGAACTTACATGTCACCAGTGAAATACGAAGGGAATGAGGGTGGTTCGCTACAATATGTGTGGGATGGCGGGTCTTAGCCTTAGAACTGGTGGAACTAAGGAGATATGAAGGGAATGAGGGTGGTTTCCTACAATGTGCGTGGCATGGCTGGCCTTGGCTGTGAAGGTTAGAACTGGTGGAACTAAGGGTATATGAAGGGAACGAGGATAGTTCGCCACAATGTGCATGCGATAGCGGGTCTTAACCGTGAAGCTTAAAACTGGTGGAACTAATGTGATATAAAGGGAATGAGGGTGGTTCGCTACAATACGCGGAGCATGGCTGGTCTTAGCCGTGAACGTTAGGACGAGTGGAACTAAGGAATGTAGTTTGAACGCTTTTCCTGGAAATAGCGAGGCTTGCGACTTTTCGCCTGTGAGAAAGGGTTTTTAAAATGGAAAATAATTCATCACCCACAAGGATGCCGAGACACTGTTAGACTTTATCGAGAGTAGAAGGCAAAGACTGGGCAGCTACAGCCCGTATATGTCAGAAGTACGCTATTTTCGACCTGACCTGGCCATTGTAAAGGTAGAGGGTAGCAGGAGGAGAGAGGTACTCACTGAAGTGAGGTACTTACAAGGAACCCGACCATTTTCCCGGCATCTTCAGCGGTGCATCTTATGTACGAGTTCCGCTCGAAGTCCGGGCTGAGCTTAAGCTCTAATAGACGCTCAATGCAAGGGGCCATCCTGAATGAGCACCCGTTCAATGTGATAGGTGAAAGTTCAAGTTACGCATCACAAATGGATACTACTATAATTTCAATAGGTTACTAGCTCGATGTCTATGTTATGGCGTAATTCAGGACTAAATTATCCTACTGCGTACCCATAGCTAGTGTGCATGTGTGTGTAAATGTGGATGAGCAGAGAGAAGTGTATTCGTGTCTTTCTCAAAGGCATTAATGCGAAGGCTGTAAAAATGTGAAATGTATTGCCTCCAAGTAAATAAAAAAAAACTGTTTGAACTATGTTCGTCAATTACGTTCTTCGCGCTGTTAACCGGTGGACCAGCCTACTTCCCTGGACAAAGGTGACAAGCACTTCTTTACACACTCATCAGGCTCGGATCAAGGTGTAGTATCTTTTCGTCACTTCCTCACCGTGTTTCTGATTTCGAACAGTTTACGGAAAAGCTTTGAGCGATGTCTGGTTACCGGGGAATCCAATACTGCAGAAGTACCTCCCCGCATTGTGCTAAAGAGGGAGGATTGCTGGATACCGACGCTAATGCAATAGTAGTCGACGAGATCGAGCATTTTTTTTCGTCCTGTCCGCATGGGTATGGGAACCCCATATTAAACCGACTGCGTATCACATCTTACGACCCTGGGTGGGGGACAGAGGCAGGTAAATTTGAATTTCCCTTTACCCAGTCTAAACCGAGCTGGGATCAATGTAGTATCTCTTCTCTTCCTCCCCTCCCCCTTTTGGCTAGTCCATGACTTTTTTTTAAATAGGGATGCCTAGTTCCGGTGATTCCATAGCCGCACCTTCCTCGTTGCACTAAAGAGGAGGTTGCTGAATATAGACGCTAGTGTACCAGTGTTCGCGGGAATCGAACAGTTTTTGTCCTTGGCTCATATATAGGGGTATGGGCATCCTACGTTAAACCGACCTCGTATCACATCTTATCATCGTGGAGAGGCTTGTAAAGAAGGTTGAACAAGATTAAAAAACGTATAGAAGGTTACTTTTTATTGGCTTAGCAGAGAAACATATACCTGCCGACTTCAATTGCTAATAAAAGCTATATTTTGTACTTAGTATCTGAACGGTCCATTTGAAATAGCCAATCTGTAAACCAGGCACCTGATTAGTCACGTGAGAGAGTCAGAATGAGATATTAGAAAATAGGAATTTATATAGTTTGAATGTAATTTTACTATAAAGTAGTGGTGTTGGTAATTTTTTTTAATACAAAAATGTATTGCTTGTACTTTCATATTTACAAAGGGTTTTGTTTTTGTTTGCAGGTTCACTAATTGCCCATAGTTGTGGCCCTAACAAGTGCGTCCACCCTGTGTCAGGGTGGACCTAGGAACAACAGCAATTAAGAGGTAGTCCCACGCTCCGCAAAAGCTCTAATCTCCCGATCAGAGATTTTGCTGACACATGTAGTTTATCAGCATACTCAGGGCGATTCTCTTTATTTTAAAATGTCTGTTTTAATAGCCATCCAATTTTGTATCACCCAGGTTAAATATTTAACTTTACAAATCTTGGTTGGTCTATCCCGTGAATATGGAACTCATATATAATGGCCAACTAAATTAGTCTCGCTAACTATTAACTGATTCCCAGGTGCTTTTCACGAATACTGGTTAAAAAATCATTATTTTTCTTATTTCGTGTGTCTTGTTTATTTTAATATGTAACATTTTGCAATATATTAATAAATGATTGTAACTGTTTGATCAGTCTCTCTGGCTTTCATCACTTCATCCCAAGATTGTCAGCAGAGTCAGGGAATTAATGGTCAATTTTAAACTTCGAGTGACTGAAACAGTTAAATATACCCAAAATAATCAAAATTTCTATCTCATCACTTATAGTAATTTCCATATTCTCGACTCGTTGAAAGCAATATAAAATAAAACTCAAGAGATATGTGAATTTTCATTAAAGTGAACGTTCTTTGGGGTTAACTTTCCTTTCTTTTCTCCACTTAGCGTACACGACGCTTAGCCGGTTATGCGACCCTTAACGGCCAGTCAGCGAAGCCTAATCTGTACAGAGACTGTCTTCAGGTAGACTCCGCTAAAAGAAAATGCGTACCTGACGTATGGATAAAAACAGCTACTTGTAAGATTGTGTGCCAGACGTGTGAGTAAAGACGGCTTTTGTAACATCCACCAGCTTAACTTTTCAGGATTGGAGAAAAAAAGTCATGGACTAGCCAAAAAGCATATAACCAATTTCTATACATGGTTAGCGTGATTTCTTTCTAGAAAAAAAAAATAAACTTCATTTCCATTCTTCCAACATCTGGACAGTCTTTATTTTATTTTATTTTTTTCTCTTTTAGATAGATAGACAGATAGAGAAAAAGGAAGGAATATATAAATAGAAAGGGAAGGAATAGATAGATAGATAGATAGATAGATAGATAGATAGATAGATAGATAGATAGATAGATAGATGGGCGGCCTTGCTTTGGCATTATCTGCGGTCAACAGAAATATCTTAACCGATATAATAAATCCTTGGGTCAATATATTTCTATTGTTTAATATATTTGTATCGACGGCAGATACCGACAAGTCCGCCCACATATATTTGGTAATCCAAAATGATCATAGGTTTATTATTAGTTCACCATCACAACGACGTTATTGTTTATAGCTGGATTCATTGCAAAAAAAAACAGCGGGCATTTTGATGGCAATATACTGAGTTTGTATTTAAGGAAAGCTGGATAGCAGTAAGGAAAGGGTTAAAAAAAAAAGGCCATCTGATAAGGACAGAGAAAAGACGGAAGAGAAAGCGATAAGCGTTACTTTGAAGAAATAGATCTTTTGAAGGGTAAATAGTTTTTATTTAGATTCTTAAGGTACGATTGGAAGAACAAATAAAATAAATTTCCAGAGTTCACTTATATGTAAACATCTCCAAATACATTCTTTTGTTCTTTTTATCACTCGAACGCCTATATCCACTAATTCAGCTATGTGTACCCATAAATTTTCTGTTTTACCTCCGAGTTATATATATATATATATATATGTGTGTATGTGTGTGTGTGTATGTGTGTGCGCGCGCGTATGTGGATGTGTGTGTTTTGTTTAAAATTTGTAAGAGCGTTCAGTATCAGAGATGTTTGCAGTATAGACGGTGTAGACATAGAAAATCGACACTGGATCAGATTACCTTGTCAACACAGTTTATATCTGTATAAAGATGGGATTCTTCTCCCAAATTCTTTTGTCTGGTCAGAATTTAGGAAGTGGAAGGATCACCGAACATATATATATATATATATATATATATATATATATATATATATATATATATATATATATATATATATGTATATATATGTGTGTGTGTGTGTGTGTGTGTGTGTGTGTGTGTCGTACACAGCGTGGTGCATAATTAATTATAAGGCCAGCTGAATTTTATCTTGAAACTTTAGCAATTGAGACATTTTTTAATATTTTGTATATTACAGTGTAACCCGGATATAAGAGACCCTGGTATAAGAGGAACCCGGATATAAGAGAGATTATCTCTGGTCCCAAATTAGAGCCTGTGTTAATGTATATATAACAGACCAAACCCGGATATAAGAGAAACCCGGATATAAGATACTTCATCTCCGGTCCCGGCAACTCTCTTATATCCGGGTTACACTGTATTATATAGTATTAATAATCCGAAAGTTTCAAATAATTGTTATGAGTAAAAAATCACTTATTGTAAAATTATTCAAAAACTCGAAAAAAGGCGATTGCTGCATAAGGCCATTTTAAGAAAAGAGCACTGCAAGTTAAAATAATTTAAATCAACAATCGCTTAAAAGTTTATAAATTATTATAAATAACTCACCAGCATTTGTGCATAACAAAACTGACATAAACTCTGCATTTGGATAGAACATTAAGTGAATTAGAAAAAGGTCAAATAATCGCACTCAAAAATGAACATTTGTGTAGTAGAGAAATTGTCGTTAGGATTAAGCATTCAAAAACGGTTATTAAGAACATTTTATCGAACAAGGAAGAATATTGAGCTAGGAAAAGAGCCGGAAGAAGCAAGAAATTAAGTGATAGGAATGTCAGAGGGATCAAAAAAGAAGCAAGCAATGCCATCACATCATGTTCCAAGATCCAGGCAACTCTGGAATTGAGTGTTTTATGCTGGACGGTTTGGAGAGAACTTAACAGATCGTGTGAATTCAGTTATGGCAAGCTGATGAACGCCCCATGTTTGACCGAGCATCATATGTCAGAGCGCTTCAATTGGGCCAAATCTCATATCACATGAGACAAACAATGGGAAAGTGTGGCATTTTCCGATGACAAAAAAAATAATTTAGGCGATCCGGATGGGTTATCATATTATTGGCATGACCTTAGAAAGGAGAAGTTGGTCTTTTCCAAGGGTGTGCAAGGTGGAGGTAGTGTTATGAGTGGGCGGCATTCGGATTCAAAGGCAAAACTCCAATTGTTTTCATTGACACAAGACTTGATGCTTTCGGTTATCAGAATTTGTTATCTACTGCTCTCTTGCCTTATGGAATATTTTTGTTTAACATTTCAATAAAAATGTTCTTCGGTTTGGACCATTTTTCTGATTTGCGAGGAGGAGTGTTTGAACGTAAACTGTCCAATTCATTCTCAGATCTTAGTCATTATCAAATAAGCTTTTGCCTCTTAATCTGGTAGTGCTTATAGGTGTGCTTTGTGTTTTTCTGTTTTCAGAAGTAAAATCAGTGAACATAACTTTAAGTTGAAAGCGCAGAGGAAACATTGGATAGTTTGCGTTCCAACACGGCTGGGCACCAGAAAAAAATCGACAGATCAAGAAAGAAAAGATCAAAGGAAGACATTTCTTTGGTTTTCAACAAAACCTGCATAATTGGGAAATCGCCTCCTAAATGCACGTGTTGACCTATTTTGATATACTCAGTATATCAAAATAGATCAATACTCTCTGTCTTTCCCCACTCTCTAAATAAGATTGCAATATATTTTTTCCATTTCATTTTTTATTTCTTTGGAGGTCTTGAAGATCGAGAGCAGCCTTTTTAGAGCTCTCATGAAATAAAAATTATTACCTATGGTATTTTAAGTGTTTGATATTCTTCAATTAATAATATATATATATATATATATATATATATATATATATATATATATATATATATATATATATATGTAGAGAGAGAGAGATATTATGTATGAATAGGAATCCGACCAAATGACAGGATAAAGGACAAGAAACACATCATAATCTAAAATGTTTCACTTTATTAAAGCTTCGTCAGAGATCAAGACAGAAATGATAAAAAATGATAAAAAGCAAAGAGACGCGGATTAATGGTATGTCACACATATTTGAATATTATCTGTTACTTACACGTGATACGAATCTAACCAATAAGAAAAAACCAAACATTACTCTGAGTCTCTTTGCTTTTTATCATTTTTACCTTGATCTCTGACGAAGCTTTAATAAAATGAAACATGTTAAATTGAGATCTGTTTCCTACTTGTTCTTTATCCTCTAATATATATATATGTGTGTGTGTTTGTGTGTGTCCCAAAATGTATTCACTCTTTAAATAAATACAGTGTTTACTGACTTGCAAACAAGATTAATGGTTAAATTGTGAAATAGTAATGTCTATTGACTTACAAAGAAGATTAAAGGTTTAAATTAAATATTAAATTAAATTAAATTCATTAGATCTGAAAAAATTAGGTTTTCAGGCAGACGGTTGAGTTCGTATTCGGAGACCGTGTGTGGCTATGGATTCAGCTTTTCTATAGCCCGTTGCATTGTGTTCGATTGAAGTTTACAAGGATCACAAGTGAAACTGCGGTATGTCTTGACAGGTGATATAAACCCAAATCTTCTTTACAGGTGTGTCATTTGCATCCCTTTATACCCATTATTTCCCACCAGTCCAGGAATATTCGATTGACTGCCAAGCTCTCCAGATTTGATTCCCATTGAGCATGTATATGACATGTTGCAGATTTCATTAAATTCCTTGCAGCCATCTCCTGCAAACACAACTCACTTGTGAACTACCCTTGAACGTGACTAGATAGATATCCCCACGCAACGACACCGGCACCTTACAGATTTGATAGCATCTCGCATCGGCGATGTCATTCAGGTGAAAGGACGGGCTACACGCTATTACATAGCGCTCTCTAAATGCTTGATACTTTACTTTGCTAATTGAGGCGTTTCTCGTAAAGCGATTGTAAGCTTGCTACTCCACTATCTAGTGTATTTGATCGACACAGGAGGTTCCACAATTGGAGCATGTGCCTGACAAACCTTAACTTAGTAGATATCTGTTATGGGAACTTACCCATAATAATAATGGACTATTCCGGACAATATAAATACTGCGCCTCAAGAGGGAGCAAGAGAGGATTAATTGTGAGAACATTGGAATAGTGATACTTGTCGAGACAGTATAGTTCACTCTAACCAAATCTGATAGTCATTACTAATACTTCTACTTCTTTGTATATATTTCTGTTTGTAATATATCTGTGTTATTCCATACATGTGTTCGAGTTATTCTTCATTGGTTCTACCTTGGACCATCACCGTGGTACAAGGAACTTGAACCATAACAAGTGCCGCACATAACAGTGGTCGACGAGTAAAGTCTAAAGAAACAAGTTCTACGTGGAGATTTCTAAAAAAAACAAGTTCTACGTGAATATATATATACATATATATATATATATATATATATATATATATATATATATATATATATATATATATATAAAAGAATTTTCAAAAATAGATTTAAGTGAAGCGTACCTACAAATTCCAGTCGATGAGGAAAGTTCAAAATTACTGTGCATAAACACACACAAAGGATTCTACAAATACCAAAGATTACCATTTGGGATTAAGGTCGCGCCGGCTATATTCCAACAGACAATGGATACTATGCACGCCGGACTAGAGTACACAATTGCATACCTGGATGATGCATTGATAAATAGCGAAAGCGTTGAACAATACTGGGAACACGTACAAGAGGTGTTTAAGAGAATATAAAGCTATGGGTTCAAGGTAAAAGAAAACAAATGGAATTTTTTCATGAAGGAAATTTAAACGTTTAACAAAATAATTAAGACGTTAACTTCGGATTTATTTTTGACACACTACAATCTTAAATTAGAAATAATTGTAGCAAGTGACGCGAGCGCCTATGGAGTCGGGGCGTGTATACTGCATAAAATGCCGGATGGGACAATAAAACCCATCGCGCATGCTTCTCGAACCCTGATACCAGCGGAGAAAAATTACTCACAAATAGAGAAAAAAGCTCTGGGAATTATTTTCGCAGTCACAAGATTTCATAGATATATCTATGGTAGATTTTTTACTCTACAGACGGATCACAAGCCGTTACTAATAATATTTGGTTCGAAAAAAGGTCTACCGGTTTACACTGCAAATAGTTTACTAATATGGGGTACAATTCTTCTGAAGTGAAATTTCAGATTGGAATATCTACCAACGAAAAAAATCGGGCATGCGGATGGTCTGTCGAGATTTATACCAACGAAAACAGAGCCATTGGAAGATTCTGTAATCGCAGCCCTACGACATGAAGAAGATATCAGGACAGTACTATGTTGTACAGTTCGAAACCTCCCCGTCACACTACAAGAGATAAAAAATGAAGCAATAAATGATGAATTCATAAAGGAAACAAAAGTAAAAATAGCAGAAAAAATAAGCAAATATCAGACAGCTTTTCTTTATGCGATAATGTGCTACTTTATAAGGAAAGGGTTGTAATTTCTAAAACACTACAAAAGCGAATACTAAAGGATTTCCACATGGGCCATCCAGGAAAAAATAGAATGAAATCACTGATGCGAAGCTATGTATATTGGAAAAATATGGACCAGGATATTACTCAGATGGTGGGAAAATGCAAGGGTTGTTCCTTAGCAACCAAAGCACCGCCAATCATCCATAAGCCATGGCCAGAGACAGATCGTCCGTGGTCAAGAATACACGCAGATTATGCAGGTCCAATTGATTGTTTCTACTATTTGATCATAGTGGATAGTTATAGTAAATGGCCGGAGGTGGTTTGTTGCAAAAATCCTACTTCGGAAACTAACATAAATTGCCTCCATGAGCTATTTACTTGGTTTGGAGTAGTGGATTTCCTAGTCACAGATAATGGAACGCAATTCATTCACATCAGCGGACTTCCAAGAGTTTTGCGAAATTTATGAAGTCAAACATATAAAATCCCCGCCCTATCACCCAAGATCAAATGGGCAAGCGGAGAGATTTGTTGATACACTCAAAAGAGCGCTATGAAAAGCATATGATGTGCCTACGGAAAAAGCATTACAACAATTTCTACAGGTATATAGAATTACGCCAAATATTGCTACGCCATCGACATTATCACCCGCAGAAGTGATGTTCGCTAGAAAAATCAGATCTGCATTTGATAAATTGCTATCAAGTCAAACGAAGCAAATAACACAGTCGTGCGTACCAAAAAGAAAATTCCACCCAGGAGAAAAAGGTTTTTTAAAGCATATAAAAATAATACATCTTACTGGGAGCAAGGTACAATTGAAAAAAGAATCGGGAATATGGTTTACATAGTACAGGGACACAAATTCTCACATAGAAGACAGGTAAACCAAATAAGGAAGATATTGTTACAGGATGCTAACGGTCCACCTCAGGAAGAAGTGATGGATACGATTTTCGATACATTTGATATAAGAAGGCCGCAAACAATGCCAGAACCACGAAAATCGTCCAGAAAAAGGAAGTTCACAGAACCTTTGGAAATTGATCCAAAGAAAAAAAAATATTAAAAACCCCTGCTACGCAAAAGGTTCGGAAGGGGGGTGTTATGGGTACTTACTCATAATAATAATGGACTATTCCGGACATTATAAATACTGCGCCTCAAGAGGGAGCAAGAGAGGATTAATTGTAAGAACATTGGAATAGTGATACTTGTCGAGACAACATAGTTCACTCTAACCAAATCTGATTGTCATTACTAATACTTCTACTTCTTTGTATATATTTCTGTTTGTAATATATCTGTGTTATTCCATACCTGTGTTCGAGTTATTCTTCATTGGTGCTACCTTGGGCCATTACCGTGGTACAAGGAACTTGGACCATAACAATATCAATAATAATAATAATAATAATAATAAATTCCCTGATGATACAACAGGCATGGCTCTCATAGCTTCTGATCTTAATCGATAGGAAGTGTTTTCTCTCGGAGAATGAAAATAGACTACAGTAAATATCCCTTTCAGTACCGTAGATTTGCTTGTCAATTGTCTGACCAAGAACAAGTTGGTATGGTCTTTAGAGGTCTAAGCAATGTGCATCTCTGTTCATGAGCAAGAGTAATTAGGAAGTGTCTAGGCCGGGTGTCGAGAAGATTGTTTCTTTTTTGTTTGTTTGCTTTTTATTTGAAGGATAAGGCAGCCGAGGCGATTTCGGAGTCACATCTATATACATAGGAATTAAGCGACAAAAACAGCGGTTTTATTCTTGCTGCACAGGACTAATGTTTGTTAACTAGAAATTACCAAGCATACATACAGAAAAAAATGTGCTAACTCGAAATGTAGAATCCGTGATATATATCCAGAAACAATTGACCATCATGTATCAGGTTATCACCTACTGAATATAAAACTTGGCATGATAGAGTGAACCAATATCTGCACTGGAAAATATGTCACTTTTACGGGAAGGAAACTGCAAGAAACTGGTATAAACATTACTCAGGCCCGGTTGCAGAGATAGGACCTGTAACAATTTTATGCTACTTTTATAATACAACAATCAAAGCTAATCGCCCAAACATCGTGATCAAAGACCACAAGAACAGAAGGTGCTTCCTTATTAATTTGGCAGTCCCTGCAGATTGTAATGTATCTTTGAAGATCTTCAGACAAACTATGATCTTAAGTGTAAATCTAAAAAATGTGGTACACGAGAACATCAATAATTCCAGTTCTAGTTGAAGCCCTCGGATTGATTGGGAAAGGTTCTCATAGACTTATTGTAGGGATTCCTGGCAGCCCGTACCTAAAAGAAATACAAAAAAAATTGTACTCACAAGTACAGCTCATACATTACGAAGAGCTTTAGCTTTGTAAAATGTATGTTATCTTAGGAATATCTTTTTTTTAAAAAAGATCAGTGGAAAGTGTCATGAAGCCATTTCTGAGCTTAGGAGTCTCTGGATGGGACCCGGAAGAAAATGTGTATACAACAGAAATCAAGGAAATAATAATAATAATAATAATAATAATAATAATAATAATAATAATAATAATAATATCTCCTATGGGAAGGAAACTGGAAGAAATTGGTAC
Source organism: Acanthosepion esculentum (assembly GCA_964036315.1). Lineage (NCBI taxonomy): Eukaryota > Metazoa > Mollusca > Cephalopoda > Sepiida > Sepiidae > Acanthosepion > Acanthosepion esculentum. Next base: position 49,386,724 of record OZ038485.1, read on the forward strand.
GAACACCACCCTGACCGGGTTACGGAGATAGGACCTGTTACAATTCTATGGGACTACACAATACACACTGACAGAACAATCAAAGCCAACCGCCCAGACATTGTTATTAAAGACCACAAACAAAATAAGTGCCTCCTTATTGATATGGCAGTCCCTGCAGACTGCAATGTGTCTTTGAAGATATTCGAAAAACTGTCAAAATACAAGGACCTTGAAATAGAAATCTCAAAAATGTGGCACATGGGAACATCAACAATTCCTGTTGTAGTTGGAGCCCTTGGACTGGTTGGAAAAGATTCCAGTAGGCTGATTGAAGGGATCCCTGGAAGTCCATGCCTCAAAGAGATACAAAAAATTGTTCTGACAAGTACAGCCCACACTTTACGAAGGGCTTTATCTATGTAATTATTTTTTTTTTTTTGCAGTGGAAAGTGTCATGATGCCATTTCTAACCTTAGGTCCCTGGGCGGGACCCGGAAAGAAATGTGTAAACGCCAGATATCAAAGGAAATAAAAATAATAATAATATTAATAATAATAAAGAAAAACCTGTTCATCATTGTCAAAAGCTTCAGCGAAGACATTAGGATGGAGTTCGGAGACGACAAATGTGTCAAAGCCACCTTCAAAGATGGTAAACTAAAGAAACCTAAAGATTTAAACCTTGATATCAACAAGATTAAGGAACTAGACCAAGATGTTACATACAAATACTTAGGAATTAATGAAAGAGACAGACTACAACATTCAATTATGAAGAAAAAGATCTGAAAAGAATTTTATAGGAGAGTGCGTCTGATACTAAAAATCGAACTTAATGGGACCAATAAAATTAAGGTTATCAACACCTTAGCTATAACCGTAGTAACGTACAGCTCAAAATTATTAAATGGAAGTTGAATGACATTAAAAGGCCAGAAAAATGCTTACCCAAATAAGGATGCACCGCCCGAAATGAGATGTCGATAGGCTGTACGTACCAAGAGCTTTAGGGAGGCGAGATCTAGCCCAACTTGAACTAACTCTAAAAACTACAAAAATCGGATTGGAAGCATACCTCACAAAAACCAATGGCACATTCCTAGAAATAATAAAGCGCCAAACCCACTCCATCAACAAAGAAGCTGCACTCGTCAAGAAACTGCTTAATATACATTAAATCCTACCAATAAAAAACGAAGCGAATGCCATCTACGCCAAACGAACAAAGCAAAAGAACATGGCCAAATGAAAGTACAAAGATAAAACTGGGAGGACAAGGCGTTGCATGGCAAATACCTAAAATAACGAAAGAAGTATTTATGAACCAACAGAAAACACACCAGTGGCTGAGGAGCACCGGGTTGAAAGCTGAGACAGACTGCCTAATTATTGCAGCTCAGTGCCAAAGCCTCGCAACCAGATCCTATCACTGTCACATAATCAAGTATGAAACTAACCCGAAATGCAGGATCTGCAGAAAATATGATAAAACTGTCGACCATATTTTCTCAGGATGTCCGGAACTAGCAAAAGATGGATATACCCACAGGCATAACAAGGTAGCGACATATGTGCACTGGATGATATGAAAGAAACACAACATGGAAACCACCGAGAGATGGTATGAGCACCAACCAGACACAGTTACCTAAAATAACGATGTAACTATCCTCTGGGACATGCCAATTCAAACTGACAGGGAAATAAAAGCCAACTGACCTGATATTATCATAAAAGACAAGAAATTCAAGAAGTGTATGATTATTGACATAGCAGTATCATCTCCATAAAAGCTATGGAGAAATTGTCCATATATAAGGACCTGGAGATGAACAGGATGTGGGGAATGAAGACTGAGATTGTATTAATAGTAATCGGAGCTCTGGGCCTCGTGAGAAAAGGAATGAACAGTTTTACTAACAGCGTCCCAGGTAACATCAACATACAAGTTGCCCAGAAAATCGCCTTACTAGGTACATCCCATATACTAAGAAAAGTGTTATCAATTAAATGACAATTCTCCTATAGGGCCTAAGAACAAAAGTTTGGACCCGGCTATAAAGGATACAAAGCAGCAAACATACACAAAGGATAATTGTTCTCACACGAGTACAGCCCACACCATACGAAGGGCTTTATCTATGTAAAATAAGTGTGTGTGTGTTTTTTAATTGGTCAGTGAAAATGTCATGATGCCATTTCTAACCTTAGGTCTCAGGACTGGAAAGAAATGTATACACACCAGAAATCAAAGGAAATAAAAAAAATAATAATAATAATAATAATAATAAAGTACCTGATGCTACACCAGGCACGGATCCTATAACTTTTATTAATTAATTAGTGTTAACGTGTACATATTTTGTTTTTATGAATAAAGATACATTGCAAATCTTTCTCTATTCTATTCCCTTATTTCCATGGATAATATACATTACGTAGTTCCACCAGTCCTAACCTTCATGGCTAAGATCCGCCTTGCTACGCATAGAGCGAACCACCCTTATTCAATCGATGAGATGTAATTTTCACACGAGCAGCTTCTTCCGATGAACCGCTGCCTTGTGAAACCAGCTCGCAAGAAGATGTTTCCCCAATCACTACAATCTTACCCTGTTCAAGTCTAGAGCTAACCGTTATCTTCCCCAATAATGCCCATAAGCTTTATACGTTTATTTAAAGACATTTTTTAGATTTAAGAATAAAAAAAAAACGTTTCGTATGTGGAACAGACTCCCAAAAGGATGTTTCCCTGATCCCTACAATTTTAACCTGTTCAAGTCTAGAGTTAACCGTTATCTTCCTCTCATAAACGTATAAACTGACCCTTAACGTAACCCTCTATCGAGTGGCCCCCGGACCTTGTACAGAGTGAACCGTACTGTAAAAAAAATTGTTTCTTTATAAAATAGTAAATAAAAAAAATATTTCATTATAGTTGGTTCACATATTTTCATAATTTTGTAAATATAAAATCATTCTTGTAAATAAGTTATCTAATTGAAAAACGATATATAACTTTTTTTATATATCAAGAGCGATTTTAGGGGAAAGAAGTATGGCAAATGTGGAAAAAGATTTCGTGTGACACGTTTCGTCCTTTAAGACTTCATCAGACGAAATTTATAATTCAATTTAGAAAAGCGGTCCTTCTTGACAAACCCAACGAATTAAAATATATTGTTCTAGCCACCAACTCTATCAAAGCAACTGAAAATAACTTATCTAACCTCAACATAAAATGTGTCACAACTACGTCTAAAATAATAAAGGACTTAATTAATACAAATCAAATAATAAGCTAAAACTTGAAGAAGGAAGTTTACTCTGTCACCTGTGATAATTGCCACAAGGAATACACAGGAGAAACCGCAAGGAATTTAAATAAAGGACTATATAAACACAAAAGGGACCTTTTACAAAACAACTCATTAAATGCATTAGTTGCTCGTCGTAACGAGACTGACCACAATTTTGATTTCAATTGCTAATCTAATTAAAAGAGAAAACAATTCACTAAGACGAAAATGTTTAGAAAGTGTTTTAAGCTAGATTATCCACAGTAAATTGGCGTGCAGGTTTTTATAAAGTTTTACCATTCTTAGTAGATCTTCTATTATCACAATGTTATTTAACGACAAAAGTGATGGAAAGATAAAAAAAACGAATCTAAATGAAATCGCCTAGATTATATAACCAAAACATTAAAAAAAAATTAATTTTAAATTCTCAGCGTCCTTCTTTTCGTTCGTGCGCATGCGTAGTCGCATCTACGTAAACATAAATTTAGTCCGATGACGTCCTAAAGGACGAAACGCGTCACACGAAATCTTTTTCATTTTATCGTATTTCTTTCCCTTAAAACCAATCTAATAAATAGCGTCTAATATCTTTGCTGTCAATTCTCAAGAATAAAGAAACGTTATAAATCCACTTTCATGTGTTTCGATTTTATTAAAATTATAATCGTCACTTTTTAAAACAAGAAATATTGTCGAGGGAGTCAAAAGTTTATACAGTAATAGCGGTGTCAAGGGAATAACCGTCCTTTTACACACCGTTTTTTGCAGGCATGAAGGTTAAATATTACTGATATATTAATATATATAGTAGGTACGCTTAGCTTATTAGTACACACCATAGCGTCTAGTGTTCATTTAAATAAGTTGGCTGACTGTTTCGTGGTAGAAGATTTTTCTCGTCAGAAACCATCTTGAACATCTACTACCATATTTTGTCTGTTGCTCCTGATATATATATATATATATCCCGCTTTAAAAAGAAAAGAAAAAAGTACGTTAATCCATTAATGATTATCGCACCAACATTGAATGAATTGGTCATAGATACAAGCCTATAATTAATTCCTTATTTTTATAAACCTATAATACTGGATTATTTTTTACAGCGTACACTTTTTTCTTTATGAACCTATGATTAATACGGTTTTTTTTATAAACTTATAATTAATACAGATTTTTATTTTATACTTTTTAATCATTTCTCCCCTTGTCTGTTGCTCCTACTATAAGAAAAAAAGTTGCCATGAAAATATTTACAGAAAAAAACAAACACTTTTCGTCAATGAGAAAGTGTCAGAAATCGTGATGTCAGGTCGGGATCGAGTATGTTCTTTAATTTTTGTCAAGAATCTTGAGATATATAGTACATTTTCTATTGACCAATTTAAAAAAAAATCATATTTTACATAGATAATACTCTTCGTAAGGTGTGGGCTGTACTCGTGAGAACAGTTGTTTGTATTTCTTTAAGGCATAGACTACCAGGATTCCCTTCAATGAGTCTAGTGGAATCTTTTCCAATCAATCTGAGGGCTCCAACTACAACAGGGATTGTTGATGTTCTCATGTGCCACAATTTTGAGATTTCGATTTCAAGGACCTTGTATTTTGATAGCTTTTTGAAGGTCTTCAAAGATACATTGCAGTCTGCACGGACTGCCATGTCAATAAGAAGACAATTTTCTTGTTTGTGGTCTCTAATAAGGATGTCAGGACGATTAGCTTTGATTGTTTTATTATTATTATTATTATCATTTCTTCAAGTTACATGTGCTATCCATTTTAGTTGTTGCTGCTGTTGAAAGTCCTTAAGTGATGCCGATTATTTGGTACAGTTTGTTCCTTGTGATCCTGTAGTTCCAGTCCACAAAAACAAATGATTTTCACCAAAACCCATAGGCTTCATTCGCTTAAAGAAATTTTTAAACATTGATCTAGGAAAGTGCTTGTATAGAACTGAAAATTTAGATATTTATGAACAACTTTGGTGCCATGAATGACATCCATATGAAAGTATCGATCTGACGAGACTACTGAAGAAAATGACTCGTATTTTCAGGTTAATGTTTTGGTTTTGCAACAATCTGTGTTGTTGGGCGAAACTACGTTTAGCACAGCATATTCTATGTTCAATTTCGTTTTTCTCCTATACTAAATTTGATATAACTGGTCTATACGCCGAGCTTTAGTCCGACTGTATATAATATAAATAAGAATATATCAAACTTTATTCAACGGCAGACATGAAAATATACGACAGTAATCTGAAGTAAGCAGTTATTTATAGAAACGCACAAATGAACGAATTCATTATCTATTACACGTGTACCCATTGCATTTCGATTACTGTCCTAAACACATACCTATATATATATATAAGTGAAAATACATTATAATAGATTTTCTCCGTCAGCGAATGATCATATCAGAAAAAGAACTGCTTCTTGTTTTAAAATATTTACTTTAATATTGATTTTCGTATTTTGGATATTAATTACATTTAAGTAAATTGAATAAACATTCTTTCCCGGTCCTGTCATAATGGTTACAATTTCATTTTAAAATATTTGTTCCTTTTCTCTATGTCTTCACAGTCAAGAGAGTATATAAGGCGATACTTTCGAATAGTCTTAGCAATCAATTTTCTAATCCAAACATAAATTATTCGCAATTACTTTGTGGAGCACTGACTTTTTATTTTTTTTGCTTCTTTTTGCTTGCTGTAAATTTTTTTCCAAAATGGAAATTAAAAAATTCAAACGTTTCACGGTGACATTTTTTCCGAACATAAGTGGAATGAAAGTAACAAATAAAAATATATTACCTTGAATTATTATTAGATAATGCTTAACAAATTAATGCTTAAAGATTAACAATGCTAAAGATTAATTAATGCTTAAAGATTAACAATGGTTATGAAATCTCTTTAAATGCTCATGTTCCTGGATATTTCTCCACTTTTGATACCTTAATTTGTTGAGGCATTCTTTCATGTGTGTGTCTTGGTGGAGCCCAACCATCTGATCAGACCACAGACGATATCGTCCTACCTGGAGTTTCGTTTAGAGTGGTTGCTAAGCAAGACTATAGGGATCAGTCTGTCCTGCTATTAACCCATAGCTGCTGAGAGAAGAGATAGGTTCATACAACTTTCTCAAGTGTATTTGCACGTAAGTGAATCTAACGAACTTGACTGGAATTCGAACTCGACTGATATATATATATATATATATATATATATATATATATATATATATATATATATATATATAGTAATTATATAATATGATAATCCGTATGGAATTTGCAGGAGGATATAGATTCAGGGAGAGCTCTATGTCAAAAGACAAAGCAAAAGGAAAAGACCTACATCGGAATATCTGCGGTAAACTAGAAGCAACGCTTATATAATTACAGACACTACTTCAGCAATAGGTCTCTCAATCAAACAGCTTTATCCAGACTGGGACCTTATTGACAAAGGTCTCACATCGCAATTGAAGTGGAAATTCATATCCAGAGCTCAAACTCCTACGTACTTCAGGGACAGTTGTAACCTTTTTCTGATGGAGAAAATACTTTAATATTATAATTTAATAATATTTAATAATTAAATATAAAAACCAGGAAAATTTGCTTAACCTTCGAAGTGAACTCATATCAAAATGCAGACACAAACACCGCTTTAAAAAATAGAAAAGTACCCTTTCTCTTGGATTATATAAATTCCTATATGTATCTATATTGCTCTAATGTTGTAGTATATATTCACATAGAAATATTTATCACAATCTGACATTTATGGCTGTGATGTGTATATAGATATGTATTTGTATGTGTATATATATATTGCATTGTAATATATATGGTTAATTGAATATGGATTTGCCTATATATATATATATATATATATATATATATGTGCGTCTCTGTGTGGGTGTGCGGGTTTTGGTGTTTATGTATGAGCATATTTTGGGTTTCTTGACACATATAGATGGGTTTATAAGAATATTATGGTTAGAGAGAAATACATGGATGTATGTGTATATATCTATACATATATGTGTGTATGTGTGTATATGAACGGATGAAAACTTACAGGGCGATTGATCTGTAATTTGTCCTTTAACTACATATATATATATATATATATATATATATATATATATATATATATATATATATATATATATGTATGTATGTATGTGTGTGTGTGTGTATGTAAGGAGGTATATATGGGAATAATCGAATATATGGTGCTAACTGAAATTATTGTTAGCCATTCAAGTTATGAATTTTTTATTATTTTTATTATGTTTTTTATTATGTTATTTTTTATTATGTTGGTTACTTCTTTATACAATATGACTATCTTTGTTGCAGTGTATGTATTATGGGTGAAGGAATATATATATATATATATATATATATATATATATATATATATATATATATATATATATATATATATATATAAATATGCGTATATTTGCATTTTTGACCAGGTTAGATGCTACGCGGTAATCGGGTTAAACAGGTCTCCTTTAAATTAATGTTGAATACGTCTTTAACTAAACTCATAAACTTAATAGATATACACTAGGAGATTAACCCCAATCTAACTTTATCTTAGGTTAAAGTACATTCATATCCTGCTAAATCTTAATAAATACATCTCGGACATAAAAGTTCATGACTCTATATAAATTTGTTTCACTGAATTTAATTAATAATCATTTAATTCAAAACTCTGTGGTTGTTAACTATTTTTCTTGGTTGATTATACTAAAAGCTTATACTTATTTACATTTCATTTTTTAAAAAAAATTTTCGCTAATTTCGAAAAACCTTTTTAAAATATTCTGAAGCAGACATTTTTTTAATATTATTTACAGAATTTGCTGAATGAAATACAGGTAATTAACCCCTATCTAACTTTTACTTAGTTAAAAGTACATTCATATCATGCTAAATATTAATAAATACATCAAAGATACTCTAAATATAAATATGTTTCTCTGAATATAATTAATAATCATTTAATTCAAATTTCTTATTTTAATTTAAATTTCTTGGTTATTTATATAAAAAGCTTATGAAAACTTTTTCGCCCATTTTGAAATCTTTAAAAATTTCTTTAATAATATTTATAAATAATTTGTTGAATGAAATATGTCAGAATTGAAAGTTTGGCCCGTTGAAACAGACGGGATTGTTTCAGATTCACATTTTAAGCCCTTCCACAATCCTCAAATGATATACTGAGATATGTCAAAATAGGTCAACACTCACTGCCTTTTCCCCCACTCTCTAAAGAAGATAGCAATATCTAGTGTTTTTAACCCGGAATATTTTTCTGTTTCTTTTGTGATTTGTTTGTAGTTCTTGAAGATTGAGAGCTGCTGCTTTTAGAGCTCTCATGAAATTAAAATTATTACCTATGAGATTTTAAATGTTTGATATTCTTTAATTAATTAATAATATATATATATATATATATATATATATATATATATATATATATATATATATGACGATGGTGTCTAGCATGAAACAGCCTGTCGCCTCTGAGTGTTGACTTCAATGTTCACTTTTATATTTATATTTACATACGCTCTATCTCTGATATTGAGGACTTTATCCCATAAATATAGCACACCTTAGAACTATATTTCTTCATATATATATATATATATATATATATATATATATATATATACACTACAATTCAAAAGTTTGAGGAAATCCCTGGTAATTTTTTAAATTGACCCAAAAAGTAGTTGTTTTGTACTTTAAATAAAAGAAAATTTTTATACGTGATTAAAAAAATGTGAGACATGATTTTTTTTAGAATTTTTAATATGAAAAAAAGAAAAAAAAGATTAGAAAACCATAGAACATTAAAATACATTATTACATTTTGCTCTTCGTTTAGCCTTGATTACTGCAGCACAAACTTTTGTCATTCGTTGTAAAAGTTTCTCAAAGTATGAATTTGATAATAGATTCCATTCTTTTTTCAATGACACGAAGAGTCGTTTTCATTTTTCTTTTCCACTCTTCTGTCACGTTCATTCCATGTAATTATGGGTGTTAGCTTCAAACTTGTATACTGTAGCATATGTGTATATGTGTGTGTGTGTGTGTGTGTGTGTGTGTGTGTGTGTGTGTGTGTGTGTGTGTGTGTGTGTGTGTGCTGCAATAAATAGTTGGTATACAGTAATAAAAAGAAAACATACTCCCAGAGAGTATTGCAATGATTATACAAATGCATCAATAATAACATATCAATAATAAGCATATGGATAATTGTTGTGAGACCGATACTTTCCTACATCATGGACTCTCCCAGTACTATATTATTAGGTGAATGGTAGTATCATGGGAGTAGCACCAGTAATGCGCAGCCGCGTACGATACCAATATCGGACACCACTGGATAGTAAGCTCTGCTTACTCTTACACTATTCTTTGTAACTTTTCTGTTTAATATATTTTTCTTACCTCTAAACCGTGTTCCGTGTTTTCCTTCCGTGGCCCCTACTTCGGGTCCACATCAATAATAAACATATCAATAATTACCTATCCATAATAAACATATCGACAATAAGCATATGAATCCCTCAAATGTTCAAGCTGTGTTTGCCCACGTCATTCACGCACTCCACTTTACCTGCAAATCATGTATTATTAATAATTATCGGAAAAAAATTATGAAAATAAAAATGATTTTAATGAATTCTAGTATTAAATGAGACTTAGAACCACTTTTATGATACTGGTATAATACTTACTGTATACCTACACACACACACGCACATACACACACACACACACACACATACATATATATATATATATATATATATATATGACGTTTGAACGTCCATTTCGTAATAGGCTTGGATAACTTTAACACGTTGTTTGATTGTTAATCTTTCCATGTTTAAAATTGCCAAAGACTTATGTTGTTAAATGTGAAAGAAAAAGAAAAAATCATTAGACGCTTAAACTTAATTCACATTTAAAATCGGTCCAAGTTATTGAAACACCATATATATATATATATATATATATATATATATATATATATATATATATATATATATATATATATATATATATAGGCTTCATATATTCATTTAAATATGTTTCATTAAATAATATAGACATTAGTCAGCTATGTGCCATGCGTAATACACGCTTCAGCGATCATGTATCTTTTATGACTGATAAGGCAGATTTTTTTCCCCGCAGTAGGTTGCCATTTCTTTCTCCAAGGCTATAAAACCCGGTCTGTCCTGCTATTTAGTCATAGCTGGGGGAGAAGAAAAGGATTCATACCTTTTCCAAGGGTATTAGCACGTAAGTGAATGTTATGGACTCGACTGGTATTCGAACACGGCTCTAACCCGATTCCTCAATCCAAGCCGCTATCCATTACTACAGCGTGAATCCTCCTTTACAGATAGTTTAATCAGTCAGCTTCTTGATTCTTTTCAAATTATGGGGGGTGGAGACCAAAAAGGTAGTCCCGTATGAACCTTCATCGATCAACCCATTGATGAAAGCGGATAAAGTTTTGGATGTCAAAAATAGTGGTCAAATGAGTTGATTGATTTGATGTTGATCAGTTAGACAGATCTAAAAAAACAAAATCCTACCAATGATTTTTATCATGTGTGTGATGTCATCACATCACGAAAGATTTATAATGATGACATTTACAGAATGAAGTAAAAAAAAACAAAACGAATTAACATGTATAATCACCGTTTTTGCCTCCAACCGTTAAGATCTTCCGTTTTGAGAATGTGTACACTAATAGCCGAAAACGCCCGATCAAAATAGGTTGGACAATTTTTACATTCACTAAACACTGACCTATGTTCACTCGTACTGAAACAGGAATGATAAAGTCAAAAACTGACTAGTACCAATGGATACATATCTAACCGTTATCATTATCTAACCGTGTACATATGTGCTGAAAAATTCTCGACCCAAGCAAGGAGCCTTTCAGAAATAAAAATACATTCTGGTGTTTGGTAAACTTATCGGAAGTGGGTCGGGCTGAGAACTTTTCATCACCTCCTCGTAGAAGTGTCGCAGCTTGCAGCCATGTATTAGATCTTGAGACGATGTCTGAAGAATAGGAAGCAAACTGACAAATATTGGCATATTGAGACGTCTGGGTGCTTCGAAGAGCCAGCTTAGGATTGAATGGTCAGCCATTTGCAAGGCTATCTCTCTTAGTAAATGTGAAATGAAATCTTGAAGTCGGCGACAGCTGCTGCCGGTGAAAATTGAATTTAAATATTTGGAGTTGAAAGTAGAGGTTGGACCCAGAACTGCTACTGCTTTATCGATCAGGAATTTCAAAATCGCTTTCGATAAAAATCCCTCCCTCCCCTGGATCTAGTTAGCACCGAAAAAAAAATGATTTCCCTCACACAGGTATTTGGATATAGATCTGAGTAGAGGCATTTTTTCTAACAAACCAACACCGATGTAGGTCATATAGTTATTCTTGATTAGACTAAGCAGGAAAGGTTAAGATCTTTTCCGACTCGCATCAGAAGGCGCAGCTAAAAAGATTTTCACTACAGACAATGGCGTGCAAAGTTTTGGTGATGCTCGGGACCAGCCCCCTGATTGTATGCCGCTAAAACTCAATTAGTGAGAACCTAAAGGTTCTAGTATTGAGAAATGTGAGCAAGAAAGACATTTTAAATATGCAAAAGCAGATGAAACATGAAATAAATACTTTATTCAAATTAAATATAAACTACATTTTTATTTCGCTCTTTGATTGGATGCCCTCCCGATACGGATGTCCGGGACAGTCGTGCTCTCTGCCCCACTTCTGTCCCACCTCTTCACGTGCTTGACGACAACATATCTTATGCTTAAGTCTCTGCCATGGAAATATTGATTGTTTTTTGGAGAAAATATGTCTAAAAAATTAAAAAATCTCGGTATATTATCACAGAACACACTGATTAACGCACACTGTTGCATGTGATTTGTCTCTTATTTATTAATCTGAAAATACAAAGATATTTTTTTAAATAAAAATCTATTTCTTCTTCAGAGAAAAAATATTATGAACGTCCTATTTGTAAAGCAAATGATATTTACACATATGATCTTCCTTAATGACAATTGCCAATAGTTTAAAATGATGGACACGCTACCTTCAACAAAAAGTTACAAAATTCAATAAACATTGTAATTAATCATTGTTTATGTATATGGTTATGTATAAGAAAATGTGAGTGAACAAGTGAGGACGAAAACAAAAATAAAGAAACATTTTAATAAACGTTATTTTCCTCATGAAATTCGGTGTGCCATTCAGAAAACCAAACTGTGCCTTATGTGACCCGCGTGCCGCATTTTGCCCATAACAGTAGTAAGCTTTGAAGTAAGACCACAAATTTTCACAATCTACATAACACGCTTTTCAATCTTTCAAAAAAACAAAAAAAAACAAACAGGTATGTCTACTCAGACAGGCATATATATATATATATATATATATACATATATATATATATATATATATATATATATATATATATATATATATATATATATATATATATATATATATATATCCTGATGAGTGGAGAGAACGATTGTCGATGTGCTGAATATAACATCAATCAGCTCTGTGACAAATTTTATTTGTATTAATCCCATACTATCGATATATATATATATATATATATATATATATATATATGTGTGTGTGTGTGTGTGTGTGTGTGTGTGTGTGTGTGTGTGTTTAATTAAAATAATGAGAAATTAGTAAGATTTATAATCCCGTGTTCTTATTAATTATTTTTATTTTTTTAAAAAAACAGTGCTCAATACAATTCTGCAGAGTATAAATATTATAAATTTACTAATTTAAAAATATAGTCTCAGCGCTACACAGGAATTACCATGATTCAAAAACAGAAACTAAAAACTAAATTTAATTATAGAATTAAATTAAAATTCTTAGTACTGTTTCATTTTCAAGCGATTTTTGTAATAACTTATATATATATATATATATATATATATATATATATATATATATATATATATATATATATATATATATATACACACACAAATAAAATGAATAGAAAGAACAAACAGATTTAGAATACACAGTTCTTTAGAATTTACTTTTAAAAAAGGGGCTCAATAAAACGTACACCATAATATTTTAATGATATTTTTATTTAAAAATATTTTACATTGCGTCACAGAAATTTTTGTTTCGTGACTTAAAACATTTTAGCCCGTCATCAGGCAATGTTCGGTAACTTTTGATGAAAATGATTTATATTTGAAAACAGGAAACAATACTTTTCCTTATTAAAGAGTTAAGTAGTTGCGAGAACAAGATTTTAAAATCTTATATATATATGTATATATGTATATATATATATATATATATATATATATATATATATATATATATATATATATATATATATATATATATATATATATCATTGAAGAAGAACTGACAAGGCACGATGATTAAGCGCCTTTTTCTTGCATTCGTATAAGTGAATTCTTTTAAAAACATCTACAGTTTCCGACAAGCAAATAACATCCTTGATGATGGCTAATAGATTAGTCGAAAGCGCTCGGATCCGTCGATCATTTGGAGAGTACATAACACATTCTATGTCCCAAAAAGAATCAGTTGCACGAATGCAAGTAAAATATAATAAATTTCTTCATCGAAGTGCCTTGTCATTCATCTTCATTGAAAGAGATATTGCTGCCCAAATACACAATTTTATACACACACACACACATACACACACACACACACACACACACACACACACACACATATATATATATATATATATATATATATACACACACACACATATATATATATATATATATATATACTATTAAATATAACAGACAATTAATGTCTATTATGTCTGATCATGAGCCGTTCTAATGCTCAAATGTTTCCTTTAATTTAATAAGTTGGTCCTAAAATTTCGACTCACATGAGCCATCCTCAGAGTGGTTATACAGACATGAAACAAAGATATCCACCGTCAAAGATGATATTTTGACATAGAAAATTGCTATGCGACGATAACGGTCTTGGAATAGCAGACGCAGTTCGTAAGTTCATGATGCGGTTCTATGATGAAGTCATACCACGCGATAGACCGAAGCATATGACAAAGCATATATATATATATATATATATATATATATATATATATATATATATATATATATATATGAGAATCTATCGTTTACTCATGCGTATCTTACCATCCTTAAAACAAGGCATGGTTTAATTACCATTTTAAAGAAATGTACCTCCGATTGGAACATCTGCTACTATTCTTGGAATTAGATGGAGTTTTTTTCTATCAGCTGTCTATGCAAGGGGAGATAACTCGTATTAGTTGATTCTTTTGAGTTGTGGGGAGGTACGACGGATTAATGGATTGCGGCTCGTATTGTGTGAAACGGCAGAGCTAGAATTCCAGTCAAGTTCATTTCATTTACTTACGTGCTAATACCTTTGGGAAAGGCACGAATCCAACTCTCCCCCCAGCTATGGGTAAATAGTAAGACAGACTGGGTTCTATAGCCTTGGGTGTCAACCGGTCTAGGAGACGGAAAACTCTGAATTCAAAACTCTATGTAACCCTGGCTAGGTACATACTATGCAGCTAAGGAAAGGATCGTTCGAACTGTCTCGATGATCCTGACTACGGTCGACTCTCCATTTTTCCTGAGTTGATTAATTCTTCTAGATGTATTTCCATGCCTTATCCTGGGATTATATACAGAACCACCAGATTACTGCATACACGTATCCACCCTTTATAGCTATTCAGTTGTAAGACAATCAGCTGGTGTAATTTTAGAACCATAACTCTCATATATATTCTTTCCTGATTAAACGCTCCCACATGGTATTCTCTTCTATTCTAGGTAGGTTCGTGTTTCACACGCTTCACCATAGGTGTGCCAAAATCCAGTATTTATATTTATTTTGCACGTCACAGGTTGTTCTGCAGAAATGCAGTTACACCAAAATTGATTCTGTGGATCACAGTTGTGAAGGGTGACCTTGAAACAGAAGCATGCAATAAGTGATGATATTTAATGGCAATGAGAGAAATCTGAGAAAATAATAAAATCAACAAATAATGATATATTTAAAATTTGTTTATTTGTAAATGAACTGCATTTTTCAATTTTTCGTTTTTTTTTTTGTTTTTTGGGGGTTTTTTGGGGCAAATTCAACAATCACTTTCTTGAAGGAAGCATCAATGTCACGCTCTACCTTCATCTTCTTCAAAAAAAGTTTTTTATTTATGCAAATGAGAAACAAATTATACAATCTGTTTTCATTTTGAGAACAGGAAGAACTCCACTGAAGAAAAGAAAGAAAAGGGGATTCAAAAAATATCTCACGAATGCAAGGAGGATAGAAAAAAATTATCAATAATTATTTTTTATTACACAAAATAATATTTATCCAGGAAAAAATTATTTTTGCTTTGGAAATTTGGAATTGCACCAAACAGATTAGTCTTGGGAACCTTGTACTGTAATGATTTGAAAGCTGATCAAGCAGGTTTTCTTAGTAATGGAGTTGATCCTCACTGAGTGTCCCATACTGGTAACTTTGTGCCAAAAGGAAGTTAATCTGGCCTTATTATGCCATATATCTATTGCAAGTTCGTACTCCATTGCGTTTTTTATGTTTTCAAAAAACTCCCGACCGTAATAATATATGTCATTGTGATTTCTTTTGAGATATAAAAAAAATGCAATAACTTTTGCTATTCTTGTGTAGCAACCAGAATTTACTAAGAAACTTGAAAAAAAAACTGTGTATTATCTTTAGATTTTATTAAAGCATTGTCATCCAAGGGAAATCTTTGAATTCCAAACCGCGGCGAAGGCAACCGGAAACCACTCCACTATCTTTCCCAAGAGAACATGGTAACTCACTGATAATAAAGAAAAAGAACTCTCTAGGGATCATGATCGTCTACGTCCAGAAAGGACATGGCAACAGTTGAAACTGAGTGCTTCATTCTTTTCCATATATCGTCAACATTTTGCTTAGTTCGTGCTTTTTAGATTTCAGATGAAATTTTCCAGCATATTTCAGTGTAATTTTCTCTTTCGAAAATTATAGTTCACAATTATTGTTTAAATGGTGGGAAAAAGAAGGAGTCGTGAAGATGTGGCTTAATTAATTAAAGTTGATTATTTCACAGTTATCACCCTTTACAAAGTCTGCGCAGGCACACAACCGCACATACAGGCAGCTCATTTTGAAAAAGATGTTCTTAAATGTGTGCCTGAGTTTTACCATGGCTTTACGTATCAAGGGTGACATAGTCTTGACACATGGGTCGATACGTTTGATATACGCAATCCTTTGTTCATTCGTTGGCCGAATTCTGTTGGCGTAGGCAACTTGATACAGCGAGTAAGTGAAATAGTGCAACACGATGCACACAGCAGGTTATTGATTCTATTTTTGCTGATTTGTCGTTTTAACAGCGGCGTTTGCAGACGTAGTTATGGCGGGAGAAGATGGCGTCCTTCTAGCCACGTGTTCAAAGGAATCACGAATTAATTAAAAGATGACACATTTAAAAGGCAATGAAGCGAATACTTTAATATCAGAGTTTTGTCAGTGTGTAAAAGGGACATGTCGATGTATTTACAATAAATTCGTATATGTAAAAATGATATATTTAAAAAGCAATGAACCGAATACTTTAATATTAGGATTTGGTCAGATTGCGAAAGGGACCAGTGGATGTATTTACATTAAATACTTCATGTAAAAGTGAAAAAAGCAATACTTTAATATTAAGGCTTTGTTAGTTTTTTAAAAAATGGATCTATTGATGTATTTACATTAAAACCTTCATGTAAAAATGACACAAGAAATAAATCGAATATTAGGGTTGTATTTGTTTGTGAAACGGACTTCTCTATGTACACTTCATGTAAAAATGACACATTTAAAAGGCAAATAAACTGAATATTTTAATATTAGGTTTCTTTCATTTAGGGAATCAGTCCTATTGGTGTATTTATAATAAATTCTTCATATGAAAATAACACTTTTAAAAAGTAATGAATCGAAGACTTTAATATTAGGGTTTTGTCAGTTTGTTAATGAGACCTGTCGATGCATTGATCATTTACGTGAAAATGACACATTTAAAAAGCAATGAACGTGAATATTATGCTTTTTCAGTTTGTGAATAGGTCCTGTCGATATACTTACGTTAAATAATTCATGTAAAAATGTCTGATTTAAAAGCAATTTAACGAATACTTTATTATTATTATTAATTTTTTGAATGGAACCTATCTATATATTACATGAAATCATTCATGTGAAAAATGACACACTTAAAAAGCAATGAAAAGAATACATTAATATTAGGATTTTGTTAGTTTATGAAAGGGACCTATCAATGTAATTACATTAAATTCTTCATGTACAAATAACACATTAAAAAAGCAATGAACAGAATAATTTAATAATAGAGATTTTTCATTTTCTGAAAGGGAACTGTCGATGCATTTACTTTAAACCCTTCGTTTGAAAATGACAAATTTAAAAAGGAATGAACCGAAAATTTTAATATTAAGGTTTTGTCAGTTACTGAAATAGACCTGTGGCTGTATTTACATTCGACCTCTCATGTGAAAATGACACATTTAAAAACCAAAAGAATACTTTAATAAAAGTTTTTTTTTTCATTTTTTGAGAGACCTATTGATGCATTTACATTAAATCATTCATATAAAATTAATACATTTGAAAATCAATGACCCGAATACTTCAATATTAGATATTTTTTTTTGGCTTTGTGAATAGGGACTGTCGATTTGTTTACATTAAATCATTCATGTAAAAATGACTTATTTAAAAAGCAAGGAACCAATTGCTATAACATTATAGTTTTATAATTTTGTGAAAGGGACATATAGATGTATTTACATTTATGTAAAAATGACACATTTAAAAAGCGATGAATCCAATACTTTAATATTAAGGTTTTCCCAATTTGTGAATAGGACCAGTCGATGTATTTACATTAAAACCTTCGTGTAAAAATGAAACATTTACCAAGAAATAAACCGAATACTTTAATATTAGAGTTGTATTAGTTTGTGAAAGGGACCTCTACATGTATTTACATTAAAAACTTAATGTAAATATGGCACATTTAAAAAGCTATTAATCTCTATATTTTAATATTAGGTTTTTTATTTTGTGAAAGTGTCCTATAGATTATTTACATTACATATTTGATATAAAAATAACACATTTAAAAAGCAATGAATCGAATAATTTAATATAAGAGTTTTGTTAGTTTCTGAAAGGGACCTGTCGATGTATTTATATTAAACCTTTCATGTAAAAATGACATTTAAAAAGCAAGGAAAAAAAGCGATGAAACGAATATTTTAATATTACTGTTTTGTTATACTCTGAAACGGACCTGTGGATGTAGTTACATTTAACCTCTCATGTGAAAATGACACATTTAAAAAATCAATGAAGAGAATCCTTTAATATTAATGTTTTGAATTAATGTCAGAATTTTTGGAGTTTATGAATAGAAGTTTTCAATACATTTACTTTAAATCCTTCATGTAAAAATGATACATTTAAAAAGCAATGAAGCTGAATACTTTAATATAAGGGTTTTTCAGTTTGTGAATTGGACCTGTTGACATATTTACATTAAATCCTTTAAAATGATACATTTAAAAAGCAATGAAGCGGAATACTTTAATATAAGGGTTTTTCAGTTTGTGAATTGGACCTGTTGACATATTTACATTAAATCCTTTAAAATGATACATTTAAAAAGCACTGAAGCTGAATACTTTAATATAAGGGTTTTTCAGTTTGTGAATTGGACCTGTTGACATATTTACATTAAATCTTTTAAAATGATACATTTAAAAAGCAATGAAGCTGAATACTTTAAATATTAGAGGTGTTTTTTCGGGTTGTGAATAGGGACTTTTGGTGTATTTCCATTAAATCTTTCATATGAAAATGACATTAAAAAGCAAAGAAACGAATATTTTAAAATTAGGATTATCCAAGAATTATCAAATTATGCGCGAGTTCATTTTTTGTAAGGAATTAGACTTACATCAAAATTATTGTGTTCTTTCCTCAGTTCTCAAAAGAAGCTCATTACTTCGATCACATACAAGAAGTTTTGTTTTAAAATATGTTATTTTTTTTAAAAAGAAATGCTTCAAGGCATAGACGATCATATTTCTCAACAGCTTCCTTTCTCTTTATATGCTATGAATTGCTATACCTCCATGTGTAAGATCGTTATCTTTCCCAAGGAGCAATAGCAATTTTTCCGTCAGTGTTTTCAGTCAGCTTCTTTACGTTTGGAATTCAGGGTTTTCCTTCTCGTAGACTGGTTGTCACCTAAGTCACTGTCTACTCTGATACTTAACCCGGAGTTGGGTGGGTGAAATCCTTGATCCAAAAGGTATTTGCGTAAAAGTGAACGTAATTTGAACTCGGCTTGCTGGTTTCACTTTCCGCGCCGATAGCCGTTACACTAACGGTACGTAAAGCAAACGTCACACGAAGCTGTTAACTCCAGCTAACCGTATCATGAAATACTTTCTTTGTAGATTAGAATCGCACCGTACTTAGCCAACAACAGTGTGTATTTTAATAACCGATGCACCCAAAGATAAGTGAATCCATTTTTAAATCAGTAAAATTGGGATGGCCCAGGACACATTCTAAAAGCTGCGCAGAGTATTGCGAGACAGGTGGATTTCTTTGGTAACGAAGAAAAGAATGCTGAGCTGTTACGTGACATCTGTCCTTCTTTACGGCAGCGAATGTTGGACGATTTCCTCAAAGATGAAGAAGAGATTCGAGACGACGGAGATGTGGTTCTACAGAAGGATGCTAAGGATATCATGGACCGATTGTGTGAGCAAGGATGAGATCGTAGAGGGGTTGCAAACAAGGAGGGAGCTTATACTTAATATCAGAAAGAGGCAGATGAAGTTTCTGGGACACATAATGAGGAAGGAGGGCCTGGAGAATCTGATACTCACGGGTCGAATAGAGAGAAAGCGTGACATACCTGGCGGGCAAGTGGATGACGGAATGTGGTCTGGGGGAGGAAGTAAAGGAAAGGAACTTGTTGAGAGCTGCAAGGGATAGAGGGAAGTGGAGAGCCATGATCGCCTACGTCCTGAAAGGACATGGCACATAAAAAAAAAGAAAGAAAGGTCTTCTTAAGATTTCTTTCTTTTCAGTCATCTTTAAATCGATATAGAATCATATTGATAAAATATGATACTATATCATATAAAGGAATCATATTGTTAAAATATGATACTATAAAAAATTCGTTGCATATTATCAAATGTTGCATATTGTTGCATGTCGCATGCTGTTGTAGATCTGTTATTGTATAAATATCGAAATTGATATGAGAATAATTAATACACGAAGAAATATTTTTTCAAGTGTCACTTTCTTCTTTCTCCATTTCTTTTATAATCTGATGTCGCTAATATGCATGACGTAAATGTATTTAAAATTATTTCCAAGCTACCAGACTCAACAAAGGTTTGTGCGAGCATTTTTTTAAGAAATGCGTCAGAACAAACAATATGTTCAATCGAGTTGCCTATGATACGCTGATTTGTTCAAAACGTTGCTCTTGGCTTGACTGTCACAGTCACAATGTTTCGTCTATTGTAGCCTCCAGGCTGTTCTTTTCTCTTTTTTTTTTCACGATGTTCACCTGTAGATGGCCTAAGAACCACTCGATGTAGAGGGTTACAGAATAAGAGGCACCATCCCAAGCAAGGTGATAATACCACTAAGATGCAAGTGGCCACCGGAAGTTAAAGAGAAGAAAAATGTTTTAAAAGGAACCAGAAACCAAGTTCTTAACAGGAAACAAGGGATAACCCCTACTCATGTTAAAAAACACAGGGAGGAGTATGAACCGGACGATGGGCAAACCTCTCTACTCCTACTGAGGAAAAAGACTTAAATAAATAGTAAATACAAACTCAGTGTTTTATACGGAGACAATAGAAATACTGTTATAGTAATTTACCCACGCACAGATGGACTCTCCCAGCTATAAATAGGAGCAGGTACTGCCTTTTGGAGAGGGAAATTTCCAGCAGTCAGCTCTGACAGTCGGACCACCCAATCTTGCTGTAACACTCTCGTTTGTATATGTTTGTATTACTGTTTCTGTTAATATATTTAACTAAATTCCTCTTTTTGTGTTTTTATTTCTGGCCCTAACAAGGCCACAACAAATACAGAGTTGAATTAGACTTTAGAAGGAACCGAAAAACCAATCATTAACAGGAAACAAGGGATAAACCTCTACTCCTATTCAATAAATCGGGGAGAAGTGTGAACTGGACAATAGACACACCTATCTAGTCCCATTGAGGAAAAAAAATTAAATAAAATTTCAGAATTTTATGCGGCGACTTTAGAAGTACAGAGTTAAATTAAAGGAACCGGAAACCCACTCCTAAAGAGGAAACAAGGAGTAAAACTCTACTCCTGTTCAATAGACCGGGGAGGAGTGTGAACCAGACGATAGGTGAACCTTTCGTATGTAGTAGTAACATTTTCGGATGCGCGGGCAGTGTAACGGATATCGGTGTGGAGAATGCAATCGCGACACCGAGTTCAAATTCCAGGCTCGTCAGTTACGTTCGCTTTTTGCAAAAATATCCCCGAGGAAGGCATTAGTCCATCTCTTCTACTCTCAGGTATGGGTTAAATAACTGGGTAGACTTGGCTTTCTAGTCTAAGGTGGCAACCAGTCTAAGAGAATGGAGACTCTGAATTCCAAATCATGGAGAAGGCAACTGGAAACCACTTCGCTCTCTTATCCAAGATGGCTTGTCAATTCACAATTTTAAGTTCTCGAACGTTCGAACTTTTTTTATGACGCTCTCTATACGAGGGGGTATCTCGAATTAAATTCGGGGCAATGGATTCAAGTCAAGATGCGGAGCTTTGGTTATACTACTTTCTGTTTCCCAGTGACTGGGGTAGGCAGCAGTCGGCTTGCTCTCACAGAGAACTAGCTATATTATTGGTTTCAAAGTTTTAACGGGTCTGCCTGTCCTAGCTATCATTCCAGCTCAAACCTTTGCGGCATTTGAGAAATCCGCCGTTCTCACACTTGGGCTGTGTCCTTCACCGTAGTCCACACGGTGGTAAATCATCCGCCCAACCTCTATGCCGACGTCCAACGTATATGCCGATCCTACCAGAACATCCGTTTGTCGAAGACTGCCACCGAAGCCTACTGCCACCCAGGTTGTGGCAAGATTCATTTCACTATAAAAATGTATTTCTACACTTTCATAGTGTTTTCGCTCCAGTTTGGGGGTTAACTATTTGCCTAAAGCTAGGACCCTAAGAGATTGTACCACTCCAGATTAGCGTGCACCTGTGAACAACAGCAATTAAGAGCTAATTCTACGCTCCTCAAAACCTCCCCATCAGAGGCCTTTCTGCTGGATGTAGTTTATCGTCATACCCAGGATAAAATAATTTTTCACATGATTAGGGAATATAATCGTTCAATAAGTGCATATAGTTTAGCCCGGGGCTGTGAGTTCAATCTGTGGCTCAGGTAGTGGAATTCATCTATTGAGGTTCAGTCGGACGAACAGAATTAAATATATATATACCAGGTGTTTACCAAAAACGGCAGACACCGACAAAAAAGTGGTTAGTACAACGGCCGGCACGTTGTGGCTATAACAACCAAGATAAAGACACTAGAACAGATAAATCAATGTTTAATAATGATAATAGTTGTGCTTGTCCGGCCCTTCGTTACTTCGCAGACCGTTACGCCCTGCCAATACCTCATAAATAATGGACTATTCTGTTTTGATCGCGTGAGAAGACAAATGACACTACTTTGTTTCAGTGAGAAAAAAGAAAGAAGGGAAGACAGAAGTGTTTAACATCTCCTGCCAATACCTCATAAATAATGGACTATTCCGTTTTGATCACGTGGAAAGAGAGGAAAGCACCACTTGTTTTCAGCGAGAAAATGTATGAAAAAAAGAAAGAAAGGAAGAAGGGACGATAGACGTGTTTTACGGCTGTTTCAGTGAAATGGAAAAAGTTGTCAATTTCAAACTTTTCATTTGTACCCACTTTTTAAAATAACGACATGCATTCATATTTATAACTGTTATTGTAATATTTTGTTAAAGTTAAGATCAAATGTTTAACGGTGTTATAGGGTAGTTTCTACGGAGATTTTGAGCTTGTTCAATCATTAATTCAAATTCTAAATTCAAATAGAAGAACCGCGAAATTTTCGCGGGTCTTTCTAGTAATGATAATTTATCGTCTGAGACATTCAGACAGAAATTAATTGTCTGCGTTTAATTAACACAACGTAATGAGCACGGTTATCTTTACTGCAACTGACTTCTTCTTCCTCCTCCTCCTCTTCTTCTTCTATGTACCGTGTCCCTTCAGGACAACGCCCTGCCGACTGCACCTTTGCAGAGGGTTAAGACCCCTCACCCCGCTGCAATGAGACGTCCAGGATATGACGATAAACTACATCCGGCATCAAGGCCCCTGATCAGGAGGTTTTGAGGAACGTGGAACCACCTTTTAATTGCTGTTGTTCCCAGTTCCACCCTGACCCGGGATGGTAGCACCTGTTAGGGTCCTATCTATGGGCAAAGAGTTAACCCCCACAGAAATGTCGATCAAAATATTATGAAAGTGTAAAAATAGGTTTTTATAGTAAAAATACCAGCAATATATTTTTGAAAAATAAATTACTGCCAGCAATACATTTTTTGAAAAGAAAAAAACATTATTACCAGCAATACATTTTTAGAAAATTAGTACCAGAAATACATTTCTGAAAAAAATATTACCAGCAATACATTTTTTGAAAGAAAATAGTATCAGCAATACATTTGACTCTTGACAAAAACACTTTTTACAAAAATACGTTAATGAAACCTAATCTCCTACAAACTGATTTTTTTACAAAGAATATAGATTGCATTCATATGAAACTATCCTAAATATCTTGTCGACATTAAATAATCCATTGAGGTGTTGATATGCCGTAAAACAAAATAAACCAAACGAAACCAAAGAATATATATTCTATTCATCCGAATCTATTCTAAAGATTTTGTCGACATTAAATAACCCATTGAGGTTGATATGCAGTAAAACAAATTAAAACCAAATCAAACCAACCTTTCCGGACATGGGTCATATTGGCTCTCCGCAATTTCTATACTTTTAGCTCTTAGCAACGTTTGTCGTCTTACAATTCCTCACCTTCTCAGTTCATCAATCCATTTACACATTCACATTTAACACCTGTTTCCGTACAATCAACGAAGTTAAGCAACGTCGATCCTTGGGAATACCAGGTGTTGTAAGCCTTGGGTGCGCGGGTGGTGTAATAGATAATAGCTCGAAATTGTTAATCAGAGAGCCCAGTTCCAATTCCTGTTGGTTTCGTTATATTCACTTACGCGCAAATACACTTGGGAAAAGTATGAATCCACCTTTTCTCCCCCTAGATATGTGTTAATTAGTAAGACTTGTTTCGCTAAAACCATTCTTCTTTTTTATGTGCAGTGTTCCTTCAGAACGTAGGCGATCAAAGATGTCCACAATTTCATGTTATTTGTAGCTCTTAATAAATTTTTTGTTGTTATTTCTCCTAAACCCTGTTCCGTCATCTATTTACTCAAGCTCATTAAGTACGTTATGCGTTGTTTTCCTGTACTTATTACCTTCAGTACGCTCTAGGAGGATCAGATTTTCCAAACCCTCTTTTCTCACTATGTGACCTATAAATTTCAGCTGTCTCTTCATGATGTTAAGTTTCCTTTTTGTTTCCATTTTCTCTAAAACTTCGTCATAGCTCAGTTATTCGGTTCATGGTAACCTTCTGTAGAACCACATTTCTGTTGATTCGAGTCTCTCCTTCATTCTTGAAGAAACTGCCCACCATTCACTGCCATATAGGGAGACAGATATTCCGTAACAGTTCCTTTATTAACTAAAAAACAGAAATTCTTACAATCTAAAAATATTTTCTGGCTTTAAATGACCCGCAATGGGTCGATAATTCGTATAAAACGAATCAAACAATAAAACAAAAACATTTACGCAAACTGGTTAAGTAGGTTACTCGCTGTTTCCCTCTTGCCTTCAGTATTCCTGTGTGTGTCAAATTTTCTAACCCTTCTTTCCTCATTATATGCCCTTGAAATTTCAACTATCTCTTTCTGATTCTAAATCTAAGTGTCCTATAACTTTCGACTTTCTTAAATGCTACCTCGTTGCTTGCGATAGTCTGCCATGTTAATTTAATATAAATATGTGTTAATAATTAATATTGGGTTGGTGCATAATTATCAGGCGTTTTTAAACAATATGAAATATTATGAAAAAAAGAAACATAACAATTCAACAATAACATTTTTAAATGATTATTCCAGAAGCGTAGGATTATCGACGCGCATTTTTATAACCTGAAAATACAATAATATTTTATTTTAAAAAAGTAAACAAAACAGCATTTTTTATTAACAAATAACGCCTACAAAAACGCCTGATAATTATGCACCAACCCAATAATTAAGCAACTGACTTTTCTTTAGTCGGAAGGGTCTTAATCTTTTGAAAGAATACAGTCAACGTACTCTCGGCTACATCGACGGCGCAAAACAGGGAAAATGAAAATGAACGACACGTTATAAACTCATATACATTGTACGATAAGTATGTTAATTAATATACTATACTGTGGCTTCTATAATTCATTCTTCCCGTAGCACTTAATTATGAATTAATTGCTTTTTTCATTAACTGTAGCATAAATGTCTTTCTTATAAAATTTAAACGAGTTCCTGGGTTTTATAAACATATTACATTTATTTTAGTAACTTGCTTTATTGGGTAAGAGATATTTCACTCAAAACAATAGTTTTTCACTAAAATATACTAGATTTTATGTGAAGCTAGTGTACAGTTGGGCCCAAAATGTTCAGAACAGCATTGTTTTCGTCAGAAAAGTAGGTATAATTTTTTATCAAAGTTGTTTTATGTTCTATAATTTTCACAGACAATAAATACGATATTAATTGTTATTGTCTGAAATTTTGGTGTAATTTGAGAGGATAATACAAAAGTTATGGATGATTTAGTGATTTACTGCAAAACCCTTGGCGGCCAAAAGGATCAGAACGGTTGAAAAAATAACAAAATAATCAAGAATGACAGAGAATACTGGAATTATTTAATATTTAGTGTGAAGCCCTTTAGCTTCAATCACACTTTGACATCTTTGACTGCACGAGGAAATTAAATTTTCAATTTCTTGCTGGGTGATCTTATTCCATTCTTCCTGAAGGGCATTCCATAATTGCTCGGTTGTTTTAGGATTTCTGGCTTTCGAACGTTCTCCTAGAATATTCCACACATTTTCAATAGGATTGAGATCTGGGCTTTGAGCAGGCCAACGCATAACAATAACCTTTTCAGTCTTGAGGAAGTTCATGACCACATTAGCCTTGTGACATAGGGCATTGCCTGCATGAATATGGGTGATCGCTAAGTTGAATTTCTCAGCACAGGGAAGACATGGTCTTTTACAAGTTGTTTATAAACTCCTGCATTTACCTTTCCATGTAATCGCATCAAAGGGCCCACACCATCTACAGATATCATCCCCCAAACCATGACACTTCCTCCACCGAATTTAACACTAGTCTTAAGGCATTTTTCGACGAACGTACCTTTTCCCATCTGAGACAAATAACATAAACTTAGATTCATCACTGAAATGCACCGTTTGCCATTTTTCTTGAGACCACAACACATGTTCGGTTGCAAAGGTAAGACGACACATTTTATTCTTGGAGCTGATCAGTGGCTTCACTGCAGGTGCTCTTGCTTGTAGGTCATGTTCAACTAAACGACGAGACACAGTTTTTCGAGATAAAGTTTTCTTCAGTACAATGCTCAATTCCCGAGAAACAGCAGCAGCAGTTTTAAATCTGTCCTTTTTAACCAACTTTACCATAGCACGATCTTCTCTCTTGGTCGTTTTTCTTGGCCTACCTGTAGACTTTCTTGCTTCACACGAACCACAATCATCGTAGACCTTAAGAATACCGTGAACAACACTTTTTGACTTGTTAACAATCTTTGCAATAGACCGAATACTTAAATTATCCTTCTTTCGAAGCTTAATAATCTGCTGACGAATTGGTAACGGAGTAAGTGGCATTATATTAGCAAAGTACACTGCAGATATTCTTACATATGTTTAGTAAACGAACCGTCACGTAAACAAATTAAAAAAATTAGAGTTCGCCGGTTAAATATACTAAAACACGGAGTAAAAGCAACCGTTCTGATCATTTTGGCCGCCATGGGTTTTGCAGTAAATCACTAAATCATCCATAACTTTTGTAGTATCCTCTCAAATTACACCAAAATCTCAGACAATAACAAATAATATCGTATTTATTGTTTGTGACAATTATAGAATATAAAACAACTTTGATAAAAAATTATACCTACTTTTCTGACGAAAACAATGCTGTTCTGAACATTTTGGCCGCAACTGTATATACAAAGAAAGTCCTAACCGTGAATTATAAGAAAAACAGAATACAGGGTCAAAAGGACCAACCCAAGAAGTGAGCTTCGAACTGGAGACGTCAAATTCAAGGAGGTACAGAATTCTATCTGGTAATTTTTTTAACAGACAAAAAAAAATGTGGCACAGAAATCCGAAGGGCATTTGAATAGAGAAAGATGTATCCTAAAAGTCAAGCAAAGTATTAAGAAACAGAAAAAATGACGTCAGAAACAAATAAAAAAGTGCTGAACTGCTCTGTAGCATAAATCCTCCTATGTCTACCATTCTACCATTTGTCCATGCTTTGAATATGGTCCAATGCCCCTGCTGTTTACCTTGAGCTCCTTGATAAAATCCAAAGAAGAATCAGCAATATTATCGGTTCTGATGTAGCAGCTCAGGACAATGTTTTCAGCCACAAGGCATGGAAGGTGCAGAGGTTCTGCAAGACTAAGTTTAGTAATATCTGACCCTCCTCCAGAAAGGACCAGAACCTGCTACACAGGGTCAGCACAATTAAAAATCAATGTGACAGGTCACATTGATTGCAGAACGTAAGAGTAATCTTTAGAGTAAATATGAGTGAGATATAGAGAGAGGGATGGAAAGAAAGTTTGTTTTCTATTTTAATTGGACATAAAGACAATGAAATATATTTAGAGATTCTTGATAAAATTCAAAGAATCTGCAATGTTATTCGTCCAGAGCTGGCATCCGGGCTTCCCACCACCGTAAGATTGCCTCCATGTGTCTTTACTATAAATACTTTCATGGTAATTGTTCGGATGAGCTCTTTGCTATGTACTAGACTGGCTTACAGTTGAGCTGGCTAGATGCAACCGTAAATGCTATGTTAACAGTTTCTTTTCTCGTATTCCTTACTTTAATCTGTGAAAATGTAAGTGAATGGCAATCGCTATCCACTGTCCTCCTAATAACTCTTTACTCTTCCCGCTCATTAGTAATGTTTCTGTTCCTAATTCTTCCACACTCTGTAACCTCTTGTATCTTAGTGGCTTTACTGCCTTGCATGGGGTGGAATCGATTAAAAAAGTATGGCAGTGAATGCTGAACAATATCTTCACAGATGAAGAGGAAATGTGAATCTTTCACAGATTTGGACCCACAGAATAATTCTGGACAAATTATGTGAGCAACGAGGAAGCTTTAAGTAAAATGGATGCAAAAAGACACTTTCACTTAGAATCAGAAAGAGGCAATTGAAAATTCTAGGCCACATAATGAAAAAAGAGGAATTGGAGACGTTGACACTCCCAGGACATACTGAAGATAAGTGGGGCAGGTGGAAACAACGAAAAACATGCTTAACAAGCTTGTGCAATTAGAAGACAGAGAATGGAATCAGAGAGATAGTAGGAAGACAAACATTACTTATATCTACAAAGGATATGAAATTGTGGAGAGTCATAATCGTGACATGGCACATAAAAGAGTGCATGACGATAAACTGCATCCGGCAGCAAGGCCTCTCTGATCGGGAGATTGGAGTTTTTGAGAAGCGTGGAACCACTTCTTAATTGCTGTTGTTCCCAGGTCCACCATGACAAAGAGTGGTATTACCTGTTAGGGTCGCAGATATGGGCAAATAGTGAGCCCCCCCCCCCAAATAATAATAAAACACTATGAAAATATAAAAATACATTTTTATATAATTCAAATTACTAATAATACATATTTATAGTAAAATGAACAGCAAAATATTTTATAGCAGGATGACCAACAATATATTTTATCTGTAATTGAAGGCATGTAATTGCTTCCAAAATATATTTAGTTGAAGCCAGAAAATTGTATTCAAAATATTTAGATTTCGGTATTGCATAACACATAGGGGTTGATATGCTGGCAAAAAATTCAACCAATTTATGAGATAATATTCTGAAAACAGCTCTTTTTGTGATTGATTCATTGACTTGTTTTTTACGGCTTATCAACCTTTTGTAGGTTATTTAGAACCAGAAAATATTTTTACATTGTAAGATTTTTTTAGATAATAATGATTTACTGATATAAGTCCTACTAATTAATTCATAGTTGAGAGGAGAAGAGATGGATTCATACCTTTCCAAAAGTATTTTCTCGTAAGCGAATATAACGAACCCGACTGGAATTGGAACTGGACTCTTTGAATTCCAATACAACCGTTATGCATTACACCACTCGCATACCCAAGCTTACAACACCTGGTATTCTCAAGCGGTCACCTAAAGATTTTGTGAAGTTAGGGCCCGGGTCAGAGTATTGCGAGACAGGAGGATTTCTTTGGTAACGAAGTAAAGAATATTGAGCTGTTACGTGACATCTGACCTTCTTTACAGCAGCGAATATTGGACAATTTCCTCAAAGATGAAGAAGAGATTCGAGGCGACGGAGATGTGGTTCTACAGAAGTATGCTAAGGATATCATGGACCGATCGTGTGAGCAACAATGAGGTCATAAAGAGGATGCAAACAAGGAGGAGGCTTATACTTAACTTCAGGAAGAGGCAGCTAAAATTTCTGGGACACATAATAAGGGCCTGAAGAATCTGATACTCACGGGTCGAATAGAGAGAAAGAGAGACAAGGGAAAACAACGCGTGACATACCTGGCGGCCTTAAGCAAGTGGATGACAGAACGTGGTTTGGGGGAGGTGGCAAAGAGAAGGAATTTGTTGAGAGATGCAAGGGATAGAGCGAAGTGGAGAGCCATGATCGCCTACGCCCTGAAAGGACACGGAACATAGAAAGAAAAAAGAATATGCATATTTATTCTGAATTTTTACATTAATATGTTTTTTCTCACTTCACAAAAAAAAATGCACTTACACCCTTTTTAGCGTCTCATTGACGCTATTCAAAACAAATGCAACATGTTCATTAATAAGACGTTTTCTGCTTAAAGAAGATCCATTTCGAAATTATAAAATCTATAAACAAGTATATCTCTTCTTTATTAGAAACTGTTGGTATCAATTTCGAAAAAAGATATCTTGAAACTGGCCTTTATTCAAACAAACCAGTCACCTGGCATTTATTATATTACATCAAACAAGATTACTTTGATACAATGAAAAATATAAATCATTTTCATAACGATGGCGTGAAGCAAAACTTGAAAACTAAATAACGCTGTGTACACAGAACTGAGAAAGCAATTGTGAGCGTTTGCTTTATCAGACAATCATGAAAATCGTTTGCCCGCAGAAGCTTTACAATAGATCGAAATAACGCATAACAACGTGGCCTTACAAAGTATTCTAAACAGCTACTCTCTTTTGCAATAAAGACAGACTACGTGGCACCAACATGTGATCAGAGAAGAATCTACGCTATTTTAACGTGAAAGTCTTGCTTATCAAATCCTATGAGAGATTTCGAGATTATTTCTTTTACCGCTTTCTCTTTCCGAGATGATACCAGATTCGACCTGATTAAAATGACGAGTATAAAATTCCAAGTTCCTAATTTACCAGATTATCAAAAAAGAAATCTTTCGCTATCGAAATGAAAACTGGGTACGTATTTTGTCGTACAGATTGAGAAATTGATAAAATTATATCGAAATTATTTTTTTATTGATTCGTTTTATACGGATTATCAACACTTAACACAAGTTATTTAAAAGCAGAAAATATTTTTAGATTGTATGATTTGTTTTTTGTTATTTTTTGCGGGGGGGTAATAATGATTTAGTGATACAAGTCTTACTAATTAACCCATAGCTAGGGGGAGAAGAGGTGGATTCACACCTTTCCAAAGCATATTCTGCGCGTAAGTGTATATAACAAACCCAACCGGAATTGGAACTCGACTCCTCGATTAAAAATTCCGAGCCATTATTCATTACACCACCCGCACATCCAAGCTTACAGCATTTAGTATTCCCAAGCGAACACTTATCTAGATACTGACCATGCTCGACGTTGCTTAACTTTGGTGATCGTATCTGAACCGGTATTTCCAAGAGATGTGGTCGTAAGCACTTATATCGAAATTAATAACAGGCTTTACAAAGCTAAGTAGTGTACTGAAAATGACAAAATTTCGCTTGAAACAAGGAAAGAAGTACTAAACTGCTATGTGATGCATGTCTTCCTGTATGACAGTGAGTTCTGGACTATCTCCTCAAAGATGAATAGGAGACTTGAAGCAACAGAAATGTGGTTCTACAGAAGGATGTTGAGGATACCGTGAACCGAACATGTTAGTAACGATAAAGTTTTGGAGAAAACGGAACAAAAAGGAAACTAATACTTAACATCAGGCAGGGACAGTTAAAGTTTCTGGGGCATATAATGAGGAAGGGGGCCTTGGAAAATCTGATACTCATGGAACAGATAGTGGGAGAGTGAAAGGCAACTTATGAGCTGATAAATGGATGGCAGAACAGGGCTTGGGAGAAGTAACAGAAGGACAAGGGCTATTGAGATCTACAAGAGACAAGAAAGTGTGGAAAGCTATAATCGCCTACATCTTGAAGGGGCACAGCACTTAAAATCCCTGCACCATTAAATTCTGAATTTCGCCATATCCGACTTTTTCATCTATCTTTTGAAATAAGCTGCTCTGACATTAGGCTATTAATGAGATGAATGTCACTTCAAACTTTACTAGTGTTAGACTTTTAGGTGTAACCCAGTTCACCAACTGTAGCCCAATTTATCAACCGTGAGGTGATAGGTATAGAAAGCTTGTCTCCAAGAATATTGCTAATGAGTTATCTCCGTTTCTAGTAGCCTTGTGCTAATCTAACCTTAATAAATATGAAGTTCCCGTTTAGAGAGCGATCTTTTTCTTGTCATTCTTAAAAGGCCATTGTGAGTCAGTTCTTTCTTGGATAGGACTCATAAATCGAAATTTGCTTTGACTGGGCGAATATGTATTTTCATTTTAACGTTGAATATCTTAGCATGAATGAGATCCCTTGAAAAATTGATTTTTAGTTTGCTAATCGGGCAAACAAGGGCGCACTGATGATGTAAAGTTTATTGACGCGGAAAATAGAATCGGCAGATTGAATTCTAATTCCGACCGGAACTACTATATTCACTGACCACTAATTTCCTTAAGATAGTAGCAAAAATTGTTTTTCGCAAAACAACAAAAAAAGAAACGGTCGCAACTTGTAGAGCATTAATAGTAATAAATAAAATTTATTGTTCACTTATCTTATCCTTACTCAGAGTTTCACGATGATTACATCCACTTATCCTATCCTTACTCAGAGTTTCACGATGATTACATCCACTTATCTTATCCTTACTCAGAGTTTCACGATGATTACATCCACTTATCTTATCCTTACTCAGAGTTTCACGATGATTACATCCACTTATCTTATCCTTACTCAGAGTTTCACGATGATTACATCCACTTATCTTATCCTTACTCAGAGTTTCACGATGATTACATCCACTTATCTTATCCTTACTCAGAGTTTCACGATGATTACATCCACTTATCTTATCCTTACTCAGAGTTTCACGATGATTACATCCACTTATCTTATCCTTACTCAGAGTTTCACGATGATTACATCCACTTATCTTATCCTTACTCAGAGTTTCACGATGATTACATCCACTTATCTTATCCTTACTCAGAGTTTCACGATGATTACATCCACTTATCAGGAAACGTGATTGCAAAATTGAATTTAATTACAGAAATCATATTTTTGTAAATAGACGTTAATTAATTTTCCCTACTAAAAGTTAATTGAATTTCTTCTTTCTTAAATACTTTGTTGCATGACATAAGATTATTTGAAATTGTTGGGCTATATGTATTAAATATTTTCTTCATAGAATTGGAAGTTAGGTATTAATTTGTAGATAAGTTTGTTCACTTGGGATCCACCATAACATCGACCCTATCTGTGGATGAGGAATTGACACGCAGAATAGGAAAGGCCATTCAAGAAACTTGTGAAAAGAGTATGGGAAAATGATAAAATTAGAATAAAAACAAAAATTCTCATTTACCAAACATGCGTCATCTCAACACTCCTTTACGGGAGTGAGACGTGGTATGCTGGTTAAGAGAAGAGATTCATATTTTTCACATGAGATGTTAAAGAAATATTTTTAAAATTAAATGGCAAGTTCTATATACTATATGGGGAACTGTCTGAGGGCACGTGTAACTCTGGACGACCCAAGCTTCGCTTCAAGGACCAGTATAAAACTACCATGACGGAATTTTCTATCAATGTTGCGAACTGGGATGCGGTTGCCTGGGATCGAGTTGGGTGGAGTCCAGCGCACCGTAGAGGGTAGACAAAGGCGCAAATGCTCCACGGTGGATGACTCCACAGTATTCTACTCCTGTGGTCGTTCTCAAAAACAGTGCCGATCGTGCATAGGTTGTTTTAGCCATGAGCGGCGCTGTATTTTCCGCTGCCGATCGTCGCCATCAACCAAAAAGGCCTAATGTAATTAATGCGACTTTTGATTTGAATTATACGAGATGTGATCAATAAGTACCGGGAATGGTGCTATAAAAAGAAAACTGCAATTCGACACTTAATCTCTTCTGAGTTCACGCACATTACACAGCGTCGTTTCCATTGATGGAATCATTCCTAGAACTGCTTCTTTTTTTTTTCTTTTTTTTTTTGCAATAACAAGCAGCTTCCACGTCGCATTCTCTTGGGTATCCAAGAGGTCTTGAAATCTTGTCTCATTCAAGTGGGATTTGACAATTGGA
Organism: Acanthosepion esculentum; assembly: GCA_964036315.1. NCBI lineage: Eukaryota > Metazoa > Mollusca > Cephalopoda > Sepiida > Sepiidae > Acanthosepion > Acanthosepion esculentum. The sequence goes on from OZ038485.1 coordinate 49,421,465, forward strand.
AAGAGGAAGTCGCAAGAGGCGGAATCTGGGGAATATGTCGAACCTAGGAAAAAACTGCTGCACAAGCGATGGTTACTAATAAAACCTCTGTGGTGTGGTGAGACGACCACACTCTACACATTTTCCTTTCAAGAATGGAAGTAAGCAAGAACATTATAACTTAGTGTGCATGTGCGACAGAGTACAAGATCAATCTGTGCCAATGGCCTCACTCCGTTACCATAGCAACAGTCAGGGATACTTTTTGATCAAAACCTCGTATACGTAGCCAAATAATCAAGTAATCAGTGGCCTCTGATAAGTGGATGTATTCTCTGTAAAACTAAGATTAGGAATAAGATAACAAAACATTTAATTTTATTTTTTACTATATATATATATATATATATATATATATATATATATATATATATATATATATATATATATATATATATATAGATAGATATATATATATATAGATATATATATATATGTAAAACATCAAGCAAGAACTCCGATCCAAATTGTATAAATTGTAACTTCTTTTGTAAATTTAAATTAGCCGCGTTGTCCTTTGACACTTTCCCCTCGCTCTCTCTCTGTGCCTTTGTCTCTGTCTCTCTATCCATCTGTCCATTTATCTATCTATCTATATATATATATATATATATATATATATATATATATATATATTAATGTTACTTTCAACATCCCGACTCCCGAGTTTCATAAACAGACTAGAAGGTATATATATATATATATATATATATATATATATATATATATATACATACACCTCTTAGTCTGTCTATGAAACTATATATATATATATATATATATATATATATATATATATATATATATATATATATATATATATATACCTCTTAGTCTGTCTATGAAACTATATATATATATATATATATATGGCATTTAAGGCATATATATATGGCATTTAAGGCAAATGTTACTAAAGTCAACAGACATTTTGTATTGATTATTTTTATTGATCGACTTACGTAGGGCTTACGGCTACATCACTTTGAAACACCGGTCCCCGCTCGGTCACCGAAGTTAATCAACGTCGAACCTGGACCGTACCTAGATGGGTGACCGCTTGGGTATACTAACTGCTGTAAGCTTGGATGTGCGTGTGGTGTAATGGATAATGGCTTGGAATTGTTAATCAGAGAACCAAGTTCCAATTCCAGTTGGGTTCGTTATATTCACTTACCCGAAAATACCCTTGGGAAAGGTATGAATCCATCTCTTCTCCCTCCAGTTACGGGTTAATTAATAAAACTTGTGTCACTAAATCAGTATTGCCTCCAAAAAATAAAATAAAATTGCGTACAAAATATTTAGATTTCGGCATTAAATAGCCCATAGAGGTTGATATGCCGCTAAAGAATAAACAAACAAACAACAACCAAATTATGAATAATACTTCTCAGATAAATAGGAAATTCCGGCATAAAATGTCCAATGTTAATTTTGGAAAACGAGCAGCTTGGACGCCTTTGACTATTCTTAAGCCATCATCAGACTAATTAGAGACAAATGCTGAGTTTCGTACAATTGGTGAGTGAACTTCGGACAATTTCTTATGGAATTTCCTCCTCATCTGAGAAGGATAATTCGTTATTTAGAAAAGTCGCTCAATAAAGTTAATCGACACAAAAGGTCTGTTGCCTTAAAAAAACATTTGCTGCCTAAATACACACAATATTATAGCAAATATAGCTTTTTTGTAAGTACAGACACAGAGATTAAAACTGCGCGCATATATGTCACCTTCTGTCTGGCTGTTTTCCCAAGACAATGAGAAAATGCACAAGATACAAACAGAGGTTTGTTTGTTCGTCAGATTTGCACTAGCGCCTCTTACCAGTATTATATGAATTATTACTACAACGTATTTTTCCATTTATTATGAGAGTATAGGGTCAAGCGTAAACAGCAGAAGAAAAAGATATTTGTCTTCCAGATTATCAACACCCTGTGTTTGAAAAAGTAAATATTTTGTTTGCAAATCCATTTTTTATTGTGGGAAAAAAAACTTGAGACGACGGAATTAAGAAGCATTATTTAAAAGCATGACGCAAGCACTCACCCCCATACGCAAACAATTAGTGCGTCGTAGATTTTATAAGTATAAATTAATTAAGATACTCAAAAATGGTTACATATGAGTTGCAGATATTATCATTGTTTTTTTAAGCGTAGCTTAGATGTGAAACAAGGCCAAAAGTATTAGACATCCAGTGAGGATCGAACTCACTACTCAGTCATGATTGATCTAACGAGACAATCTTGCTAACCAATATACCACGTCGAAGTGCCGTTGATGTTCTAAGCGTCGTTTAGATATGGCACAAGACCGAAAGTATGGGGTATCTAGTGAGTATCGAAAGTTGAAATGCCCAGATCTTCACATAATTATGATGATTTTCGAAGCGTAGCTTAGATGTTACACAAGGCCAAGTGTAGGGGGCACCCAGTGAGGATCGAACTCACTATTCAATTGTAATTGATCTAGCGAGACATTCTTGCTAATCATTACTGCAAGTGCCCTATGTGCAGATATTATATCTGTAAACAAAACACGAGAGATTTCAACAGCTATGGATAATCTCACGGAAGAGAGATTATCTAGAATGGTGTTGAAAGCAACGGAGATTTTCCAAAGAAGGTAATGGTGGTTGTGGAGCTTGTGCATGCGACTTATGCAATCTATTCCCACTGCCAATATTTAGCCACAAACAACTGTATAAACGATCTTCTAAATTCAAGACACTCTTCATTTTCAAAGTTTAAATCTTGAAATGGGTGAATCAATAAGCCCACAGTTGAATTTCGATCTGAAATTTTCACTGTATAACGTTTGATCTATGTGATTATGATTCACTATTGAATGAAATACATTCACAAGATAAGACATTAAGTAGACGGTCTTTTTTCTTCAGTTATGCTACGGACATATGGATGTAACTATATATATATATATATATATATATACATATATATATATATATATAGTCATATAGATATGAGTTTGTAACCCTGGGTTTCACGCTTTTGCGATCATCAGTCGATCTATCACTGATAGTTGCCATTACAAAATGTTCAATGAGGTTAAGAACTTTTTGAACGACCCTCGTAAATAGACTGAAATTATTAACAGCTATGATATATCTAGTTACGGCCAAATCACGAGGGCCGCTTGGAAAACCCCGGATATTGTGCCCCAAAAACAGCTGCAAAACCAAATGTGCGTGGGGCTAAGAACATCCCGTAAAAAATTACTTGCTATGATAACCAAAGCAGTGAGGCCTATTGTTATTGATAGGTGTGGCCACAATATATATATATATATATATATATATATATATATATATATATATATATATATATATATATAGCATGCGATGAATAAATTTTCGTCTAAATTATGCAAAAATGAAAATAACACTGACATCCCATTTTAACATATATATTTACCAAAATTACACAAAACTTGAAATACTGAAGAGTAAATTTATTCAATAAAATCACTATTGGCTTCAGTCACGGCTTCCAGAAAACTTCGGAATCTCTCGCATCTCTTCTGGACGGTCTCCTTGTTTAAGTTGATGAATGTTGCCATAATCCTTGTCTTCAGATCATCTTTGGTGTTACAAAGAATTCTGTAGGTCTCCCGCTCAACTGCGCCCCTCATATAATAATCAAGGGGTTTGCAGTACGGAGAGTTAGATGGCCAGATGGCCAGAGTTGATGTGGTCGCAGGAATTGTCAGACAGCCATGACTGGCTTATGTATATTGTGCAGAGTCCTGTTGCTAGATATAGGGTCGTCCAGTATCTACCCTCTTGACCCAGAACATCACTATCTCCTAAAGGCATTTGATGTAGGCCTTCGTGTTGAGTCTGAGACCCTGTGAGAAGATCAACGGTGGCATAACGTCGCCATTACTGATGATCACCGCAAACAGCATCGTAATCACCATTAGGCTCTTTCTGAATCCTCTGCACTGTCCTCAAATTGACACCCAAACACTCTGAAATGTTCCTATTGGAGCTTCTGGCGAGAATGCCATGTAGTACAACATGCCGTTTTCAAATATCTGGTGGAGTGAATTGCATCATGGTGCTCTTTTTCTCATAGACGGTGCCCAACCATACTATGCCGTCGACAAAATAAAAAACAAACAACGCGCATAGTAAATTAATTTCGACTCTTTATGATCAGCAAGATGTTCTAGCAGTGGTGGTTTCAGAAACCACTTCTATGACATTCATAGAGCTACCATTACCCACTGCGCAAAATACATTGAATGACAAAAATTGTACAGAGCGGAGTGAAATCAAAATTTTATATATGTATATATGTGCGTAAATGTGTTTGCATATGCGTGTATGTGTGGCAGAACATAGACAATGACGGGCGTTAAAGAGTGAAAAGTTACTCAGAGCAAGAAAAATCAGGAAGTTGTGGAGAATCGTGATTTTCCACGCCCTGAAAGGATATAGCGCATAATAGTAAAAGAATGGTTCTTTTTTCCACACTCTCACGAGTATGCTGCCTACAAATGCTGTTCACATGTTGAACAAGTCATAAAAATATACAAGGCAATGGCTGTAACTTATGTATTTCCCGCGTAAACGCAGTTCCTTATCCCAAACATTCCAGGTTATAAGCCTTTGAAGTAAACAATTTAGTATTACTATAAGTACAAATATCAAAAGTCTTTTTGTCTAACTTTTCAACAGGGACGACTGAAAGACAAATCCAATGGGAATATTTGTTAAAGTCCACAGTAATATTTACATCAGATGAATTGAAAAGTTACTCTAAAGCATTTATACCTGGTTGACGTGTTGCTAGTTTAAAAGTGTGATAACTACTCGGGGGTCGTGTGCAAGTGTGGCTAACGGCTAAGCTGCGAGTTAAAGATTTCCGTTTATTTCAAAAATTTGCAAACAAATTATGAATATTCGAAAGAGGTAAAAGCTCGCATCTCAATTTTGCCACACTTAACCACTGTTATCTATTTTGATGCTATTTTTTTTATCAAACTACAATCTAATAAAAAAATACTGAAAATAATGTTAAAATAGAAACAGTATAAAAGTTAACAAACGATAGTTGAAGATTATAGAATGTCAAGGAGCCCATATTAACGTGCAGATAACAACTTATTCAAGGGTGTGTAATATCGAGTCAATCAAAAATGTCCTATATCTTTTGTTTTTGTTATTAACCATTTCACCCCAACCAAGGTGATAATGCCATTAAGACGCAATGGTTACTCAGAGAGGAAGAGAATGAGAAGAAAGGACAATAAAAGAACAGGACTCATAAAGATGACAACGATTGACATCACATTTAAACATTTGAAGATTGTACGTGACAGGGAACAAGAGACAGGAAGAGAGTTCCACAGATGAAAACTGCGATAAAATAAAATAGCAGAATAAAAATTACAGTTACATCTAGCTATTTCAACAGTAAAACGATGAGACCTTGTTGCCAAATCTAGTAGTAAACTTAAATTCTTGAGACCGATGTACCTAGGAGAACTCGTTAGAATAACTGCTATGATAATTATTTATAGAATAGACAGAGGGGCTCCACGTTACGGTGGCAGGAAAGTGGTTGAAGTCGAGGTGCCAGGTTAGGACCGATAACATTACATACCCTTCTTTGGATTTTGTTGGGAGTCTCGAGATATAAAGCGAGAGCACCGCACAATATATGGCTGTAGTATTCAATGCACGGATGAATGGTAGAGTTATAAATATGCAAGATGGATTCTAACGAGAAAAATTGGCTGGCAATTGGTCTCTGAGAATAAGGAATCATTTGGAAGGTTGGTTCACTGTGTCACAACACAGTGAATCAACCTTCTTAGTATTGTATGCAAAACTGTTGATGAGTCCCCAAAATAGGACGAAACGGCCGTCTAGTGCTTTTTACGCTCTACTGAGGTTTCTTCTAGACTCGATTGATTAATTATGTTTATTCAAATCCCCCTTAATTTTTATATTTTTTATATCGACATTATAAGCAAAAACTTATACGATATGTTGTTCATATAAATATAGGGATTTTCTGAAATTGTTACCAACATTGGGTGGTTAATATCAATTTTATTTTGTAAATATTGATTAATTAGCATGAGAACAGAAAGAAATTAATCTACACACCGTTAACAGAACAGCGATGTTCTAAGAATAAAGGCTTCTTACAGTTTACTAAGCAGAAAGAACAATGGGAATATTTTGACATGAATACAGACAAACACAGCAGCCTGCTGATAATTCAAAGACCTTGCAATCGGCGTTGAAAGAGTTAAAGTCGCCTTCAAGTGTGAACCGCCACGTTAAATCTTTTCTAGAAAACTCATTTCATTGCGATTAAAATTTAGAACAATTGAAATCGACCGTCTCGATGTCCCAGTCGATAGTCATACACGAAAACGTCCGCCTGCGATAAACATCTGTTTGACATAAACTTGCAAAGGTTGTCAATTGAAATGCTAATGGAATCAACTAAACCAAACAGAAAGCATTTTCTTCTACGCCCGATTATAATCATATCAGAGTATGTCCCGATATACTGTATCTTATACCGTGCGATGGTGTGACGGCAACTTGGAAAAATACTTGGATTGTTCTAGGATTTATATCTGACATTAGCTCAATCTGTCGCCTTGTTGCAGATCTTGAAAATATCTTTGGGTTTCCCGCCATTGTCTTACGGAGAGTATTATAAACATTTTATTGATGTGAAGGCTTTCGACATGATAAATCAATGGCAAATGCGCATAATAAATCAGGCAAGTTATTCCTTATTCCCAGAGACCAACTAATATGTCGGAAAAATATAAGGGTTGTGCTTGAGATTTTTTGAATAAATGTCATTGAGAAGACATAATTATATATATATATATATATATATATATATATATATATATATATATATATTTGGATAATGGTTCTCAATGGACTTATTCAATCTATACAGTGAGATGATACTGAGGAAATTAGAAGTCCTACCAGGATTGGTCTTTGGCAACCACAATCTTAACAACATAAGCTATGCAGATGACATAGTGCTGATAACAAACGCAGAAAGGAAACTACTACAGAAGCGAGAAGAAAAGACTAAACATCAACTGCAAGACTGAATGCATGTTTTAGTAAAAACAGAACCAGTGAATAAATTTATACCAAAGCTTTATTGCACTTTACTCTGACTACTCGTCTACTGACGGATTAATAGGGTGCTTTTTATATCTCCTAGATGTTAAGGGGAGGTAACTGATGATATATCAGTATACATGGTTATTAGCAAAAGGGGTAGACCAACATGCAAATTACAAATTGATAATACCAAAAACATACAAGCATAACAAAAGTGCGACACTGAAATCCGAAGGCGAATTGGTATAGGGAAAGATGCCTTTCCAAAGCTAAATATATTATTAAGAAACAGAAAAACTTCGTTAGAAACTAAGAAAAGAGTACTGAACTGTTAAGTAATATCAGTCCACCTATATGACAGTGAATGCTGAACAATTTTCTCACAAATGAAGAAAAAACTTGAATATTAGATATGTGGCTCTACAGAAGGATGTTAAGAATAGCATGAACCGAACATGTGAGCAGCAACAAGGTTTTAGAGAAAATGGAAACATAATAGACAATGCTGTCAATTGAAATTTATAAAATCTTTCTGTTAAAAGAAATTTTCAGGAAAATAAGTTTTTCAAGTCCAGTAACTGTTATCACTCTTTCTTAATAATAATAAAATATGGCAAGATGTCAGAAGCCATCAAAATAAAACACTAAACTGAATTGAAAAATACATTATAAAGGCGCGTTGGAGCGAGTCATCGGTGACGTAACCTGGTTTCACTGCGTGTTTCCGGTTTTATACATCACACTCGCTTCACCACTAACCCGACCCGCTTCTGAGGCCCACACCTCAAGTTTAATGCATGCTCAATGTTCGAATTATTTAAACAGCCGAGTCGCTTTGCTCTAAACAATGAAATCACTCCACGTGTACTCACACGTTCTTATCAGTCGTATGCACGCCTAAACACAATTTTGACGCTATAAACAGCTATCGTTGCTAACACCCAATGGTAAGTTAATGTTTTATCTGAATTTTCTACTGGATGTTCTGTCTTATTGGAGAAAAAGAGAGAAAAACAAGTAACGCGTTGTTCAATAAAAATTGATGACTAAAATAAAAATTAACTTTTATTTTTTCCTTAATGAACTTAATGATCATTTTAGCCACCTCATAGTATCTTATTTTTTGTGGTAACCCTTACTAACATCGTTAAAAGACAAATATCACAGTATCTTATTGCTTTCTAAACAAAAATGACAATTTGGTTCTATAGTTTTTTTTTTTTTAAGACGACGAATTTGTTTGTAGAAGTACAGAGTTGGAATTGGTGAAGTGAATTAAAATTCCTATTGATGCAGTTGGTTTTTATTTCACACTAATGCCATTGACAAACGCATGAAACAATTTTTTCCTAATAGAACAGGTTAAAGATAGCTGGCTGCTGCTGCTGCTGCTGCTGCTGCTGCTGACACCTAATATAACCTGCTGTATGTTAGTTGGAGTATAGATAGGTACCGACAGGTGAACTCCGTTGATTCGAGAAATACTATGAAGGATTCAACACGATATCCAACGATCTACGCGATATTGCAAGCAAGGTGATAATGCGACTAAGACGCAAAAGGTTGCTGGGAGTGGAAGAGAATGAGAAAATTTCAGTGAGGAGAAACGAAAATAAAAACAGCATTCAGAAAGAAGCCTAATTGAACTCTATACTTCTAAAGTCTCCGACTGAGCTGTGAAATTTTATTCACTAATTATTTTTTTCGTCTCTCCCAATAGGAGTAGATAGATTCGGTTATTGTCCGGTTCATACTCCTCTCCGGTTTTTTTTTAACAGGAGCAGAGGTTTTTCTATTTTCATGCTTAAGGTTGTGTTTCCAGCTCCTTTTAAAGTCTGCTTCCACACTGTGCTTCTAACGGTTCCGCTTGAACTCTGAAATATTATTTACTAATTAAATCTTGACCTCTTCAAGTCTAGAGTTAACCATTATCTTTCCTGTATAGCTCCCAAGTATTTCACTTTTCGCCCTTTCTTACGCTAAGACAACACCACACAGTAGACCTCCACCTCGAGGGGCTCTTGGGCCTTGTATTTTAAAAAATGGTGATTGACGTTGCATTTAAATTTTTGAAGATTATATGTGGCGTGGCGGGGAAGCAAGATACCGAAAGGGAATTTTTCACTTTTTGCCCTTTCTTACGCTAAGACAACACTACACAGTCGACCTCCACCTCGAGGGGCTCTTGGGTCTTGTATTTTAAAAAATGGTGATTGACGTTGCATTTAAATTTTTGAAAATTATATGTGGCGTGGCGGGGAAGCAAGATACCGAAAGGGAATTCCACGAATGAGAATTGTGAGAAAATAAATTATTAGAATATAAATTGCGGTTTCATCTATCTAGTTCAATAATAAAACGATGAAACCTAACTGCCAATCTAGTAGTACGATTAAATGTTTTCGGTCAATTTACCAAGGAAGAGAGCGCATTAGAGCAACTGCCATGAAATATTCATGGAAAAGTCATAGGGAAGCCACGTCATGACGGTGATAAAGTGACTGAATCGAGATGCCAGGTCAGGACAGATAACATTTGTTGGGAGTCTCAAGATATAGAGCAGGGGCACCAGACCATATATGGGTGCAGTAGTCAGTGCACAAGTGAATGATAGATTTATAAATGTGCAAGATGGACTCTAACGAGAAAGATTATCTAGCACAAGACAGTGGACCAACATTCTTAGCAGCAATTTATTCAAGAAAATCGCTCCACTTCATGTCAGTAGAAAACCTGACACCAACATGGCGCAATGGGTCACTCTCCTGGAGGTTAGCATCGGCCATGCTGATGGAGGGCAACATTTGTTCTCAATGACGATTAAATGATAGAAGTTTCGTTGACTTCGCAAAACTCTACAAAATATTCCAAAAGAAGATAAACCTTTATAAAACAGAAACTGCGATGGCACCTGCCCTGAATCCATCATAAGTATTCTGGATGTAGAAATAATAACTTCTAAACACATCAAATACCGTGGTGTATGGATCAGTTATAACCCATTTAGAACAAATAATACAGAGATTGAAGATAGAATAGGCTACGCCAGAAGTAGTTTCACCCAAAACCGCAAGCTGCTACCAAACCAAAACATTAACTTAAGAACTTGAGGCATGTGCTTAAAATCAAACATCCTTCTTCGAACCTCGTAGACTGGCGCTACATAATCACAAAGAACTGTACTAAATCCCCAAAACCACATTAGTTGTGGTCTTTCAACAGCAGCAACAACTAAAACATGTAAAACTCGAATAGATAACGACATAATCAAGATGTTGACGTTCAACTTCAATGAAGACACTGGGGGGGGGGGACCTCAATTAATAGTGGAAAGCGCGATTAAAGGTAGGAGACTTCTGAAACCTATTTTCCTTGAAAAATTGATTCAATACAACAGATTTTATAAATTTCAACAGCAAGTAGCTATGACTGCTCGGTCAATGAATGCAAAATGTTTCCTCATAAGGAAACGGATAATATTTTCATTACCAATACTATTAATATTTTATAATACTTTCTAAGACGTTAGAGTGAATTATCAGAAAAGAAACAGTTTCCTGTATTGAAACTGATTTTTTGAAAAGTCGTTTTGTTTTTCCTTCCTTGACTCTAGATCTTGTCCAAAAATCAACAATACTTCTTAAAGGTTTTTATATAACGCAGTCCATTATTTTCATAACAATTACAAAAATTAAACAAAAAAAGGTTCCCAGAAATATAAATAGGTTTATGGTTAAATTTCGGGTGACTGGACATAAATAAAATAGAATTTTAAAAAAATATGCTTATACGTGTGAGCTGTGTCGAGTTTTACGAGCCTGTTCTTCTAACTGCACCGTTGAATCTCATAATTCTATGAAATTTTATGGGTCGAGAAAAACGAGAAGACATACATATTATCTTTCTTGCCATAGGATTTAGCGATGGAAATAAATATCTAAGAAACTCCTACACAAATATAACCACTACATTTGAAAAGCATATATATATATATATATATATATATATATATATATATATATATATATATATATTATAATTGTATCATATAAATGGTTATGAACAATCCTGCTTGTAGGTTGCCTACAAGCAGGATTGTTCATAACCATTTTCGACCCTCACCCGTCGATGTGCAGTTGAAATGCACTGAAACCAAGTTGCATCTTTGTAGTGAGTAAAATGGTTTTGTCTATATGATAAAATTATAATAAATAAATAATTATCGCTCTACTACCTGTATCGAGCTCTTTTTTGAATTAACGCTGCGAACGTTGGAATTTATATATTACTTTCGTTCTCATCGCATCGGATATATATATATATATATATATATATATATATATATATATATATATATATATATATATATATATATGTGTGTGTGTGTGTGTGTGTGTGTATGTGTGTGTGTGTGTGTGTGTACCGTCTGTAACAGCAAAATTATCCAAATTACGTAAGCATAATTGTCCATCCCACAATCAATGTTTAATATCTAAAAAGCCACTAAACTAACTGAGTTTCCTTTTTCCAGGTTTTCAGATAAGACATTTATCCATCTTGATATCATTTGTCGTAAGAATCACTGAAAAACCCTTTGAGTTATTCAGCTAGAAAGATAGCAGGTTAAAATTGTTTTGTGTTAGACACACTATCTTCGCAACCGAACAATGGTAAGAGGAAAAAGATCATTCAGGCCTTCAGTAATGGTACCAACATTCATACTCTGGCTCCCATCTTCAAAGTAGATTCAAAAACCATCAAGAGAACAGTGAATAAGTTTAAAGAAGAGGGAACAGTAGAGAAGAAGGAGGTCACAACAGGAATAGGGACCATCCTTTCAAATTAGAGCGAAAGAGATCAATCAGAAAAAGTCCAACTCAATCTATGAGACG